>WAAD01017001.1:0-42447 GCA_013389945.1 Fregata magnificens | reverse complement strand
CTTAATGATTCTATGATTCTATGATTCTGTGATAAAGAAAAATCAAATCGGCTCCCCATGAACTTGTAGGTGAGCTCCCAGATGTCCATGAACTTGTAGTCAAGCACTGGGGAAGGGTAAGAATTCCTGCTTTTGATTCACTGTATAACCTTATGGAAGATATTTAACATTGATGCAACTTGATACCTAATTAGGAAAATGAGCATAATCACACTTAATTACTGTGCCTATTTCATAGGGGAGTATGAAGATAAATTAGGTATAAGAGCTTGAAATATAAAAAGCTTTGTAAGTGGATAATATGATCCACTTGTTCAGTCTGCTGGCCTCAACTTATAATGAAGAAGTTGCAACAAATAAATGTATGAGAAAGATTTGTGTTAACTAATGAGTTTTCTGCTATAATGGGGCTTAATATATCTACATCAGAGCCTTCTCAAATTGTGATAAAACAATCTGTGGCAACAACTCAGAAAATGGCATAAAAAGAGAAAAAAAAAAAGCAAGGAACTGAAAATTACGTGAAATTCCTTTCTTTGTAATGACTTATTTACAATTCTATTGTCAGTCTTACATAAATAGTTTTCAGCAACAAGGACAGGGATGACTGTTGACCATAATATTTGTGTCTGAAATGGTAAAAGAAGCAATGCCTCTTGAAATGTTGCATCATTTAGCAATATGCTACAATATATGTAGAGATATGTAGATTATTATAACCTTCCATTGCTGCACTTCAGCAACGATTCATTGCTAAGAAACAGTGTGCGTGGACAGACTAGATCAAACAAGCACAGCAAGCGATGATGATGATGATGATACAAGTGACCCACTTATGCAGGGAAAAAAGAAGAATGATAACTATGAGAAACAACAGACAGATGGCTATACTAAACATAACAGACTTCTTAAAATGTCTGTAGCCCAAGGGTATAGACTTAGCTACAAGTTGAATATTGGCAGGTCATTTATCTAGCATGTTGGGGAAAAAAGGCTGTTCTTTACTAAAGAGGAAAAAGAAGTATCGGGCAGGAACTGAACATATTGTCCTTATGATGCCCACTGTTTTCCCAGGAGATGAAAATGGGTGAATCTTGTGTAGAAGAATAAACAAAACTTTGGGAAAAGGAGCCTTTGGAGAGGTTGTTAATTTAAGAGTATCCTCATGTACCCTTATTCTGTTACATTCCCGTTCATTTGTCCTTTCTTACAAACATTATGACTGATCCATGCTAAAATGGCTGGATGCCCTGTTTCTAGCCCCTAGTCCTGTGGTGGCATGCCCCCATCCTAGGCTATGAATTATAAGGGTATAAGTGGGATTCTACTGATCTCAGATAGTGATGCTCTTCCGTGTTCATTGTAAATGCCATGAGGTGGAAAAGGTGTTTAATTCTTTCCTTTAGCAAACTCCTCCTAATTTTCAACTGAGAAAAATAGCGTCTCCTTGGAGAAGGAGGTGAGACTGATGGTGATGGCAAGATTGCAATAACAGGTGGAATCGCAGTAACAACGGTGAAAGCTGAATGATGTTTAAAATTATGAGAGGGTATAAATAGACCAGAGGAAAAAGGTGGGATTGAGAAAGGAGAAACAAGGAAAAACTCCATCCAGCTCTGGAGTCCTCAGCAGAGGAAAGACATGGAGATGTTGGAGCAGATCCAGAGGAGGGCAACAAAAATGATCAGAGGGATGGAACACCTCTCCTATGGAGAAAGGCTGAGAGAGTTGGGGCTGTTCAGCCTGGAGAAGAGAAGGCTGCAGGGAGACCTTATTGTGGCCTTTCAGTACTTAAAGGGGGCTTATAAGAAAGTTGGGGACAAACGTTTTAGCAGGGCCTGTAGCGATAGGAGAAGGGGTAATGGTTTTAAACTAAAAGAGGGTAGATTTTGAATAGGTATAAGAAGACTTTTTTTGCAACGAGGATGGTGAAACAGTGCAACAGGTTGCCCAGAGAGGTGGTAGATGCCCCATCCCTGGAAACATTCAAGGTCAGGTTGGACGGGGCTCTGAGCAACCTGATCTAGTTGAAGATGTCCCTGCTCACTGCAGGGGGGTTGGACTGGATGACCTTTAAAGGTCCCTTCCAATCCAAACTATTCTATGATTCTATAAGGAGTGGTTGCAGGGTGAGCAGTGACTGGAAGAAGGAGGGGAAATTATTCCCACACAGCAGATTTCACCCGTGGCCTTGCAAAACCCATGGCCAGACTTAGGGCAGACTGACAGGACAGACGATGGCAGTGGCAGAGAGCAGTAGCTGGGGAGAATGCAGATAGTCTAGCAGGTACTGCTGGAGTCACCATAACACAGTGACATCCTAACAAAGCCTGCGTCTCGGTAATGCACCCCGTGGCACCGTGGATGCCTGTGGAGCCTGCGTCTGCCCGAGTGCATCTTTGCTACAGTCGATACTTGTTTGACAGTTCCTGATTTTGTGGTGACTTTGTTCCTTATGTCTTGTTTATTTGATTGTGATGTTTTGTACACCATCTGTTTTTTCCCTCTCTGCTTTTTCTTCTGTTTGTAAGATCGTGAACACACGTTCAGTGTAAATATGTATGTATACTCTTCATCTAGTATTTTAAATAGCTGGGGTTTTTGATTAGCATAGGGCTTAAGTGCCTGCCCTTACTTTGACCTTCAGACAAATGGCCAGATTTCACTCTTGTTTACCCTTATTGTAAATCCTAAATAACTCTATTAGATGTAATGCAATTGCACTATATGCTGCTATAAATGGCAAGATAATTTAACCGAGATGCAGGCCACACGCCCTTTCCATCTGGCCGTAAGAAAGATGGATGCCTGGCAGTTCAGGAAGAGCTCTCATTCTCTTCTACGCTACACAGGGCTCACAGCCCCAGTGCTGGTCATGGCCATAGACACCACCATGTCAGTGTACCTGGACTTGTGCAAAGCATTTGGCACTGTCGTGCATGACGTCCTTGTCTCTAAATTGGAGAGACATGGATTTGACAGGTGGACCACTTGGTAGATAAGGAATTGGCTGGATGGTCGCACTCAAAGAGTTGTGGTCAACAGCTCGATGTCCAAGTGGATACCAGTGATGAGTGGCGTTCCTCAGGGGTCCGTATTGGGACCGGTGCTGTTTAACATCTTTTTTGGCGACATGGACAGTGGGACTGAGTGCACCCTGAGCAAGTTTGCCAATGACACCAAGCTGTGTGGTGCGGTCGACATGCTGGAGGGAAGGGATGCCATCCAGAGGGACCTTCACTTACTTGAGAGGTGGGCCCGTGCGAACCTCATGAAGTTCAACAAGGCCAAGTGCAAGGTCCTGCACCCGGGTGGGGGCAATGCCAAGCACAAATGCAGGCTGGACGGAGAATGGATTGAGAGCAGCCCTGAGGAGAAGGACTTGGGGGTGTTGCTTGATGAGAAGCTCAACATGACCTGGCAATGTGCACTTGCAGCCCAGAAAGCCAACCATATGCTGGGCTGCGTCAAAAGAAGCATGACCAGCAGGTCAAGGGAGGTGATTCTCCCCCTCTACTCCGCTCTCGTGAGACCCTGCCTAGAGTACTGCATTCATCTCTGGGACCCCCACCATAAGGACATGGACCTGTTGGCGTGAGTCCGGAGGAGGGCCACGAAGATGAGCAGAGGGCTGGAGCACATGTCCTATGAAGACAGGCTTAGAGAGCTGGGGTTGTTCAGCCTGGAGAAGAGAAGGCTCCGGGGAGATCTTATAGCAGNTCAGCCTGGAGAAGAGAAGGCTCCGGGGAGATCTTATAGCAGCCTTCCAGTACCTGAAGGGGGCCTACAAGAAAGCTGGAGGGGGACTTTTTACAAGGGCATGAAGTGATAGGACAAGAGGTAATGGCTTTAAACTGAAAGAGGGTAGATTTAGATTAGATGTAAGGAAGAAATTCTTCACTATGAGGGTGGTGAGGCACTGGAGCAGGTTGCCCACAGAAGTTGTGGATACCCCATCCCTGAAGTGTTCAAGGCCAGGTTGGATGGGGCTTTGAGCAACCTGGTCTAGCGGAAGGTGCCCCTGCCTATGGCAAGAGGGATAGTGCCTTTCTTCAGGTCCCTTCCAACCCAAAACATTCTATGATTCTATGATTCTGATTGCAGGGGGCTGCAGAGGGTGAGCTGTCAAAACTGGAATCGCAGCTACCTCCTGCGTTTTGCTACAGAGCTTTTTGTTTGAAAATCCATGCTCACTTCCAGCTTTAAGTCTGCCAAACGATGGCTCAGCATGATGAGCACAAGCTCCAGTATTTTGTGTACCATCCCAACCTTTTGCCATCCTTGGACCCTCCTGCCCCCATATCCTAGTGCAGTTGCATACTAGTTAGGAATACCGTTGCCAGCAGCCCCTTTAATGCCTTTAGTGGTGGTTTTCTGAATGAGAACTTCAAGATATCTCTGGCCTCATTTTCTTGCAGCTTTTAGGAGTGAAACAGGAGGTTGTACTTGTGTCCTCTAAGTAGTCGGAGGATCACGATGCACACAACTTTACAAGCAACATCAGCAAGTTATTTCTTTGCTGCTCTATGCCTGGGTTATGCAGGCTCCTGTCGTCAGAAGTGATGTGCTCTACAGAACGAGGAAAGAACAGTGAGTCTCCACAAATCTGTGCTGAGATGAGCGTTTAAAGAATAGGTTGTTTCTTAAGATGTCAGAAATGCTGAAGGACAGCAGTGTCGGTGGAGGGGTGGGGAAGCAGAAAAAAGCCCTGTATGTCAGAGCTCAACAGCTGTAACAGCACATTTTTGCACTAGAAAATAAACTTGTAGGTTCCCTTGTTTTGTCACAGAACTGGATGAGGGAAGCACTTGAGAAGTTCTGGGAAGCGAACTGACGTTTGGGAGCCTGCGCCTCTTGGAGGCCAGCAGTGCTTTCTCATTGACCACAGCAGCTGCAGCACCCCAGCATCAGTGCTTTTTTCTCTTTTACTGATGCTAATAAAAAGTGAGAGGCAGATGACAGCAGTTATAACTGACAGTCTCTAGGTTTAGCGACAAGTTTAATAATAATAATTTTGCTCTTCACCTGATGCATTCAGTGATTCTTTCTAATGTTCGTAATACTTTTCAAAACAGTGACATGACTAACCAAAGGAGTTTTTTCAATATATAAAATTTCCGAGCAACGTAATTCAAAGATCTTTCAAATAAACATGGATTAAGTAGAATAATTCCAAGTAAACAGATATTAAATAGAATGTATTTGACATCAAGCAGGAACTATTTGTGCACACAATCAATGAAGGAACTCATTAAACAATATTGTTACTTACTCTTCAACTAGCAGAAACATTTTCAAAAATGAACAAAAATTTTCTTGTTTTCATTTTATTTTTTTTATTTTTTTCACTTGTATGTGTATGTGAGTTAAGCTGGAATTTGTGTTTAGTGATTCTAGCCCTCCACAAAGGCAGGAAACTCCAACAAGTATCTTCTAATACTGTTTTCATGTATGAGGAGCGGACCTGAGCACATACACTGCTTCCACAGGCTTTGTGCTAGTTGTCAAAGACCTCTACCACATAATAAATGGGAAGCCGGGGATTGGAGGATAGTGTCACCAGAGATATTGCAAGGTTATTCACAGACGATTGTAAATGCATACTCACAGTTTCACACACATCGCCCCTGGATAATGTGAAAAATCAGAGCAAACAAACTGTCAGTGCAGGTGATTGCATGTGTTGTTAATACAAGGGACAGATTACCCTGGCATCCTCTCTTTTTGATTTCCATAAATCTTCTCCATCCCTCCAGATAATCCCCACCATTTTTTTGTGTCTCCTTTCCCCATTGAATAATCTCCACTGGCTCCAGGCTGAATTCCTTTCCTCTGTTCCTATAAGTGCAAATTTTTCCTGGCCTGAGTATGGTGAAAATATTTTAGCTGTCCAGGACAAGGAAGTGGGAGATGACTCAAGGAAGAAATTCAAGTCCTAGAAAGGTAGCGGTTTCAGGGTTTCCCAGAAACAGAACAGAAGACGACCGTGTTGAAGGAAGACATATTGCTCTTCTTCCTCTGGATTTTCTTAACTGGATTTCTCATGAGCCTTTTGATGGGGGTGGGAAGGAAATCCTCAAACGACACACTCTTCTCCACTGACATGCCTCTACAGCAATCAGATTACACTGTGAGCTCTATCTTTACAGGGGAAAAAGCCTAGAAATGTTACATTTTCATTTCAAATAAGAAGTTATGACTCCGGGATTTCTTTGATGTTCCAAACAATGATTACTGGAACTGGCACAGCCTGACTTAGTTACTAAAAGAAAGTTTAATAACTTCTGATAGGTTATTCTTCAAACTTGTGTTAAAGGCATTCAGATTGATTTTTGTTAGAAGACTTTACTGAAGTCAGATGTCTCTTTTCCCTGATTTTACTTTCCTCAGATTTTTCTGTTAGGTAGAAAAATAAATGCCATTTGTAACAAAAACCAATCTTCAGCCTTTACTGTAGTACTGAATAGAAATATTTTCCTGACAAATAGCACATGGTGTTGCTTCCTATAGAATACATAAAGCAGCAGCTTCTTTCCCTGCTGTGTTTAACGCAGTGATGGATATTCCATCATCCTCAGAGTAAAAATCAAGAAATCTGTGGTTTAGGCTGGCTTCATGTGAGTGGGCTTGTTCAGGGAGAGTGTTACAATACTGCAGGACATAAATGTGTTGCAACTCTATCATATTAATAACAATTCTTGTTCTATAACATGCCACATATTGTGGCCGTCTTCCTAAAACAATTTTGAAATCTTTATAGTAAACAGTGTATTTTGTCAGCTGATTAGGACATTTTCATGAAGGCAGACATAACATTTTATTTCATTGTAACAAGCCTGTTTGAGCAACAGAAACTGTGATTATGGGACCGTTGTGATGGTTTTGTGATCTTTACTGAGTGGGTGCCAAAGCCCAAGAACGAGAGGGATTATTTATGCAGACTCTGATGTGACAAATGCCTTTTTATTTGCTCCAGGTTAAATCGTGCATCTAAAATGTTGCTGTAAATAGCTCTGCCAAGGTCACTTTATGGCCAGTGCCCAGCAGACTTGTACATCACATGAAAGTGTTCAGTAATTTAGACTGTATTTGAATTTTAGTAATTTGGCCTTTTAAAGCCTTCAAGTACCTTTCCCGTCAAGCTAATAGATTTAAAAGATCTGGATGAATGAGCAATCTAGTTGTGTTAGATGGCTAGCATGCTGTATAGCTGACACTTTTCCTATAGTGTTACAAAATAAACCACTAATTTTTGCTGTACTGAAGGAAAGAAAGAAGCAAAAAACCCCAAAACACCAAAACCACCACAGATGATTTACCACTAAATACAAGACAAATTGATCTATTTTAAATAAGCCTGTGATACCGTAAAGAACCAGACAAATATCAAAACCAGAAACAAAATCAAAAAATGAGCTGATCGATCATGTACTGCATATCTGTCCTCATGTGAGGGCATTCTGTCCTAAAGTCTCCAATCTACCCAAGGCTTTCTTGTCCATTTCAGTTACAAACTGTCTTAGGTGATCCCTAAAAGACTTTGCTCTATCTACTATTTCCCTGTCTTCTGTATGGAAAATTCCTGCAAATTCAGGTAAACATCCCTACCAAGGGACATATCTCAAAACCATTCCTGTATTCTCATATTTTATGTGTATTCTATTCTGCAGACAATTATAATTTTCACTTTTAGGCAGAGACAGGCATTGCATAGTGCAGTCCACACGGTGCTTAGCTAATTGTTTACTTTGTTTGTGTACATACATGTTCAGTGCGATTTTTGATACCTGCAAAACTGGAAGCAATTTTCAACAGAAACTTGTAACAGAAGGGATCAATCAATGAGTCCTAACTATGTTTCTTTCTTAGTTTTGAATTGCATAGAATGTATACACTGCCTGGTGGGAAATCAATTCAAAGAATAAACTCCAATTGTAGCACTGACCTTACGTAGTGCTAATGAGAACATGCATGGAGCCATTGACTTCTTGTGGGGCAGAGCAGTGCCAGCAGGTTAGCGTAGCTGGAAAAAAAACTAAGTGGGAAAATAAAGACCAAAATAAAACTCACAAGGAAGAATGTGAGCATTATATATACATATATATAAAAAATAAATAAACACACAACAGATGATTGAAATAACTTTTAAAGTTACAGTGATCATCACAAAAAGTTATGATTTCTAGATTCCTCCCCCATTATGGCAATTCTGATGATAGAATAATTGTATTATTTGATACGGAATGGTGATCTTCTAAAGCTGACCTTCAAATAACTGATGGCTGAATACGGGTAATATGATTGCAAAAACTCCTTTAAGTTGCTAAAGTAAGTGTAACGTTACCAGCAGAGAGCTAAAACAAAATGCTTTCTGTGACTTTAAAAAAGAGACTAACCATGAAGTCATTAGAGTTCTCTCTTAAAAAAAACAGATAAGAGAAAATTGATTCTTATTTTTCAGCTTTCTTACTTCTACTGTGAGGACAAGACAAGTTCTCAAAGGAGCACGTATCTATAATAACACACAAATCATCCAGAAGTCTTTTAATGCATAGGAGTATTTTTATATATATATACATGTACATATATGCACATGCATATATGTATGTATGTATATGTACACACACATACATATGTATTCATTGTTGTTTGATGTTTTCCAGCTTTTAAATAGCAGTGCAATCTCAGCCTAGAGGGAAGACATGTAATATTTAATACTTTAGTCAAACATAATTGCTAGGAAATGTCCTCATGCTAAACTGGCATCAGTCACTACAACAGTGTAATCATGTGTACTTAATCATAGGTAGAAAATGCTAAAAAGGTGAAGAAAGTCTTTTCCTTAAGCATTTTATTATCTGAAGGCCTAAGTGGACATAAAGCGATGCAGGGTAATAGCATAAAGCATCATTATCATGTTATTATATTCAGGCTTCAGTGACACTGAAAAAGCTGAATTTGTCTAATAATAAGTGCATATTATTAAATTTGATATGTTTTAAAATAATTACCATATTATCCATCATATAGCGCTTAATCTTTTATTTCATGAAATGAAAAAAAAAATCAGTCTGTTACAGAATGGTTCACCCAAATAAAAAAACCCTTCTTCTAGTATGATTACAAGAGAAAGAAAAATCTGGGTATGTGATCCAGATGGAAGCCATTGCAATTAAGTTTTCATTTTGGATGGCAGTGTATTTGAGATTCATTTTCCTTTCACCCTATAACCTTGATAAATCCTTCACACAGGTCTATACTGTGCTTAGAATGAAACAGTGCACCTGGGCAAAAAATGTGGCATATCATGAAAACTTCATTAGTTGTTTCTGTCTATGCCTCTGTGGAGCTGGACTGCGCTAGTACTCAACCCATATGAATAATTTCAACTTAGGAACTGGTGAATTGGTTTGTTATTGCATCTTCTTGGTCTGTGCCAGATGAATGTGAAATATATAAACTGTAATTTTATACCAGGTTTGGTACTTGCATTAAAATGAGAAGTACTGATAATGTATGATGATTTATATCTTACTTCTACTTCAAAAACCTGTTTAATCATATCAGTGTCTTAAATGGATGAGCATCTTTCCATAACTTATACATCTGGTGTATTAACTTTAAGTGAGTGTTGCAGTACTCTGCTATCTTAAGCCAGGAAATTCATTATCCAACATCTGTTTTAGAAGGCAGCTTGCAATATCACTGGTGACAACTAGTTTCCATAGTTTCCACTGGAGTAATATATTGTATTTTCTACATCAGCACTCACTGCTGAATAGCAAACAAGTCAAATCATACAATAACCAAAGAAGAGGAACTACAAAGTTTTGCAGATAATTAAACTATTGTATCAGATTTCAGCAATGAAAGACAAAACCATTGTTATTACAGAAGAAAAAAGAATCTAATGTTTCTCATAGGTTACTGTGAAAATCAGGTTCTAGCACTGGATTTACTTTTGTCCTAGTTATACTAGCCTACAGGTTCAGATCATTGACTTCATACTTAGATAGCAAGCTATTTGATGAATTTTACACAGAAAATGTCACACATATTTCTTCTGTTCTACTTTTACACCTCAAAGTTTTCCTGTAAAGTAGGATTATAGCCCTTAATTGCTATAGAACAGCTCCACTCCACGTTAATAAAAACACAAAATATTTGGCAGTACAGAGGATCAATAAACACATTTATATATTAACTGTTGGAGTAGAAATATTTGCAGTTAGAGTACATATCACTTGGGGAATGAAAAAACAAAATCCAAGGATTTTATTCCCAGGAAACAAATTGCATTATCCAGTACAACTCTTGCAAACACAGGTTTTTGTATTTCCAGTCTTTTGTGGCTGCACAACTGTGTGCTTTGAAAACATGGCTGTAAATGCAGGCTGTCTTAACAAAATACAACGTGTAGATAAACCCTCGCTAGTCTCAGCTGGGCATGTTCTACTGTGATGATCTGAAACTTGCATGGCAAGAAACAACACCTAAAAGAAACAGAACTACTATGAAGATTGAATTACATCTTAAAGGAGGTGGGTGGGATGCTGTGGATAAGAATTAATTTACATTTGCAGGAGAGTGTGATGACAGTTGAACAGATCCTTTTTCAAAATGACTTCAGCCCACATTCTGGGAGTGTTTAATTCAGCATAAGAAATGAGTCATTCAGCTGCAGAGTTTTATATGGGTTACTAGTAGGAACCTGAAACTTGTTTTTAAGCTGCCAAATAATTTATAACGTAGGGTTTCCTTTCACAGAATCACAAAGTGGTTGAGGTTGGAAGGGACGTCCAGAGGTCATCTTGTCCAACCCCCCTGCTCAAGCAGGGCCACCTAGAGCCAGTTGCCCAGGACCATGTCCAGATGGGTTTTGAATATCTCCAAGGATGGAGACTCCACCACCTGTCTGGGCAACCTCTGCCAGTGCTCAGTCATCCTCGCAGAAAAAAAATGTTTTTGCATGTTCAGATTGAATTTCATGTGTTTTAATTTGCACCCATTTCCTCTTCTCCTGTCAGTGGGCTCTACTGAGAAGAGTCTGGCTCCCTCTTCTTCATTCCCTCCCTTCAGATATTTATGCATGTTGATAAGATGCCCCTGAGCCTTCTCTCTCTGGGCTGAACAGCCCCAACTCTCATAGCTTCGCCTAATACGAAAGATGCTTCAGTCCCTTATCATCTCAGTGGCCATATGACAGACTCACTCCAGTAACTCCGTATCTTTATTGTACTTGGGAGCCCAGCACCAGACACAGCACTCCAGGTGTGGCCTTGCCAGTGCTGAGTAGACAGGAGTAATCACCTCCCGTGACCTGCTGGCAATGCTCTTCCTAATGCAGCCCAAGATACCGTTGCCCCAAGGGCACATTGCTGGCACCTGGTCAGCTTTTTGTTCACGAGAAGAACCCCAAGGTCCTTTTCTGCAAAGCTGCAGAAAACTGCTTTCAGGCCAGTGAGCCACCAGCATGTACTGGTGCCTGGGGTTGTTCCTACCCAGGTGTAGGACTTTGTGTTTCTTGTTTAACTTCATGAGATTCCTCTTTGCCCATTTCTCCACCATATCAAGGTCCCTCTGAATGGTGGCACAACCCTCTGGTGTATCAGCCACTCCTCCCAGCTTTGTATCAACTGCAAACTGGCTGAGGGAGTACTCTGTCCCATCATCCACGTCATAAATAGAGATGTTGAACAGTATTGGACCCAGCACCAACCCCTGGTGTACACCACTAGTAATTGGACTCCAGCTGGACTTTGGGCCACTGATCACAACCTCTGGGCCCAGTCTTCCAGACGGTTTTCAGTCCACCTCATTGTCCTCTAATCTAACCTGTACTTTGTCAGCTTGTCTATGATGATGTTACAGGAGACTGTGTCAAAGACTTTACTAAGGTCAAGGTAAAGAACATCCACAGTTCTACCCTCATCCAGCAAGCCATTCTTTTCATTGTAGAAGGCAATGACATTGGCCAAACATGTTTTCCCCTTTGTAAGTCCATGCTGACAACTCTTAGTCTTGTCCTTCATGTGTTAGAAAATGCTTTCCAGGGGAATTTTCTTCATCACCTTCCCAGGGTCTGAGGTGAGGCTGAGCAGCCTGTAGTTCTCCAGGTCTTTTTTCTTGCCCTTTTTGAAAATAGGAGGGATATCTGCTGTCTTCCAGACTTCAGGAACCTCTCCTAATTGCCATGACGGTTCAAGGATATTTGAGAGTGGGCTCATGATGCCATCAGCCAGCTCGCTAAGCACTCATGGGTGCAGCCTGTCAGGCCCCATGGTCTTACATAGAATCATAGAATCATAGCACCATTAAGGTTGGAAAAGACCTCTAAGATCATCAAGTCCAACCATCAACTAACACCACCATGACTCCTAAACTAGGCCCTGGAGTGCCACGTCTACACCTTTTTTGAACGCCTCCAGGGTTGATGACTCCACCACCTCTCTGGGCAGCCTGTTCCAATGCCTAACCACTCTTTCAGTAAAGAAATTCTTCCTGATGTCCGGTCTAAACCTCCCCTGACGCAACTTGAGGCCATTTCCTCTCGTCCTATCGCTAGTTTCTTGGGAGACGAGTCCAAGGCCTGCTTCACTACAACCTCCTTTCAGGTAGTTGTAGAGAGCGAGAAGGTCTCCCCTCAGCCTCCTCTTCTCCAGACTAAACAGCCCCAGTTCCCTCAGCCGCTCCTCATAAGACTTGTTTTCTAGTCCCTTCACCAGCCTCGTTGCCCTTCTCTGGACACGCTCCAGCACCTCAGTGTCCTTCTTGTACTGAGGGGCCCAAAACTGAACACAGTACTCGAGGTGCGGCCTCACCAGTGCCGAGTACAGGGGCACGATCACTTCCCTACTCCTGCTGGCCTCACTATTCCTAATACAAGCCAGGATGCCGTTGGCCTTCTTGGCCACCTGGGCACACTGCCGGCTCATGTTCAGCCAGCTGTTGACCAGCACCCCCAGGTCCTTTTCTGCCGGGCAGCTTTCCAGCCACTCTTCCCCAAGCCTGTAGCGTTGCATGGGGTTGTTGTGACCCAAGTGCAGGACCCGGCACTTGGCCTTGTTAAACCTCATACAGTTGGCCTCGGCCCATCGATCCAGCCTATCCAGATCCCTCTGCAGAGCCTTCCTTCCCTCGAGCAGATCGACACTCCCGCCCAGCTTGGTATCATCTGCAAACTTGCTGAGGGTGCACTCAATCCCCTCATCCAGATCATTGATGAAGACATTGAACAAAACTGGCCCCAGAACTGAGCCCTGGGGAACACCGCTCGTGACATATGTCCAGTTTGTTTAAGTGGTTCCTAACCTGGTCGTCCTCCACTGAGGAAGAGTCTTCCTTGTTCCAGACTTTCCCTGTGGTCTCAGGGGCCTGGGTTTCCAAAAGGCAGGTGAGCCACCTATTCATGCTATAGGAAGGTGCCTATTCATGCTATAGAATATGGTTTAGATGGTACTCTCAGTATTGCCCTAGCCTCACATGGGAGTGAGCAGTTCCCTCCCCAGCAGAGATCTGTGGGACGTGTCAAGAACTGAGAACTGCGGAAGTACAGACAGTTGGATGGTGCACAGGTCCTCAGAGCATCAAGAAGGAGTATGATGGGAAGGGCTTCTTTGTCATAGAATCATAGAATGGTTTGGGTTGGAAGGGACCTTAAAGATCATCTAGTCCCAACCCCCCTGCCATGGGCAGGGAAACCTTCCACTAGACCAGGTTGCTCAAAGCCCCATCCAACCTGGCCTTGAACACTTCCAGGGATGGGTCATCCAC
This sequence comes from Fregata magnificens, assembly GCA_013389945.1. Taxonomy (NCBI): domain Eukaryota; kingdom Metazoa; phylum Chordata; class Aves; order Suliformes; family Fregatidae; genus Fregata; species Fregata magnificens. The sequence continues at coordinate 28,674 of WAAD01017001.1, read as the reverse complement.
AACTTCTGTGGGCAACCTGCTCCAGTGCCTCACCACCCTCAGAGTGAAGAATTTCTTCCTTATATCTAATCTAAATCTACCTTCTTTCAGTTTAAAGCCATTACCCCTTGTCCTATCACTACATGCCTTACTGTCCTTATGGTCTATTTTAGTTATGGAAGTATTTTTACTTAATGCATTAGTTTAATAAATGGACTGTAGGTGGAAAAGGACTGATCCTGACTACAAATTTAACAGGTGACAGTCCCAGACTGAGGAGCCAAGATAGCATCAAATATCCTGTAATAAAATCCAGTGGATATATCAACACTAATTTTGTGACTTTTCATAGTCACGTCTTTTTTTCTCTACTTCAAACTATGGCATGTTCTGTTTGTTTGAAGACTTTGTCCATCCATCAGGACAGATCTTCTTTGTTAATTGTCAAGTAAGTACCCATGGAAAGTAATAAAACATGGAAAAATGTCTTCTTGAATCAGGTAGTCGGTTCGTCTTGATCAAAGCACTAGCTTTTTTCTAGAAGCCTAACAAAAATAGAGCAGATTCAAGCTGAACAGTTATGATTTGCATCTCTAGCCTTTCTTCCAAGCTCAAGGTAGAGTTGCAAGTGCTGGCCTTAAATAGCTATGGAGTGCTTTTCCACAATGATGGTTGTGTTCCCAGCCAAAATATTATTCCTATTTTTGACCCTTGAAAATACAAGTTCATCTGCTGACATCTTTCTAAAAATTATTTTCTACTTGCAAATACTCATCAGTGCTTGAAAACCTGGTGTCTTGGGTTTTTTTTTTTTTTGTAATCTGTGGAAATCCTGTTTTCCAAATCTTCAAACATGTGGCCCTGATGGGAAAAAAAGGGTTAGTGGGAGTTAGTTAGGAAAAAACAAGTGTTTTTCCAAAAGCAGAAAACAAAATTATGGTTAAGTAACAGTTGATTCTAGTGAAGTATGGAAAAGGAAAGATCCTCTCTTCTAAGACCTAGCAAATTTAGGAAATCTTAGCCACCAAAACTTTTGAGGATTTGAATCGGGTTAGATTCTTGTTCCTCTGCTGAATTTGTCTGACACTGTGACCTCTTGCAAAATAAGAACCAGAACATCCAGTGAGATGGGGATATTGAAAAAAATAATAAAAGAGAAAGAATGAAAGTGAGTTTTCCTAGTGCACTGCTGGAACAACCTGAAGGATTTTCTGGTTGGAAGCTCTCAAATGAATAGTTTCTCCTAACTGTGAACTATGTTTGGGGAAATAGAAAATTCAGAAGTTACAGGAAGCAAAGAGACCCAATAGGATATAGAAGAAATATTCTAATAAGTCATGCTTGAGTCTTTAACCAGTCCCTGAGCTCCCCTCAGATGTTTTGGTTTAAAAAAGCAAAGGGAAAAAAGGCAACATTTTCAAATACTGTGTTAGCTGTATAAAACTGAGTTGATGGTGCATTGCATTGCATTCTGTAGCACATACAGCATTTTTCCTTCATTCTGGGTATTTTAAGTTGGTGCTGGGAAATGGCCCTAGAGAGATGAGGGAAAGATTGCTTTGCCAGTAGGACAAACCCTGGAGAAATTTGAGGTGCTACTGGTTTATGCAGTCCACCTGGCAATGTTTGAAAAGCTACTGGATAGGTTTCTGTGGTGTATCTTTAATTTCTTTATATCTAGGTTTATGCTTAAATGTTTAACGAGAACTGATATATTTACAAATACTCTCTGAGATGCTTAGTCTATGCCAATCTGAAATGAAGCCAAATGAAGGCAATCGATGAGGTGAAATTTCCACTTAAAAGAAGACCTGGTGCACTCCCCAGACAGTTGCAGAAATGTGGCACTTACAAGTGCTCTGCTTATATTAAGAAAGGCTTGTTTGGAGGTTTCCCAGTATTAAAAAAACTATGGGATAGGATCGGTAAGAGAGGAAAACTAATTTCTTGGTCAGTCATATGTATTGTAATATTTCAAAAAGATTCTTCTAACAGCTCTCTTGGCCTACTCTTGCTGCAAAACCCTTTGCATAAGGGTAGGGATGATAGTCCTTACCAGTCTGGAGTCGGTATGTACTCAAGAGCACAAATGACATTCGAGGGGAGCAGTTTATTACAGTGGAGTCCAGAGCCTCCAGAGAAAAGGTAGAACCACTTGAAGGTAAATACGTTAATTATGGGTTTGCTTTTGTTTTGCTCCTGCTCTTTATACAGAAGGAAGTGTAGGATTGGGATGGGCTTGCTTTTGGGGTGCTTGAGACTGAGGAATCCTGGGACACAGCTTGCCAAATATTTCAAAAGAAAAATAAATTCACAGTCACCCAGCTGACATGCACATGGTGATGGCGCTTGTCCAGAGAGCATTTTTGGGAAGTTAGTTGCAAACTCTTCCTTTCGCAGAGACAAGGAAGTGGATGCTCAAAGGAGAGAGTACAGGCAAGAAGAGGTGTCTGGTATGTGTCTTCTCATTTTCATCATGTGCAGAAAAATAAAGCTAATGGTTTAGCTGCTGGTGAGCGGGCCTACAGGAGCAGAATTGAGAGCAGTTAAAATTTTCCAGTTTGTGTACCCTGAAATCACCAAGTTGAGTGATGAAAAAATCTGGGGTTTTAACAGCAATATCAGGTATGACAATTCTCGGAATGCCTCAGTGAGGCTCTGGGATGACAGCCTGAAAGCCTGGACTTCAAAATTTCAGGTTAAGACAGAAATTTTCAGCCCAAGTTATTTATAGGAGGTTTTAGGAATCTGGGAGAATCATGAGACTTTTACCCAATCCACTTAGCCTGAGCAGTGGTGAGTGTAAATAACAGTGCGGGTTAGTCAGACCTGCGCGGGAGAGAGCTGGAACGGAGAATTTAATCTCATAAACCCCAGGGCTGGAAGGCTTAAATTCAATAAAATAATCTACCTTTGCTGCTAAGTAGGATTAGTTGCAGCCATCAGAAGTTGAGAGTACTCAGCACCTTGAGGTGTGATGTGTTTGCCTTGGCTTGCTATGCTGAATTTAAATGCATAGTGAGACATTGATATCCAGTACCTGTCCAGATTTGGCATTAAAACAAATACAGACATTGACAATTTAATTAAATTAAATATGTTTCAGTTTTAATTAAATACGTTTCAGTTAAAATAATTGATGATTTGAATTATGAAAAAAAGAAATAAACTAGTCTCAGTTAATTCCATTTACAGCACTCTTTCCTTTGACAAAACGAGTGGTGAAGTTACTGTTATTTCTTTAGTGTCCACTCATATTTTCTATGATGAGGTAAATTATTGTACTGAAAGACGAGGTATTTAGTTGTCCTAAACTTGACACATTTAATTAAATTTAGGACATTTTACTTGAATTGAATGGAAAAGCAGAAGGAATATCTAGCACAGATTTCCATGCTTCCAAAATCAATAACGCAGAACTGGGTTAATTATGGTTAAATAATAGCTTAGAACTAATGGGTTCACAATCACTTGTATTCAGTTCCAAATACTTAGGCTGTAAGTCTATGTAATTTTTTAGTTGGAAAACATGTAATGTAAGGTGAAGGCTATTTATTCCATTGATGTCAAGATAACTAACCATAGGTTTTCTAGCAGCATAGAAGACAGGTGAGGAACCAATAGTCAGTGCATCATTCAGCTAATAATTTTGTGTTCACTGCTGAGGCTTACTAGCACTAGCTATTATTTTTACACAGAAGTGAAGTTATATTTTTAGTTATATGACTAAAACCCCCGTATCTCCACAACTTGCCACCTGCCCCAGCTTTTTGTCACAGAAAAGCACTGAAAACAGTGGAATCTTTTTTCTTAGTCAAGAATACAGGGCTGATTTCAAACCCAATTGTGATGCTAGAGCAAAATCAGGGGTGGGATTTGAGACCATGAGGGGTCGTCCTAACAGCCAGCAAGGCTCTGGGTGCCTGGTTGGGATGTGTTTGTGGGGTCTGTATGTGTGGGGTAACTGTCCTGAAGTCCTGAACACAGGTGGAGTCAGTGGCTCTCACACATGGGCTCTGAATCGATGTATCACATTTGTGCTGAAGGGGAGATCTACTTGGCAAATTCAACTTATGTGGCGCTTGGCTAACAGCTGCTGGGATCCTCTTTCTGGCTGGAACTAGTGACTCCAGTTTTAAGGTGACACTGAGCTCAGCAAGGTGCTTCAGTGGATATGAGTTGTGCTCACTCATATGTTAAAACACCTCCTCAGTCTGACCTTGTGTTTCTAGAATAAATAAATAAAAAAGATCACTCTCTTAAGTCTCATTTCCTAATTATTCAACCATATTTTCACTATCCCAATTCAGGCTGCAAATTTAAGAAAGGAGATTTATGGCCAGGATAATGTTAGCCATATTACTAATTAATAATATTCCTTTAGGAGCCAGTCTACAATATGTGCTGTATTTTAAATACCAATACTTGTTTTCATACAAATTTAAAAAAAAATTACAGAATCTTTTTGCTTTAGCTATTTAGGAAAGACTAAAGGATTAGTCCTAATATAAAAGATATAAAAGAGAGATTAACATTTGGCTTGGAAAAAGTTCTATGAGCATTCCTTTCACCCAGTTCTCACGTGTGCATTATCTGCTATAACATAAGGAAAAGAAAGCAATATTTCATCTCTGTGAATAAAAAAGCAACTTAATAAATCTGTTTTTGTGAATTTCTGACTCATAGCACAGAATTAAATTTAATAAGATTTTTCTTTGATAAAGGGCCAGATTAATAGCTTCAAAGAGACCTAGACATTTCGATACAATTCAGTGATGGGCATTCATAATAAGCGTGGAGGACCACCATATATGCACTTATATACCATTATTTAAATATTATAAAAAATTAAAACAAATGTAAAAAGATGTTTACAAGTGCAGAGCAGTATGCATTGCAGTAGTTAAGAAACTAGGTAGGGTCACTCTTTTAAAATACTTTAAAGTACTTTTAAATACTTTTAAAATACTTTGATATGTCTATAACAGCATAATAAGGGGAAATGGAATGAATATGTGTTTTCCAAGCCCATTTTACCTCCTTCCCTTCTTTTCCCCTTTCAGTGCCGTATATAATTGCTGATTGCGTTCCTTGGAAATGATGGAAAAGTACTGAATGCTATTTGTTTTTTATTACAGAAAATATGTTCAGATATTAGGAAGTTGGAGTTTAATCTTCAGTCATCGTGAAACTCTTTAAAAATCTAGTTTAAATTATACCACGTTGCGTTTCTATAAAAATAAACCAGTTTATAAGAAAATACACCGGTGGGTTTGCGAGTCAGAAATGAAGAAGTTATATGCTAATGAATCTAGTGTCATCTAGGGAATATGTTAGCTAAGTCTGACTTTTTAAATCCTATTTGCTGCATCTCTCCAGTATACCTGAGGTTTTCCTCTTGAGAATACAGTTTGCTCCTGTGTCCAATGCATATCATCAAGATTACCTGATGCAGGAATATACCATATTTGGAGTAACACTTAAGTGTATGCAAGAGCTAGGAGGAAATACAGAAGCTCATATACTAAATGGAATATCTTGCTATAAACGCATCTGTTTAAAAGCTGGTTTTCCACTTCTGGGTGCTGTTTATAAATATTTTACCTGTAAGTTTTCTGGCACCGTTCCACATGACAGCCTACATCTCTCCTTCCACTATGCTGCCGCTCCTTGGGTTAATAGTTGTGCTTGATCTGGATCTTGCTTCTGTGCAGATGTTCTCAGTGAGAGGGTCCTTCAGCTTTGGAGCTTATTTCACTTTTCCCCTCGAGCCCAGTTTGTATTTGATCTAAAGCCGGTCTTCTTGTGCAGCCACCTGGGGAGGGATGGGTTAGATGCACCATCCATGAAGCAATGTAAGAAGCTAAAAGCTTTTGAGAGGCAGAACTTTTTGCTACCTGGTAATAAGCAGGAATTAGCTGATATTCTGTTAAAACAAAAAAAAGAAGTGGTAATTGTCTAAAGTACCTGAAACCTTCTTTAATGCATGCTGCAGAGCAGAAAAGGAGACATTACAAATACAGATGCTATATCTCCTGGTGCATAATCTTATTTACAAGGGTTTATGCAATCACAAAATAAAATATATTCAAGTTAAATAATATAGAACTGATAACATTTTTATCATATTATATATTAAATTGTTGAGCTTGAAACTCTGACAATATTTTCACCTGTAGCTAGCTGCATTAATTATAGCACTTGCTCAGTTTTACACACTTCATTCCTAATATTTCGTACACCATGTACTTTGAAAAGAGTGGAGAGACACTTGGGAATGAGTATATCTGTACTTGGTACATGGTCTAAGCTTTTCTTTGTAAATAATTTTCTACCTCCTGTTACTGCTTGTCATTTCCTTAATCGTCTTTCCTTTTGTCTCAAATCTTATTCTGAAAAGACAAAACCTACAACATCTTATACCTGACCTGATGCATACCTGCCTAGTGGAATTATTAAATCAGCTTTTTTAAACTTACATACTTGAGAGGGTACTTTTTGCTAATTTATTGAGCTTGCCATTTATTTTGCTTTTCCAATGGCATGATTTCAATTTTTCTTATTTGAAATGTTTCTTCCCTTTCCTTTCAATACTTTTTTATTATTTATTTCTATATTTGCACTCTTTCTCACCTGAAGTTTGGCATTCAGCTCAACTCAGAAAGTTGAGTCTAAATTATTTTAATATTTTTCATTTCTGTGACAGTTCAGGTGGTGACCCTGAGATCCAATAGCAGCATCTTTTCACCGTCTTTTGCTCATGTTTATTGAATTTAGTGTGGAGAGGGGGACTCCTCACATACCTGCATGTTCTCCTGTGGTTGTCCTCTGTATCATTACACTGGCTGTCCATAAATCTCTCAATACTGAAACTAATTTAGATTATAGCAGCTTGAACCAAGTAGATTTAAAATATCTTTGATTCCAGCAGTGAAAATTGCTCTTGTATATTTACAATGCTATTACAGACCATCTTCCCAGCATGTTTTGTTTTATTTTTTCCCTTAGTATGCAAAAAAGTCTTGGCTCTGGGGACAATGTGCTGTACTGTTTAGTTTGGGTTAGTCAGATTTCTGTGTAGAAGGAGTGCATGAGAAATACAGGTACTGTGTTTTCTGCCTCGACCTCTGACTAGGGAGAATGACGAGGCACTGCTGCCTCTCCAAAGCCCAGCCCTGATGGCAGCCTGAGGTTTCTGGAAGGAGTTTCCATGCCTGCTGCTACAACTGACGAAGGAAAGTCTTCATCCTTTTTCTCGTTGTCAGTCCAGCTTTGCCCCAATCTGTGCCACCAGTTTCTTCTCCGCCAAGCAGCTGTGCCAGGCAGCGATGCTGCTGGTGCTGGTGCTGGTGCAGTGCCGTCGGGAGAGGAGAGAATGCTGTTACGGTCAGAGAATCAGCGATACGGGTGGTCTTGTTTATTCTGAGCCTACAAAAACCTACCTAGCCACCGGCTATGGCTAAACTGGATGATCAAAGAGAGATTCAGGGTTCCTGAAGGGATCCACATGCAGGATCTAGACCAGAACTCAGGTTAGTCTGGAGAAATCCTTATTCTGGAAAAAAAGAGGACGAAACACACAGGCCATGCTACCATCCCCACAGCTCCTCTGTTGAGACACAGTGCTGCTGCGATGAATCACCCTTCCGCCAGCTCCTGCTCCCAGGATGTTACAGCTGGGTCTGTGGTGACTGAATTTAAGATATTCTCTATCTCCTGGCTTAGAATTAGACCACGGTTATTAATAGATTTCAGTATATGTTAGTAGCATTATTAAGAACATTTCTGCTCTGTGTTTGTAATAGACTTAGTGCTTGCCAAGACAGTCCTTACTCCAAGGACAGATCATGTTATCTTAACCCTATATTGGAATAAGTCAAAAAAATACTAATGTTGCTTTGAAAACTAATTCCTGTGTCATGTATCAAGTTCAGTCCCAATGCACTATGTGCAGTCAACTTGTACAGATTATCACCTAATGGGATTTTTAAAAGTTCTAAAATGATTCAGAAGCCGTAAAAGAAAGGGTACTCAACAAACCTGTAGTAAGATATTTTCTTGCCCAGACTTCTCATCCTTCATTGCTCTTTCCAGTCTCCTCAGGTTGAGCAGCATCTTTTGTTTACTGTGCCACGTGGGACCAAGAGAGCGTAGCTGTAGCTGGGCTGGGTGAGACAGGCACACTAAACAAGAGTAAATGTGTCTGAATTTTGCTGGCTGCTGTTGCCATCCCTGTTATCCTTGACAAGGGGGCTGCAAACCTACAGCAGTGGGTTAGCCGGAGGCAATACGGGTCCCACCTGGCACAACTGGGGAAAAAAAAGATGCATAGGTACTACGTATAGCTTTTTATTTTCGTTGACTTTAATGTAGACTATAGTAGACAGTTACTCCAGCCTTAAGGGCAATTAGTGATCTCATCAGTAGTGGAGCTCCAGCAAACAGCTGGGGAAGAGTGGTGGCAGTCCTACTCCTCTCCCTGCCTCCTTTGAAGCAACTGGCTTTTCCCAGAGGAAGACCAGCCATATCACATCCCTTCCTTTCTAGGAGCCAGTGTAAACATCCAGTGCAAATCCATAATGATTTCTTTAGGAGTAAGTGGCTTCACCACCCTTCCTGCAGCCTGCTATATGCCCTCTGTTCGTATTACCAATTCCCTTACATATCCCCTTCAAGTGACAGCTGTAAGTAAGCACAAGTCTCTGGCAGCCAGGATTCACTTGGAATTAAATTCAGGGATAGGGAGCTGTCAGCTAACTGACTTCTGTGGCATCGTAGCTGTCATTTGAATGAATTACAGACCACAGTATCCATTTGTATGGTGGCCTGTGAGCAAGAGGGGTGGAACAAATCGGGGCAAATGGCTGAAATTTAATACAGGTTTCTACAAGTTTTTCAAACGTCATGCGCCCGTCTTCAGTATGGTTATTTTGTGTGGCTAACAGCATTTCCATGTAAACTGGAATAATCTTCTGTTGAAAGCTCCCTTTCATATGAAAAAAAAAATCTAAATTGATTATACAATTACATGAGGCTTATGTTGCTTTGTTCTAGCAAAGACTAAAATATCTGGGTTGAAGTTTCATAGCAATTGCCTATGCACAATTTACACTCTGGGATTGGCAGCTTCTCTTCAGATGCTGAGGAGCAAGACATCCCCCCTCCCTTCCACGCTGCTTGTAGAGTACGGTGCCCCATGCTGATGATGTCAGGCAGATTTAATTGTGCATGCTCAAAGAGAAAAATGACATCCACGCTTGGGTTAGTGCTCTCTGTGGCAAGCTGACAAATCCCCCAGCTGTCAGCTAACCTCAAAGGCAAGTGTACGTGGCTCCAGCTTATGTCTGCTTGCATTCTGCCCATAGGCATTTATAAGCTGAAACTCATATTGGCTGCAACACATTCAGACTGCTACTGAGAGAAAGGTATGGTCTATTTTATGTGTTTCAATCTCTAAGGGTGACCCACACAATTAATGTTTATTTTTCAGACAGACTATAAGCAGGTAAAGACAGCAATTTTTTGCATATGTGGCAAGTGCAAGGGCATAATGTTTATGGCTACGGATCTGGCTAAGTTGCTGATTGCTTAGAGAAAATCGTTTCTTCCTTGGGCTCAGATGGATTATATTTATATTTTTATGTATTTATTGGGGTTACTGGCTGCCAGAGAACTGCATCCACACAAAATGGCCTTAGGTAAGTGCCAATATATATGGGCAAATGCAAAGAGGCGTGTGTTGCTAATGCAATATGGGAGTCAGGGAGGAGGACTTCTGGCAGAAGCATTGTCACTTACGGTGCACTGCAGGCTGTCCATCTAAACCTATCATTACCTGGCACCTGTGCTCTAGTGAAATAATCAGACCAATCTGTGAATGGGCAAAAAGCCATCTTAACAGATGGCTTTGACTGTAGGTAACCAGGAAACCATGCGTATACATTAAACATGGGTTCAGAGAACATGGGTCTTATCTAGGAACATCAAAACAGCTGTTGGTTTTGAGCTCCTCCGTATACTGTTGAGAACATATGCCATACTCATCAGACACCCACGTAGGGTGGGCTAGAGCCAGCTCCCACAGTTCTGATGAACTTTTTAGGAATTGCTTGGTTGGGCATGGTCTCAGCTACACATTAATCTCGTGTTTTGCAATGAACTTTGAATTTGTATTGGAGAGACAAAGAATGAAGTTTGAGGATGCAGTTGCATCCACCTAACTTGCATGCCCAGCTGAGGCACTGTCTCACCCAAATTTTAGGTGATGGAGAGGGCTATTCAACCTACCTGGCACAACTGTCTTAAGTTTCCTAAGTAGAGAGCAATAGAGAAAGGCTTTGGATATGTGCAGGGAAAAGTCCAATATGTTTACATTTTGAATGCATTGGAGTCTTAGAACAGGATCTTAGAATATAAAGAAATAAGAGGAAATGCCAAATATCTCTATTGACTCAGGATTTAGTTCACCAAGCTCTTCTAGTCGTGAGCAGCCAGTGCTATTCTTCTTTTTTGTAACAGTCTGATGTTAAAGCACTCAGCTAGAAAGTGGGAATTCCTGGGTTCTTGGCCTCTTCAGTATAATAAACTGCAGATCCTGACCCCGTGAGTCCACATGAGTGGTTCTCACCATGCTTTGAAGCTGAATCATAGCACACCTCACTCTCGTGAGGCCACAGTGAACACAAAGAAGCAGCGACTCCAGGGAGGTCCTCGCCACCAGTTATTTTCACAGTCTTAGTGCTTCCCCATATGCACAAGGGAGCATGAGGACAATGTCTCTTTTAGTGTTCAAAATTAGGATGTATCTAAAAACAAACAAGCAAACAAAAAAGGGCCACAATTACATCACCTAGCTCCACCTCAGATTCACTGGGACTTCTGTGTCCTATTGGCTGGCTATGGGTTTTCTGAAGCATGTGCTCAATAGAAATTTTAGGCTAACTGGAATTTAAGCTGCCTGAAAATAGCCCCAAGGCAGCAACATCAGGAATTAGGGGAGATACTCTAGCTTCAGTGAATCTGTGCAAATACACAGAGCCCTGGAGCTCTTTTACTGATGCTGGGAGCTGGGCATGATGCAGAAGTGCTGCAGGACTCCAAATCTGTCTCCTGTTCCCTTTCTGCTACTGAGCACGGAAGACAGGGTCGCAAGATGGGGCGTACGTATGTCTGTGAATGTGGTGCTCTCTGTTGGCAACACAGAGCTCCAGAGAATATTAACATGCCTGAGAGAGAAAGAGTGTTTCATAGTTCAGGCAGTGCAGACTGAGATTTCCAGGACCATAGGCCCTCTGCATAGGCTAGCTGTAAATTTGAGTTATTGACGCCTCAGCTCCTTTGGGAAGCACTTTAAGAGTTATAGAGAAAATAACCACAAGAAAAGCATTTATTTTTGTGACTACTTTTTCACTCAGTTAAAATCAAGGAATTTGATGACTTAAATACAAGGTGTTAATATGTAGTTGTTGTTCTGTAGAATTAAGATACCTGTAAATCTGTCCTAGTAATAGCAACACTACCTGGAGGATAGTCTGCTCTTCACATGATACATGGCTAGCTTAACTGTGTAAGGAATGTGTGTATGCTATAAAATGTCATCTGTATAAGGGACCAAGTGAGCCCTATTCATACTTCAAAATTGTCAACGTGAAGAATTGTGATTACCATTTTAGGTTTGACTTGCATAACTCTGCATTCTAAGGTAGTTTGCGTTTAACCTAAATTACTCTCCCCTCAGCTATGGAGTTAGAATGAAATTCAGCTGTCACAGATAAGAGTAATGATATTTATTAATAGTGCAAATCATTCATACACATGGAAAGAACTTAAATGTGTGAAGCACATCAGGACAGGAGATCACAGTCCTTAAGGGATTGATTTATCCTTGACTTCTATGAGCCTTTGTTATGCTAACGAGAGATATATATTCCCAAAATCCGTTGCGTCTGTCTATGCCTTACCCTTTGATTTCTTTATTAACTCTCCTCCCTTGTCACTACGTGTTCTTGTTAATTCAGATCAGGTTTTGTAGCTTGCGTCATACTTTGCTATTTTTTACCAAAATGGTTTCTTGAGTTCTCTAGCAGCTTATGTGCTTTCCCCTCTTTGCTGCACCTCTCTGCCACTGCTGCTAGAAGGGCCCCGGGGTGAGCTGCCACCAGTCGGACTCTGATACTGACAGGTTTCCTTTGTTCCTAGAGCAGTCAAGGCAACCGACCTAATTAATCATTCCCAACCCTCATTAATAAACATAATTAAATACAAATTTGGGGTTTAGGCACTTACGTAAACATTACGATCTGTGGTGGCCCTGGGTGCTACTGACTTTGCTAAGGTTGTAAATCCCTGGTATTTCTAAAGTCAAGATGCATGTTTAGGTGAATAGACGTGGGCATGGGTGGTTAGCTCACCTACAGTGGTTATTTGCAAACATTGACCACTGTGATACAAGTAGATGGCACCCTTAGTATCATCAGTAAATGGAAAAGCTGTTTATAGGTAATAACGTCTTTAAGGGTGTAAACAAGAGCAAAACATATAGGTTAATGTAGATTATCAGCTGTAAGAATAGCTATAAGACTGTTAGCTATAAGACAAGCTACAAAGTACAGAACATTTCTCATGAGCTTTTTTTAATACGAGGCGTAGGGGTTTTTTTCTGAAACAATATACTACTGCAGTGTGCAGCTACTTCATTATACTTTCTACAGTACAGGTATCTTGCAACATCTTGTACTCTCTCTTGGGACTAGAGATATATGAAACATCAGCAGCATAATTTTGCTCATGTGCTAGGCTCTGAACTCAGCTACAATTAAATATTCAGCAGGATACTCTGTCTCTAGCTAGACTCATGTAGCAGTTATGAAAGATTAATTCAGTGTTATGTTTCTGTTTAATGAAAGAGTTGAAGCAAGCATTTCTGTTGAAAATTTCAGATTTCAGGTTTAGAAATTGTGATCTTTATTATGCTTTTTAAAGGGCACGAGATAAATGATCTATATAGAGTTGTAATTTTTTATTGAAATCTTTCTTTTTCAGCATACCTGTCCCAGCATCTTAATTACAGTCTTCCGTGTACCTTGTTGTCTTTACCTTGCCATTTCAAAATACATTGTACATATTTCTTAACTGGACGTGTAGTAAATAACCTGTAGAAAAACTGAGGGCATTGCATAACAGAATGGTGCAGATTTGCAGATCTTGCTGTATATTATAAATTTAATTTGGATTTTCTGTTTTGTCAGTACTAAGAGTTTAAATGATGTGTGTATCTGAGGAAGGAATAGCAGCTTTGAGGCAATTTCTGGTAGAATTCATTTATACAGCAGTGTTCCAAAGGAGAGAGATTAAAGCAGCAACACAGAAAGTTCGAATTTCTGTCCCTTGCGGGTCCTTTCTCTCTGCCCCCCCCCACCCCGCCCCATCTTTCTCTTACAAAATTTACTTGCATTATTAATGAAGTTCAATCCCAGCACTGGTGTGGAATCTGAAGGGTAAACTCAATCAGCAAGCTTGAAGTCCTAATCCTTGTAAAGCCAGTGTGTATAACAGATGACATTAAGCAAGGCACAGTAGATCGGTACCTGTTCAGCAATTGCTGTAAATGTGACCTCATTGATTCTATCTGTGTTTTTCCCTCTGTGTTTTACAAAACACATTGATTTAGGAAGATGTCTTTGGCTTATTACCATTAATGTTAGAATGACAGAAAAATTTGCAAAAAGATTTGGGGATTGGTGTGAACTGAAAGCCATTATCCGGTTTATTAGCAAATTAGGGATTTGTTTTTAATTATAATTCTGCTGCAAATGTCACGCACTATATTGTATAAATGGAGTTCTTTTCGAATTTCGTTAATAGATTTTACACCAGCTGCACTTCCTAGAAATTTAGAAGGGAAATGGTGACCAGGCCTCCACTCTCTTAGAACATGACAGGATCAGCATCATACCTTTAAACAGATTTCGTGGACCTCCTCAGGAAGGAGAAGGAATGAGCGAGGCCTCAGTTCCATCTCACTGTTCGCTTGGTCTTTAACTTGGCTAAAAAGAGGTGTCGCTTGTAATGCGTCCTGGACAGTCATCCACCCGAGAAGCAGCAGGCAGTGTAGCATTTTTGGACCCTTGCGTGACAGTCAATGGCAGTTGCCTGTGGAAGGATGGAAAGACTGAAGGACTGAAATTCAATAATCCTTTCTGTTTCCAAACACTAATTAGCTGTCGCACAGTTCTGCTGTCAGCGAGCCAGCTACTGCAGTGGGCTCTTACTACCATGATCAGCAGGCAAAGAGCTGAATGCAAAAGGAAGGAAGCTAAAGAAAAAGGGAATTCTGACTGAGACAAGGGTTGCAAAATAAGTAAAAATTGCCCAATGATATGTATTTTGTATCAGTAAAAAAAGGAAATTCATCTGATGTTCTGCTTACTGAGCCAGCAGAAGCTTGCAGTGCTGGAGTCGATACCCTGCAGTCTTAGAATGGACCTATTTTATATCATTTAACAATTTTATATAGTGAATATAGCTTTGTTACTTATGAGTCCTAAAGAGAGAGCTCCTTTCAGAAGTTGTTTGGTGGATATACAGAATAACTGAAGGCTACATTCAATGATGCTAATTGGTATTGGATTAAATCATGCAATCAAATCACTCTAGTGTAAATTTGGCATGCTAAGGTGGAATTTGTGTTTTAAGTGTGTAAAGGTAGCCAGTGCTGTCTGCCACAATAATATAAAATATTTACAAAATGCATTTTTTGATCTAATTTCAAGTTGCTTGAGATTAGTAGCTTTCGTATGTGAAAGTCCATTTGCATCTTGTATACAGATATGTTCTTGGTGTCTGCTTTGTGTTTATGCCTTCTGTGCCTTGTGTGTTTTATTTTGTGTGTGCATGTTCTTTATGGCCACCTTAATTACCTATATAAATTTGTCTGTCCACATATTACAGGTAGTTGTCCACTCCCACTGTCTGGTTTTTCAGCATGCAGGTGATAATACAGAGCAATTCACCCAAATACCATCCATGTAGTTTCTGGTTTGGGTGGTTTGGCAGCTCAGCCAAAATACAAAGTTTCAGCAAGTTTCACCTTTTGCATTTCAGGATTATAATGATGAAATTCGCCAGGAGCAGCTGAGAGAACTGTCGTATTTGAACGGTTCTGAGGATTCAGCACGTGGACGGGGCATTCGAGGAAGAGGGATTCGTGTGCCGCCTGCAGCGCCTTCAAGGTGTGGTAACCTGATCTATTACGCTAATAGCTTTAGAAGTGTAAAAAAGTGTAAACAATGGTAAAACCAACATAGTTTACAAAAAAAATAAAGAAAATCACATACACATCATGGTCAGTAAACCAAAATGTTTTTCTTCTGACAACTTGTGCGGTCTATGTTGTACCAGGTGCTCTGATCTGCAGTTCACAGGCTACAGTGGGTGGTATACAAGTATCAAACAACAAATCAGAGCAGATTATCAAGCCAGTGAAAGGATATTTCTAGGAAAGAATATTGTTATGCCGACACAAAATCGATATGGTCAGTAGCATAAAATCATTGGTCAATAAAATAGTATAGTCAGAGAAGGCTATGTAGTCTGGATGGAACTTTATTTGCCAAATAATTACTTTTTTTGTATGCATATTATACCTACAACATATATATTGCATTATATATTATTTGTTGTATGGGTTATCAATGTTATATGAATTTCATTGGCATCGTCTAAATACGTTGGTGTATGAATGTTTCCTGAATTCTTCCAAGTATTTTTTCATATATAGGTAACAGATAGTTCTGCTTGTTCATACGGCCAGTGTATAATCTTAATACACTCTTTCAGACTCATTTTTCACTGTGAACCCTTAAGAAATTTGTTGCCTCAGGCAACTAAGTTACCTAGCTACTTCTAGGTGTCCACAGAGATCATTTCAGGATGGGTCCTAAGAAATCCACTTTTATTTTGGAGGAAATAGGATATGGAGGTACCTTATTTTATGCTGACAGGTGAATTGTTCTTTGGTAATTGAACTGGCTGATCTTGCCTATGACCTCTTTTTTCCCCCCTGAAGGTGTCTATCATGTTTTCCCTCAGTTCTTGAATGGAATTTTTTATCAGTAGTACAATGCACATACACAGGATTTTTTACACTTGTCATTCATGACTGTCTTCCAGTCAAAGTCCTTTTGGGCTCAGAAACCAGTCTTCCTTACACCTAAGGTCTCTGAAGTACTTGACTTAATAATGATCTTCAGAACATCACTGCAACAGACTGGCAAATTTTAAATTAGGTTCAAAGCATAATCAGTGGAGTGCTGGCTCTCACCTCCTGCAAAATACCCAAATGATTGGATCAGTTGGTCAGATGCAGGATCTTGGATGCTCTCCCTATTTACCAGTCAGAAATCCCAGGAGAATAATAAAAAAAAAAAAGAAATTGCAACTAAAGTATTTTAAGCTAAATATTTATGCTAATAATTTATGCTAATAGCATAATTATATTTATGGTGGTGCAGTTGATATGCTTGAGGGAAGGGATGCCATCCAGAGGAACCTTGACAGGCTTGAGAAGTGGGCCCATGTGAACCTCATGAAATTCAACAAGGCCAAGTGCAAGGTTCTACTCCTGGGTGATCACCAGTGTCAGCATAGACTGGGGGATGAAGGGATTGAGAGCAGCTGTGAAGAGAAGGACTTGGGGATATTGGTAGATGAAAAGCTAGACATGACCCAGCAATGTGTGCTCGCAGCCCAGAAAGCCAGTAGTATCCTGGGCTGCATAACAAGAAGTGTGGTCAGCAGGTAGAGGGAAGGGGTTCTCCCCCTCTGCTCTGCTCTGGTGAGACCCCACCTGGAGTACTGCGTCCAGCTGTGAGGTCCCCAGCGCAAGAAAGGCATGGACCTGTTAGAGCGCATCCAGGGGAGCGCCACAAAAATGGGCAGAGGGCTGGAGCTCCTCTCCTATGAAGAAAGGCTGAGGGAGTTGGGGTTTTTCAGCCTGGAGAAGAGAAGGCTCTGGGGACACCTTATTGCAGCCTTTCCGTATATAAAGGGGGCTTATAAGAAAGATGGAGAGAGACTTTTTATCGAGGCCTGTAGTGACAGGACANACCTGTTAGAGCGCATCCAGGGGAGCGCCACAAAAATGGGCAGAGGGCTGGAGCTCCTCTCCTATGAAGAAAGGCTGAGGGAGTTGGGGTTTTTCAGCCTGGAGAAGAGAAGGCTCTGGGGACACCTTATTGCAGCCTTTCCGTATATAAAGGGGGCTTATAAGAAAGATGGAGAGAGACTTTTTATCGAGGCCTGTAGTGACAGGACAGGGGGCAACAGTTTTAAACTGAAAGAGGGTAGGTTTAGTTTGGGCATAGGGAAGAAATTGGTTTCAGTGAGGGTCGTGAGACACTGGAACAGGTTTCCCAAACAAGTTGTGGATGCCATTGGAAGTGTTCAAGGTCAAGTTGGACAGGACTTTGAGGAACTTGATCTAGTGAAAGATATCCCTACCCAGGGCAGGGGGTTTGGACTAGGTGACCTTTAAAGGTCCCTTGCAACCCAAACCATTCTGTGATTCTAAAATTGGCTACTGAAACTTGTAGTAAAGTAGTGAACATCACAAGCTAGCGCTATGGGTTTGGTTGTCTCAGCAGGGAACGAGCTCATACTGCTGCGGGAGACCTGAGTTCCATTCACAGCTCTGGATCTGGGTGTCACACATGGTTATACCCGGCACTCACAGTCTTCAGAAAGGGCAGCACACTCAGGAGCATACTACTCTGAAAGAAAACTCACAGATTGCTTCCTTGATATATCCCCTTTCTAATTATCATATGGTATAGTTACAAGAACCTCTTTTTAACCAGTAACAGCTGCTTCTAACTTACCAATTAGTAGAGCGAGGTGGACATAGCATAAATAAACAGGAGGATGCTAAACCTCTCTGTGCTTGTCTGCATGCGCTGTTCTCTCTGCACAGTGGGGGAAAGCAGAATCCCATGCTACCCTTCCCTTGCGCTGAACTAAATTAGATGGGAAGAAAAGTTCTTACTCTCCTTTTTCACTCTTGCTCTACTTTGCCTTGCAAGTTTCTGCCATCCTGCATCATCTTCTGCCAATCAGTTTCTCCCACCCACCAATAAACACAAGAATGAGAGTGATGACTGCTCTTGCAAAATAGTTTGAGACCAACAGAAAAAGTTCCTCACTTTCTTCTTCCTCTAGAACTACTTTGGAGTAACTCTGCAACTCCATGAATTACAATAATCCAGAATTTCATTAGTACAAGCAACAACAGGATCAGGTGTAAAAGGCATTGGATGGCTTAAAAATAATGCCTTTCCATAATATGAGTTCTGCCTGAGATATTGCCTAAAAGTGCTTGACATTGTAGCTGCCAAAACCCCAGAGTTATAGGATACTTTAAATAGCAGTAAAAATATAAGAGCCTTTAAAATGGAGTAACACTTGCATGTCCTCCCTTGCCATATGCGCCAAAGTGATCACTCCTTTTTGCTCCCCCCCAGGGGACGTGGGGGTGCGATTCCTCCCCCCCCACCTGGACGAGGTGCCCAAGCACCCAGAGGAGCGCCAGTGACCCGTGGAGCCCTCCCCGTCCCACCAGTGGCGAGGGGCGTGCCCACCCCTCGAGCAAGGGGTGCCCCGGCTGTCCCGGGCTACAGACCACCCCCGCCACCTGCACATGAAGCCTATGAAGAATACGTAAGTAACCACATACATTGATAGCAGATGTGAGCCAAACTCTGTGGTGAACATCAAGTACCTCTGAGTTGGAAGACTACATGCCAATAATTCCTCTGTCTCTACTACTTACCTTCTGCTGCTGAATTACAGTCTGGGTGATGTAGTGTGTCTGCAGACCTCTGTTTTGGGTGGTATGGGTTCGTAGAATTGTTCACAGCTTAGTTTTGGATATGAGAAGGACATGCTGGTTAGCTCTCAGGGCATCACGAAAGAGCAATACAGATATTCTATAGATTATATTATAACTTAAAGTCAGTCATTACTGTTGGCAACTTCTTAGGAATAACAGATTATATCCTTTGTGAGAAAATAAAAGGGGTTTTTTGTTCTTCTGAATCCTTTTTATTACATATATATATATGTATATTTGCATTCAACATTGTGTTACAGATACATAACAAATAGAAATTCAGGTAATTTTCATGAAAGCTGATTCAATGATGCATATTTAGCAAGGAGCAGTACTAATTGTCACCTTTTCTTACGAGGTGTTAAAAATATTGTGCTGTAACCATCAAAGCTTTCAAGTCATCTTCATTAATGCTCCCTCCTGGAACTATCACCGTAACAACAATGTCGTGGTTTAACCCCAGCCGGCAACTACGCACCACACAGCCACTTGCTCACTCCTCTCCGGTGGGAAGGGGGAGAGAATCGGAAGGGTAAAAGAAAACTCATGGCTTGAGATAAAGGCAATTTAATAAGTAAAGCAAGTGGTGCACGCAAGCAAAGCAAAACAAGCAATTCATTCACTGCTTCCCATGGGCAGGCAGGTGTTCAGCCATCTCCAGGAAAGCAGGGCTCCATCATGCCTAACGGTTACTTGGGAAGACAAAACGCCATCACTCCAAACGTCCCCCCCTTCCTTCTTCTTCCCCCAGCTTTATATGCTGAGCACAACATCATATGGTATGGAGTATCCCTTTGGTCAGTTGGGGTCAGCTGTGCCAGCTGTGTCCGCTCCCAACTTCTTGTGCACCCCCAGCCTACTCGCTGGTGAGGTGATGTGAGAAGCAGAAAAGGCCTCGGCTCTGTGTAAGCACTGCTCAGCAATAATGAAAACATCTCTGTATATCAACATTGCTTCCAGCACAAATCTAAAACACAGCCCCATACTAGCTACTATAAAGAAAATTAACTCTATCCCACCCAAAACCAGCACATTCTCCACCCCTTATTCCATACCATTTACATCACGCTCAGGTCCCACACCATCCAATACATCCTCATTACCCACCACCACCCTTCCCATCCTTTGATATAATTCATTCCCTTAGTCTATGGACCACCCCTGTAAAATGTCTTTAAAATGTCCACAAGATGTCCACTGAGTTCATTTAGTCCATGACTTTGGGCTGGGCTCCATCTGTTATGGTGGTGACTCAGGACAGGAGAGGTGGTGTGTTGTGTGGAGTTACTGGGCACCAAAGCCAGCTCAGGTTGGGTCACTGCTGCAGTTGCACTGCTTCTTCTAAGGCTTGTCCTCCATTGGTTCAAGTGGTTCCTGCTATAGTAATTCCTGTGACATGCAACTCAAATCATGCGTTACAACAATTCAAATAACAACAAAATAAAGGTATTTCCATTACAATCTCCACCCCTGGCCCCTTTGGACCAGACCATAGGGTTTAACATTGCAATGAACTCCTTCCCTTGCCCCTGCTCCAGCTTGGACTTACCCACAGGCTGCAGTCCCTTAGGGTTCTATCTGCTCCAAATGGAGCCTTATCTATGAGCCACAGTGTCTCCAGGGGTATACCTGCTGCAGCATAGACTTATCCACAGCCACAGTCGCTTTGAGGTGCACCTGTTCCAGCCTGGCCTTCTCCGTGGGCCACAATGCCTTCAGAGATACACCTGCTGCAGCACAGGTATAACCATGGCCACAGATGCTTCAAGATATACCTGCTCTGCTGTGGACTTATGCACAGTCACAGATGCTTCGGGGTGTCCTGCTCCCACGTGGACACATCCACAGGTCACAGTCCCTTTGACTCGAGTTCACAGTGGAGTTCCAGCCTGTCCAGTACAGCAGCACAGAAACAGCAGCGATGCCCGGGCCATCTGCCAGCTCAGGCACATGGCCATTGCTGTTATCAAACCATTCCCAGGCACAGCAGAGTAGGATGATAAGCAGTACAGCAGTACAGCAAGCAGCAAAAGCAAAAAGCAGCCACTGACGAGCACTAGACTCTAATATACAGTAAGGCAAGCAAGCCCCATGGCAAGCACAGGAGCCAAGCAGAGGAAAAAGTACCATCAAATATGATGTCTGACTTTTTCCAGCTGTGGCAAATCCAGGGGTAAGATGAGCATCCCATCCACTCCGTAATCCTGTCAGTAGGACAACCATTGAGAAGACACAGTGTAATTGAGAAGATGCAGTTTTATTCAATTAAAGGTCTTCCTAGAACAGAAGAAAGGAAATTGAAATAGAAATTAATCTTTGTTGGTAAAGCTTTACTCAACCATCTGTATTTGTAGAGTAGAGATTAGATCATAGCCATTTCAGATCAGGGATGCCCATTCTGTTAACGCCAAGATTCACAGGTGAACAACAGCTTCAAAAAAGGTAGGGAAGAAAGTCACTCTCTGTTATTATTTACCTCAACACAGTTTCCATCTTTAAATTAGATAAATGTCCTGCTAAAAAGGAATTTAAAAAGTATACCCCTCCTTGTTAGGTAGTATATTATCTGTTACTATCAAAAGGTATGAGACCTTCCTTTCTGTGCAGAACTGTGTCTTTTCCTAATCCATGAGTGAGAAATTTCAAAACAGAACCCTTGTAATGTAAGATTAAGATTATAAATTAAGTAAATCTTTATCTTTTTTTTTTTTTTTTTCATCTACAGTACTGGTAAATGTCCTAGGGTATTACACAATTTTTAGGGAACATTTCTTACACTTTTTCTGGATGGTAGATATATGGAAAGCAGAAGGAGAAGTTGAGGCAGATGGATTATCAAGGCTAGGAAAGCATTCAGCCAATTCCACATCATTTTGAAATGCTTACACTCTCAGGAGCACAAAATATACACACAATTAAAGGAGTCAGTTTGTAAGAGATTATTCCAATAAAAACAAACGTGTGTTTCTATTTTGCCTACTTAGATAGTAGAAAGAAACTTCTTGCCTTGTAGGACAAATTCAGATGTTCTGGAGATCCTTCCATCTCCTATGTCCTTTCAACATCTATATTCCACAGCTGGGAATATATGGGCTTCCCTGACTTGCTGTCATCCACCAGTTTGCAATGAAAATCTCTTGCCATTTTGCAAAGACTTGTAAGTGCAATCTGAATCATCTTGGTATCTTATGGACTGAGATAATAATTAAAACTCTGTTGGTGTGCAGGTAGAAGGAAAAGTTCAGTGTCATAGATCTATATGTGAATTTGTAAGTGATATTGTAGGGGAAAATATTTTTAATTTTGCAGGAAATAATCAACACAGTTTTTCATTCCAAATAAATGACTACATCACATATTTGTCTGGATACTAAAAGCAAGTGGATCTATTTGTTGACCAGCAACAAATGTCATGTGTAATTGTTGTTCTTTCACACTGAATCCTAGAAATGAAAAACTAATTTATAATGAATAATTTATCCAATTTACTTTGTCTCATTTTCTGCTTGTAGGCAACCCACAAGCATATTACAATTTCTATATGTGTTTATGGTTTTGATTTTTGACTGCAGTGTTTCACTCCAATTATTGCCTAGTATATGCAAGCACCATTGGTTTGATTAGTTGTGCACATGAATGCAATGTCATTGATTGTGAGTACCCATATTTTTGATTTTTCTTTGCTCTAATAGAATATAGTCATTTGAATGCAGAGCTGAAAGTGAACTCAAGAAATAGAATGGCTGCAGCAGATTTTTTTAAAACGTTTAAACAGCATTTCCTGAAAAAAGTCTTTAGATATTTGCTCAGCACTACTAATCAGAGATTGTATTGACTGTTTGACCTTGAAACATCTAACTGTTCAAATCGGTTTGGAGAAGCATTTAAAACTTTGGATCACTCCTTTGTAATTATCCAATATCTAAATATTTTGAGGTTTCCTGATGGCCTTTGTGAGTCTATAAAACCAAACGTCTAAAGGTTTCTCAGGAAAAGTGAAGTCTTGTCGTTGTGGTGAATATATTCACATTCAACATTTTGCATGTCAAGCCCAACCAAAGGGAAGATAATTTGGAAAAACTTTCAGAAAAGAAGAGGGCTAGAGAGGGAAGGGGGAGTGACACACCTCACACCTTTTTCTTTACTTGCTTTTGAAACAGATATATAGCTTTTACTGGGTGCAACATAGAGGGTATCTCAGAGGAACTTCAGAAGACTACGCACAGGAAGACGAGGTACACACATTAGAAGATATATGCAAAAGGAAGGAAATAGTTACTATGTGAACCTTCCTCGCTTTAAAAACAGCTCATTGTGTGTGAATTTGGATGGAGAGCTTAACTAACAGTTGCTGTGCAGCTTCGGGGATCAGAGAGGTGGTTCTGGGTTTGTAACCTGGTGGATTAAGAGTGCTGTTCGAAGTGACTAAATTTAGTTCAGTGCGACCAATCTGAATATGCTCCTCTTCTGCTGAAGGAGAAGTCTACTAAAGTGCAGTTCAGAGCAGAAGCTTGAACTGTCGTTGTGAACCTTCCTCAGAAGAAGCTTCTTTCACAAAGCTGAACTTAGCCCTTTGTCATTACTCTCTGAGGTATAATTTTACACCTCTAATCCACAAACACCGCCATACTGAAGATGTACCTAGCCGCTGAAAAGGATTCAAAACTTCATTAAAAAACAGCCTTCTGGACCTCAGGTTCTGTTGTGGGTTTTTTTACTGCAAACCACACAGTGTGGTTGTCCATTAAATGCATTATGGATCATACTCATACTCCTTCCACAAATGTGGTACACAAGTTAGTTTGAATTACTGCTTAATTCTTCTTTCCATTTGTAGCAATACATGCCACGACCAGTTAGCAGCAATGGCTCAGTCTGGAACTTTTCAGGAGCACTGACTTAGCCGTGTTGTTACTCCCAGGATGCTGAAGAGCCTGCAGTGGATGGTAGGGAGGACAGCAATGCCAGCAGGCTCCTCAGTTAGAACTAATGACAAGATGGCTGTTCAGAATTTATCAAACGAATTTTGTAAATTAGGTTCATATTCTACATTGCATTGGGCAGAGATGTTTTGAGTAGAGAGAATGATACTGGAATTGCTTTTTAATTACCTCTTTTAAATTTACATCTTGTGCAGTTGTGGTCTCAGGTATTCGTTTTGTCTGTTAGACAGCTCATGTCCCATCTACAAATCTTACAGTGTTTCTGTGACAGTGCGCCAAGATAGGAGATGGTAAATGAAAATGAGTTGAAATATTGTTTCAGTCCTGCATCATCACCTTTATTGACAAGGACAATGGTAAGATTGATTTTGTGCCATTTTTTCATTACGAAGGTTAAGGTTTGTTTAGTTGGACATCTACTTTTATGATCTACTGAAAATATAGTAAGGAAAATTAACACTGATATCATCTTTACAGATTGAGGGGAGACTTCAGGAGTCTTTTCTCAACAAGAATAAGCAACTTTAAAGGCTGAGGTCTTGTTGGCAACTTATAAAACAGGCAATAGACGTGACTGGTTGAGGTTCATGATTTATACAGAAGTGAAGAGTGAGAAGTGCTTGAGTAGATCTTCTGCTGGAAGGAACATCCTTCTGAGGCAATAAAGCCGATGTTCAGCACAATACATTTTAATCTGAGCATCCAGACTTTTTCACTCAAGATTGAAGCTAAATATTTGAAAGGTGCTTAAGCCAAATATAAGCCAAAAATACCGTTGCTTTCAGATCCTGTTTTGGAAGACTTTTGACTCTGGCTTTTGACTCTGGCTTTTGACTCTGGAACTGTATTTTTGCCTTCTGAATCAGAAGCTAGTAATGAGCTGTGCAGTGATATTTTTCTTTACATTTTTTAAGAGCTATGGTGAGCCTTGCTAAGAGGTCTAATGCAAGTCTAGAAGTGACTGAGCACTTGTTCCCTTACCCCATCTGCAAAGAATTACCAAAACAGAATAAATTTGGGACTAATGTACACGTTGCTTTTATATTTTACTTGTGCTTCCATTTTTACTCCTGGATAAGAAAGGAGACTTTTTACTCCTGGGTAAGAAAGGAGACTTTTGCTCAGAAAGCCACTCATCTTAACATGAATACTTAGATGAGCTTCTTGTACTTACAAAGAAATATATCATTTGTTTGCAAGAAATAGGCCAGTCTGTCAAGACACTGAGAAGCTGGTACAGTTCCTAGGTCTAGGACAGCCAGATTAAAGAGCAATTTTAAATGCAAATATTCTTTCTTGCCTCCCATTTTACTGATCAAACCAGCCAAACGCAGCTTCTTCTTATCTTCTGGAATAAGTGAAGAGCAATGCTTTTAGAAAGTCACTGGAAAAGAACCACATAATAAGATAGATTGTGCTTTTAATGTCATGCTGTTCTTGTCATTTCAAGCTGTTTAAAACGAAAGCAAATGCTGCATTCAACTGTTTATTCTAAGCTCAATGGTTATTTACATTTTTCAATAGTTTTCAAACAAACTGAAACAACTATGCTCCTGTTTATTCAGTGTCAACCTAGACAATGAAAAGATTGACAATAAGAGGCATTTTGTCACACTTTAACATTTTAAAAAGAATAATCAACATTTACATGTGACTGCAATCCCCATAATTGTGGTCGCGGAGGCTTCGTTTAATATTTTAAACTGGAACTCGTAGGGCTTTTAAATCCATTCTATCTGCCACTTCTGAATGTAGATGGGAACTGTGCATAAAGACCTGCCCTTCCTCTTCATGGCATGTTTGCACCTGTGTTAGTGCTTTAATGAATATGTTAAAGTGAGCAATTGGTACTTGATTCTGCTGATTTTGAAGTCCATTCCTATAATCCCAGTAGGACATTCTCAGGGTGAGGCCCGGACAACTAAGACGACTTGTTCCAAACCTTAAAATAGTGAAATATATTGGATATAATGATAGTCAAAGGGGATTATTTTAATTTTTTTTCTAAATTGGTATTTCCAAGTTTTAAGATGTACCACTTATTTATTTCTGTGCCTCTTTTGGATGAAAAAAAATCAATGAAGAATGTACTGAGACTAAAGGGCATTTGAATAAAGCTGGAATTATAGACATGGGAATCTGCATGGCTGAACAACATATTGATTAAATATGATTGATTACCTATTTATGCCCAAGGCACTTAGAAAAAGAACTAAGCTATATTCAACTTACATCTGCTGTGACTTGAAAAATCAAACTTTATTTTTACCATAATAGCGATAAGCAGGATAATGTTTATATTATCTGAAAGACCCTATTGAGCTTTATAAGAATACTGTGAATGATGGTCTCACGAAGGTAGAGTGGATTTTTCTGTTAGTTATTCAAACTTTGGAGAATTTGGTCCATCGATAGTATGAATATATTTATTGCAAAAAAATCCAGCAACATAAATACAGAATAAAAGCAGTAGCAACTTTTTCGTGTTTTTCTAAGAGCAAAAACCACAGTCAGCATTAAACCTTCAGTGTCTGGGAACCTGCAGTTCTAGAATTTTTTGCTTACCTGTGCAAACTGTAGTTTGGGTCTTATTCTTATAGATAATATCTGAATAAATCAGGCTTGCCCCATGAAACCAAAGGAACTGTCCTGAGAGCAATGCATCAATAAATGTGAATGCTGCTTTCAGATTCATCACTGCTATGAATTTCTCACAAATTGACAATGTGCTCTAAAGCAGACTTTGTTATATAGTTTTCTTGATTTGTTTTGGTTTGATTGTAATAATCATAGTTATTCAATGGACTCAACTTTACTAATAAAATATATAAAACTCTAACACCTACTTATAAATGCTGCAGAAAGATTTTGTGGAGGATGAGTTCTTCTGTCGTCCTCATCATGCTCTCCTTACTTGGCAAAAATAATTCTCTCCTTCACATTAGTTACCAAGTTTTCAGTTCAAAATTATTTTCTGTGCTAGACAGAGTATAAAAGAAAATGCTGATAACATAACATAAAAAATGATAACAGCATGTTAATACAACTACAACCTAATAAATATTTATATTTGTTATATAGGGATCTAAGTGAAGGGCATCTCTCAACTGATCATCCAGCCTTCTTCATATGATCCTTAAATATTTTTAGTATATGGGGTCATATTCGTAAGACCCTACATAAAAAATATGTGGAGTATTCTCCATAGAGACAGAATTTGTCTGCATCATGCAATGCACCATTTGATCATTAAACAGTGTGATTGTACCAAAAATACTTGTCTGCTGTCACAACTTGTCACTTGGCATTTATCTGATGGAGAACAGTCTTGATTGGTACAAAATAACTCCATAGGCATTTGCTGGCTAAACATTATCATGTGACTGTATCTCCACCCATGTTATCCTTTTTATGACAGGTTGCAAAGGTGAGTTATAAACTTATCTTTTTGTACAAACTCATACAAACTTAGAGAATTGCTGTTAAAGACTTGGGACAAGTCCAATTTAATTAGAGTTGTTGAGAGTTCAGTTACTGTGTGAATTCAGCTCAGATGGAAGGCTTGGGTTTTCTCTTTCACTTCTCAAAGTTTCTTACCCAGATTTAGTCCACTGAGGTACTAAAAAGTTAAATAATTTTGGACTGCAAGGGTCATCATGACTGGTGAGTTCCCGGGGAGCCAGACACACATAAACTCAGTGGTAATGAGAAAAGCTTAGTGCAGGCTGCTATTTCTTGCAGACTGGTAAGCTCAGAGACTTCAGCTGTGCCAGGCAATTACAGAAGCCTCGAGTTCTGGTTTCAGGAAAGGCTCGAGGTAATAAGATGCCATGGCACTTAACTATCACACCAGCCTTGCCTCCAGCATACCAGTCTTACTGATGTGTTTTTCAGTCTAGCCTTTCAGTAAACTCAGAGTCCTCTTCATATCCATAGATTCCATGTACAGCTAACAGAGTACTTCTGTTTTGTGTATTTATTTATTAGAAATTTTCACTGTAGCTAAAACATGAGCTTTATTAATATAGTAAAATGCACAGTTTAGGAACAGTTTTATATTAATGGAAAACTTTTATGGATTGCTCCAAAATAGTATTTTAGTTTTACAGGAATTTTAAGGGCATGTGTTTAAAAAATGCTTCCTGTTGCAGGAAGCTTTCATCAGAGTTCATCTATGTTCTTCTCTTTGGTACATTTGTGACATTGTCATCTTGCAAAAAATACTTCGGCATGAAACTGCAGAGATACATATTTAGCAACTGCACTTAAAAACAAGGATAAACATTACAGAGCGCAGTTCTGTTTCATTCTCTGGCTGATGGGCGTTTTAGCCAGTTGCCTCTATCCATACACTTAATGCTTACTCAGGATAATTGAAAAAGTGGATTTGTATTTGGTACAATAAAAAGCCTGAAAAGTAATCTTACATGCCTGTAATCTTTTTTCCCTCATTAGGTTCAGTGCATTTGCAGCTCTGAATTTCAGTTACACATAGGAAAAAAAAGGTTTGCTGGAGGAATTATCTCATGTATTTGGGTGCAGAACACCTGTCCAGCAACATGCCTGTTCTTTCTGGGTATTTAAGGGAGGCTCAAATAGATACATGAGCCTAGATTTTCATACACATAGGAATGCATATATATACCCCGTGTGTATATTGTTATAGACCAAGCTGGCTCAAGCTGTGCCTTGGATGCAGGCCATTTGCAGACACACGGCAGCAATTGCTTCCCCAGAGGCAGCATATGAATGTCCTGTTATCTACTGCTTTTGGAAGGAGGAGGGTTTATGACTCTCCAACTGCCTTAGCATTTCCAGTAAATCTTTGCTTGGGTATAGAGATACATGTTTACATTCAGATACGGGTAT
>WAAD01017000.1:366679-382228 GCA_013389945.1 Fregata magnificens | reverse complement strand
GGCGCTGGCAGCCCCGGAGTGCCCGGGGCGGGAGTGGGACGCGCCATCCAGGGGCAGCCCGGCTGGGGGCTGCGCTTCACCTCCCTCCGGCCGTGGGCTCGGGGCTGGCGCGGGCAGGTGACGGGTGTGGGTCTGTCCTCCCCGGTCCCTGCGCCGGTCGGAGGGCTGACTACCGGGTGGCGGTGGTGGCAACACGCTGGGCTGTTGGCTTTCCCGTCCCATCACCCTGGAGAATGACTCGATGGTCTCACCGGAGTTTCCTTGGCACATGCAATGGCACGGATAAACCCGGACCCTTCGAGTCCCTGACCAAACTGGCTCCTTCCTGTCGCGCCCCATGGGAAGTCGCGGGAGGGTCTGGACCTGCTGTCCCCCACCGCACGCAGGGATCCCGCATCTCTCCGGCTTCACACTGACATTTCCTCCAGGGAGCCAGAAGCTGGTGGAGGGGATCCCTGGGCCCATCCCAGGCATTTCAGCCTGGACGGGACATCGTCCTGTCAGTCAGGCTCGTCTGTCCTAGGTGAAAAATGTTGGATTTGGGGAAAACTCAGGAAAACCAAAGGGTGAAGCTGGGGCACTGATGCTCCCAAAGCGGTTGGCAGAGCTGCTGGCTCTGCCGTTGTGCCGGAGCCCAGAGCAGGCGGGCGGGAGGGCACCAAAGCACCATCTGAAGCGGTGCTCTAGGGTCTTCTGGCTCCTGGGAGGAGGGAGGGGAGCAGGACCATGAGAACAGTGTGGCCAGGTGGTCTCAGCCATGGAGATGGGTCCTGACCTGCTTGCCCCACGTAAAACCTCCCCTTCCGTGGACACGTGTCCGAGGGGACGGAGATGAACCTCCTGAGGAGGGGATTTCATGCTGCATGGAGGCAGCTCTGGGTTTTGGAGCCTGCTGCCACGTGGGGTGAGCCGGGGTGTGACACAACTGCAAGTCCTGGTGCCCCTGGTGGGTGCCCGGGCACTGCGGGGGGCTCTGTCCCCTGCACCCTCACTGTCCCCAGTGCCTGCGGCTCAGCTTTGCTTCTGCTCTTTGTTGCAGCCTGAAGTGGGACTGAGGAAGGGGACAGCGGCTGCAAAGAGGAGCCAGAGCAGGTCCGTGTCCCCGGCCGCCGGGCAGGGGCTGCCGCACCAGCCGGCCGCCGCAGTCGCCCTCCCTCGCTTGCGCTGGCGGGTGGCCACCATGGAGGAGATGGTGATCTGGGAGCAGCACACGGTGACGCTGAGCAAGGTAAGCATGGCTCAGGGTGGCCACGGGATGGGATGGGGTCTGTGGGGCCGGCTCTGCCTGACCCCTCTCTGCCCATCTCCGCTAGGACCCTCAACGGGGCTTTGGCTTCGCTGTCTCCGGAGGCCGGGACCGTCCCAACAGGACGACTGGGGACACAGCGGTGATTGTTTCGGATGTGGTGTCCGGGGGACCGGCAGCGGGCCGGCTCCAGTGAGTGTGTGGGGACGTGGGGACATGGGGGGTGCTCGCTGCCAGCAGGGATGGGAAGGGCAGCAGATCACTCCTGCTGGGACAGGGCCAGCACCTCTGCCACCCTGCCTGGCTGGGATAGGGTCCCCCTGGGGCAACAGATGCCCTCGCCACCCCGCCAGCTCCCTCGGCTGGGGGCTGCACCTGGGGCAGAGGCACGGCTGCGTTTTCCCTTTCAGGAGGAAGGATTACATTGTGATGGTGAATGGCCTTTCCATGGAGAACGTCTCATCCTCCTTTGCCATCCAGACACTTAAAACCTGCGGCAAGGTCGCCAACATCGTGAGTGTGCCGTGCAGTGGGACAGGGCCCGGCGTTGTGCACGGGACCACGCCGTGCTTGTCCCCATCCTGGCTCCCCTGTCCCGCACACCCCAGGGTTCCCATTTGGGGCTTGGAAATTGCTGTAGAAACATCTCCTGGCAGAGGCAGCTGCACCCACTGTCCTCTCTTTCTCACTTTCCACCTGCAGACACTGAAAAGACAGAAGAAAGTCCACCTCCCCGCAAGGAAGAGCAGCCCCGGGTCCCCCACCGCACCCCAGCGCTATGACTCGGACGAGGACTATGGGTCGCACGGTGCGGATCCAGCCCTGCACCGCTCCCGGGATGACCTGGACCATAGCCAGGGCTATGACGGGGACTCGTCCAGCGAGAGGAGCTCTGGCCACCACCAGGATGACCACTGCCACAAGTCAGTGTCCCGGAGCCGGAGGCGAAGCCAGGACAGCAGCCACTGGAGGCAGAGCCCCGGCGGTGGCTCGGATCGGAGGGGCTACAGCCGGCACTGCTCCACCAATGGCTTCGGCCACGAATGGGACACCAACGGGCTAGCCCTGGTGTCAGGCTTCAAGCGGCTGCCACGCCGGGATGTGCTGATGAAGCCCATCACGTCGGTCCTGGTGAAGCAGAAGCAGAATGAAGGTGAGGCCCTCCTGCTCCCTCTGTCCCTGGGTCTTGTCGCCTGGTTTGTGGCTGTGTGCCCCCCTGGGGAGGAGGCAATGGCAGGGTTGGTGCCAGGGTCTGGCATGCAGCAAGGGGGCAGTGCATGCCGTGCTGGGTGCACCAAACCCGCCTGGCCTCAGCCTGGGGTTGCAGAGCTCAGCTTTGGGGCTTGCTAGTGCCCCAAGGGGAGCCGGGGTGGGCTTGTGGGGATGGTGGCGAGGGGGGACCTCGAGGGGGTCCTGCATCTGCCTGGCTCCACTGTCATGGGCTCTCTCGGGTGCAGAGTATGGCCTGAAGCTGGGAAGTCAACTCTTCATCAAGCACATAGTGGAGAGCGGGCTGGCAGCGAAGGGCAGCTCCTTGCAGGAGGGAGACCTCATCCTGAAGGTACGGGGGCTCACGGGGTGCACAGCACTTGCTGGGGATCTCATCTCCCCCTCTTCGGGTGGCTCGTCCCTAGCTAGTGTCACCGCAGCGGACAAGCCAAGAGCCTGCTTCTCTTGGCTGCCTGCAAAGGATGGCAGCTTGGCTGGAGGCAGCTCCGTCTGGTGCCTGCACCCTGCCCTGGCTCCCCAGCCATCACCAGGGACCCTGTGTGGGCTCTCAGGGACAGGCTCCCCGCGATGCCAAGGCTGGCTGGTTGAGGCAGCCCCGTGGCGTTCAACCAGGGACGGTGGCTTGTCCCGCTGCCGCAGCGGGATCGTGTCTGCCCCGCTGTCCCCATGGCGCATGGTCCCTTGCCGCGTGTGCGTGTCCCCGCTGGGGGAGCCGTCGGCCCGAGGAGCTCAGGTGTTCGGGGTATGTCAGGTGAAACGATGCTTAAAGTATTTGGGGAGGATGAAATAGAGGAAGGAAGACGCTTCATTTGCACCCATGGGCCAGGCAGACCCGTGGCTGCTGGGAACTGGGGCCAAAGCGACTCTGGGGCAAACGGGATGGATTTCATCCTAGCAATCCAGTGGGAAAAGCTGCTGCACCTCGGGGAGATCACAGCCCCACGGTCTGCTTGGGGCCTGATGCCGTGGCACCAGTCCAGTGCGTGGAAGGACAGTTCTGGGCCAAGGTCAAAGTAAAACTGAGTTTCAGGCAGCATCTGAGCGGGTCTCTGCAGCTCCTGCCTCCGTGCAGGGCCCCCCTGCAGCTAAAGGTGGCAATTAATTAGCCTCACTAATTTGTTTCCTCTGTGCAGGATGAGGCCCCGCTGGGAGTCAGCCAGGAATGGGGACACAGCCCAGGACAGCCAAAGCCATGGGAGCTGGGGCTGGGCTGGAGGGGCTGGGAAGGGATGGGGAAGGCAGCAGTTGGAGCATCCCATTCAAGCGGGGCTTTCCTGGGGGCAGCTTTCCCAGGAGCGAGTGCCCTAATGCCTCCCGCTCTGCCCGCTGCAGATCAACGGGGTGGCCAGCGAGGACATGTCCCTGGCTGACACCCAGCAGCTCATCGAGCGGACGGAGGGGACCCTTACCCTGCTCATCCTCCGGGACCACCGGCAGTTCCTGGTCAACATCCCCGACATAGAAGACAGCCAGAGCGACAGCTCCCGGATGGATGGTGAGGGGACACCGTGATGGGGCCAGGAGCCAAATACAGAGCACAGGGACTGGATTGTCACTAATGCATCTTCTGTCCTGTTGCTGCAGAAATCTCTGACATTGACTCTGAACTGTCCCATCCGCCATCCCCTGAGACGTCCCCGCGACCTCCAGCTGCTGCCAGGATGAATTCACCGCTGTAAGCCCCGCTCCGTCCCCATGAGCCCCGCTTTCCCTCGTCAGATCCCCCGTGTTCTCTGCCTCTCTGGAGGGGCTGGTTCTCTTCCATCCCGGAGCCAGTTCACCCTGGAGGTGGGACTGCTGTTTAGTCCCCAGCTTGCTCCGCTGTCCCCGCTGCCCACTTGGCACTGCCTGCCTGTGCCCATCCAGCGCCTACCTCCATGACCTGTCTATATTCTGCCCCAACTTTGTTCCAGGGAGAGGAGAAGATCGAACAGGGACCCTGTGGCCGACACGATCGTGGACGACGCTCGAGGCCCTGGTGAGTGAGCTCAGATCAGGCCAGGGGAGCTAAGGGCACTGAGTGGGCTCCTGCATGTCTCTGCTGTCTGAACACCCCTGGCAGAGCCGCACCAGGTCACCTCGTGCCTCAGCTGTCCTGGCAGCGGCGCAGCCACTGCCGCCTCCTGGACCAGCCCTCCTTCCCTGCAGACCTGCTGGAAGCTGTGGAGGGGGATGGCTGCCACGGCCCCCACATTAACCCTGCTGCCCAAGCTGCCCGCAAGGATGGGTACATCTGCGAGAGGCGGTGGGGAAGGGCTGGGGGAGATGGGGAGCTGCTCTGGCACAGGGTTGGGGTCACGAGGCCGGTGACCCCCTGTGCTGTCCCCGCCATGTCACCGCCAGGCTGACCGCAGCTTCCCCTGTGGCAGGTACAGCGCTGACTCCAGGGTCGTGCACTTTGTGAAGGCCAAGAGCGTTGGGCTGCGGCTGGCCGGCGGGAATGACGTGGGCATCTTCGTGTCAAGCGTGCAGGAGGGGAGCCCGGCCGACAGCCAGGGCGTCAGGGAAGGGGACCAGATCCTGCAGGTACCCAGGGCTGGGAACAGCTCCGAATGCTGCTGCACCTGGACTGGACCCATCCCTCTTGGGTCTGATACCGCCCTGGGGCTTGGATTTCTCCTGCTGGGCATCATTTTGGGTCAGTGCTGGTGCCCATGGCCCATTCCCGTTGGGCTGGCTCTGTGGGCACTGCCCAAGGGGACGGTCCTGTCTCCGGCACCATGCTAACACCCAACGGGGTCCAGGCACCACCTCAGGTGACCCAGAGGCCCTCCCCAGGGTTACTAGGGGTTGTGGCAGGCACTTGGGTGACAGGGACCGGTTACCTGTCCCACTCCGCCCTGGGCACTGCCGTCCCTGGGATGCCCGCTGGTACTCGCGCCCTCCGTCCCGCCAGCAGGGCCGTGTCTAAGTGGTTTTCCATGGCAGGTGAACGGCACCAGTTTCCAGAACCTGACCCGTGAGGAGGCTGTGGAGTATCTTATGAGCCTGCCACCGGGCGAAGACATCACGCTGTGGACCCAGAGCAAGCAGGACAGTGAGTGACAACCGGACTCATCCTGGGCTTGTGCCTCTCCATCCTCTGTCGCTTCTGAGCAAGCGTCAGAGCTGCTGGACTTGCCACGGCCCTTTCTGCCCCCGCAGGGTGGTCCTTCTTCCCCGCACCCCCCTCCTCCTCCAGAGAGGCGATGGGAGGGGACCAGATCATCGCAGCCCTGTTTGTGCCTCGGCATCCTGGAGCACAGGGGCTTTCTGGCACCATGGCTCAGCCTGGAGAGGCCAGTGTGTGCTGGGGGGTCAGGTCCTGCTGTTCCCAGCACACCTGAGAGAGCCATGGGTGGAAAAGGCGTCCCCAACACCCTCCTTAGCAGCAAGGCCTACTGTGGAGGCTCCCGGCCAGACCAGCCCCTTCCCAAATCCCTCCAGCACCTTCCTCTCCAGCATCTTCCTCCTCAGCCACCTCTTCCCCTGATGGTCCCTCTCACCCTGGGCTCTAGTTTACAGGAAGATGATCTCATCCAACGTGGGTGACTCATTCTACATCCGGACGCACTTTGACTTCGAGAAGGACACACCGTCGGGGCTCAGCTTTGTCCGTGGGGACGTCTTCCACGTGCTGGACACCATGTACCGGGGCAGGCTGGGGAGTTGGCTGGCTGTGCGCATGGGCAGGGACCTGCAGGAGCAGGACAAGGGCATCATCCCCAACCGGAGCAGGTAGGGATGGAGCCAGGAAAGGCCCAAGATGAGCAGAGCTGGGGGATGGCTCCCCAGTGAGATGGGGACATGAATGGTGGACCCAGTAAGAGGCAGGGCAAGGACTGGTGGAGCAGCGGTGGGAAGCATGAGCCGGTGAAATCCCTTCTCAGGGGAGATGGGGCAGTTGATGCTCTCGTTGTCCAAGGTCCCGGAGGGAAGAGGCTACCACAGCCTCATCTGGCCGTGCCACCAAGCCAGCTTCTCCTGCCCCACTCCTCGGAGCTTGGAGAGCGGGGGGTAAATCCGGTGGCTCCAGGTCCTGAGCCCTTTCCCATCCCAGGGCCGAGCAGATCGCCAGCCTGGAGTCGGTGCTGAAAGCCACATCTGGTGCCAACCCCTCCGGGGCACGGGCCGAGTTTTGGAAGCTGCGGGGCCTGCGGGGAGCCAAGAAGATGCTGCGGAAGAGCCGGGAGGACCTGTCTGCCCTCACAAAGCAGGGCCGCTACCCACCGTATGAGAGGGTGGTCCTGAAGGAAGGTGGGCACCAGGGCTGCGTCCCCATTGCCCAGACTCACCCAGGGGACGTCAGCCCTGGGGCTGCCCCACTGCAGGTGCTAGTGGGCTCCGCTCTCCTGGGAGGAGCGGGGTGAGTCCCAGGCCCACGGGCACCTTGAGGAGTGGGGCTGGACGCCTGGGTGCTGCGAGCTCTGCCCTCACCCCCAGCCCCCCTGAACCAGTCTGTCTTCTCCCCACAGCCAGCTTCAAGCGGCCGGTGGTGATCCTGGGCCCCATCGCAGACATTGCCATGCAGAAGCTGAGCATGGAGCTGCCCGAGCTCTTTGAGATTGCCCGTAAGTGCCACCCATGCCGGAGGGAAATTGTATCCAGCAGCCAAACCCCCAGTGTCCAGGATCTGTGGGAGCTCTTTACCTGCAGTTCTCTCCTGATCCTGCCTCATTGCCCTCTCCCCGTGACACCCCAACACCTTCCTGGACTCATTCACACTCTCCCCCTGCATCATGATGTCCCCTTGAGGGACACAGCCCTGGGGCCAGGCACGGCCAGACCCAGCCTGGACCTATCGGAGATGCCACATCTCCCCCAGCCCCTCTCACGCCACGTCTCTGTGTCCTGCAGCGAGCGTGCCCCGAGACGGGGCATTGTCCAAGGTCATCAAGTTGGACTCGGTGCGGCAGATCGCAGAAAAGGTGAGAGACCTTTCCCGTGTTCTTGGAGCCGGGTGGGCCAGGGCTGTGGGGGGAGCCCACGGCCTCCATCCCTGTCCCAAGTGGGGCTGATGGTCATGCCCTGCCCCAGGACAAGCATGCCTTGTTGGACATCACGCCCTCGGCTGTGGAGTGCCTCAACTACATGCAGTACTACCCGCTGGTGGTGTTTTGCGAGCCTGAGAGCCGGCAGGGCATCAAAGCCATGCGCCAGTGGCTGGCACCCGACTCCAGGAAGAGCTCCCGGCGCCTCTACGCCCAGGCCAGCAAGATGAAGAAGCACTGCAGCCACCTCTTCACTGCCACCATCAGCCTCAGCGGCAGCAGCAACACCTGGTACGAGGCAATCAAGGACATCATCAGGACGCAGCAGAGCCAGCCCGTTTGGACAGCGGTGGAGCAGGTACGGGGCACGGGGTCCCTGCAGCAAGGCTCAGCCTGCTGGGGCTGCAGCGAGGCAGGTGACAGGGGGCCACGCACCCGTCCCCCCCACGCCTGGGATCCCAAGTCTCTGCCATCCCCACCCTGCAGGCAGATGTGGCACTGGAGGACAGTCTGGACCTGCTGAACCCACCAAGCGCAACAGCCTCAGGCTACCTGACCTGCGACAGTCAGGCCAACAGCGACTACGATGACACCGACGGCGAGGCGGGCGCCTACACTGACGGTGAGGCGGAGGACGCCTATGACCAGCCTGGGCTGGCCCGCTCCTCTGAGCCAGCGCAGATGTCCCCAAGCCATGGCCTGAGCGAGCAGGTGGGTCCCCGCGTACTGGTACGAGGGGCTGGTGGGGCAGAGGGAGGGTGGCACAGTGCCCGGCTATGGGGGCGGGGGCTAATTACTATCCCCTGTGGCACAGGCAGGGTGTCACCTCTAGCTGCTGCAGGGTCCAGCTGCACATCCATGCCCAGCTCTGGTTCCCCATGGGGGGAACGCAGCCCAGCCCCAGGCTGTGGCACAAATCCTGCCCCTACCTCTGACCCCGCCATCTCTCTGCTCTTTCACAGGCGACCGAGCAGCAGCAGCAGGGCCAGCGGGGCCAGCGCCATGACAGCATCAGGTACCCTGCATGCCAGGGCCAGCCGGGGGGTTAAAGCAGCCAGCCCTGGGGCTGGGGAAGGGCCTACGGAGCCATCGGCCCCAGCTCTGCCTGGGCCTGACCCTGCCCAGCAGGGTATTGTCTCCGCCACTTGTCTCGACTGGGTGGCAGAGGCTTCACCACGGCTTCTTGTCCCCCAGGAAATACGAACATGACGCTGTGAGGAAGAGGTTCACACGGGCCAGGGATGACTCAGACCAGGATGAAGGCTACGAGTGGGGCCCAGCTACAGATGTGTAGCGGCACAGCTGGCCTGTCCCACTGGCCCCTTGGGCCAGCCCTGCCGCTGCCCCACGCCACTGGGTCCATGTGACAGTCCAGGTAGTGCCACACAGCACCCTGTGGCCAGGCTGGGTTGGGCCTAATCTTGCTGTAACCCTCACCACCCAGCACCACCAAGTGCCTTCTTCCCCCTTTTGGCCACAACTTCTGCTGCTGGAATAAAAGGGATGTTTTGATCAGGACAGGCTGTTTCCACGTGTGCTGGCTGGCAGCGCACCGGGGAAACCCATGCAGCAGGGTGGCCTTGCTGGGACCCAAGCACCTCTGCGGCTGGACACCCTCCCTGCCCAGAGAGGCATGGGTGTGGGAATCAGGTGTGGGTTGTGCCAACGTGTGGCACTGTGGTGGGCTCAGGGTGCACGTCCCAGAGCTGAGCCTCCTCTGGTGCAGCCCAGCCAGGGCTCCTGAAACACAGCGTCCCACATTCCCCAAAACTTTTATTTTTACATCAACCAAGCACACAGGCAAAGTCAGGTCAGTGCTGTCTTAGCCGTAGGGGCCCAGAGACCCACTCATGAAAAGACACATCACCAGGGGCTGGTCCTTGGGGCTCATGACCCCAAGCTCCCCAGGCTGTGGGACTGGGCAGTGCCATGTTCCCTTTTGCTGCGCAGAGAGACAGCCCCGAGGGCTGCAACCCAGTGCCCTGGCAGGCTAGGGCTGGGCTGTTCGTGCAGAGCGGTTAAAGGCAGCACCAGGGAAAAGCAGGGGTAGTTTCCCAGCTCGGTCCAACAGGTCTAGCAGGCAGTTCGTTTGCACCCCCAACAGGCCCCTGGCAAAGCCAAGGAGGAGGACCCAGTGCCAAGGGTGCTGCTGCCCTTAAGGCCAAGCCTGGGAGCTGCCGGCTCTCCCTCGGGTACCAGCATGCACCCACACACTGGTGTGCAGGGTCAGCGCTGCTCTGGGGCCGTGCTAGGGTGAGCCCTGGAGCTGTGCTTCCAGCACCATCCCCACATGGGGAAAGGCACCGTTGGTGAGAGTAAAAGCACTATTTGTGGTAACTGGGTGGGGTGACCTTTCACGTGGGGTCCCCTCTCTTCCTGCCAGCACCAGGCCAAGGCGAGGGACCCTGTGAAGCAGCGGGATAGGCACTGTGAGGCAGGGAGGGGTGAATGGAGGGGGAGCAGGTGCCCGAACTGTAGCACCATAGGCCCTGACGCTGCTCAAACTGAGTATCAGGCCCCCAGAGTCTCCCACTGTGTCCTGAGTAAAATTGAAGAGGTGCAGGATTAGGCTTGCTGGGGACCAGAGGGCTCCAATGAGGGTGCTGGGCAGGAGGCAGAGCCTGTCCTGCCCTCACGGTCCCGGGCTTGTTCCTGCCTGGCTCCAGGCACACAGAGCGACAGCCTGGCATGGCCAGCGGCTCAGAGGAAGATGGGCTGCTCCTGCCCAGTCAGTAAACGGTACGTGGAGGCCGGCATGGTCTTGATGTGGACCTAGGCAGAGATGCACAGATCAGCTGGGAGATGCCAAACCCCGGGCTGGAGGGTGCCGGGGCAAAACCCTGAGCCCAGGCTGTTCCATGTACAGCCACAGCTGCCCCACGGCATGGGTGCCCTGGCCATCACCCAGCCCGGGACTGGCTCACCTCGCTGACCGCCTGTGTGAGGATCTGGATGATCTTCTCGTGGGGTGTTGCTACCACGCTCTGCCCATTGATCTCGATGATGCGGTGCCCCACGCGGATGCCACCTCTCTCTGCAATGCCCCCACGCATCAGGCTGCAGATCTGGGGAGCAGGGAGTGCTGGTAAGATCAGAGCTGTGCCCACAGCCCAGGGCTATGCGCAACCACCACCCCAAACCCTCTCATCCATGCAGGCTCCCGGAAAGAGCTCTGGACTTGGGTGCTGTCTCCTCCAGCCCGTGGGCATGCAGCAAGGGCAGGGATGTCCCTTTACATTGCTGCCACCACAGCGACGTGCTGAGCTGCAGGGCAAGGGCAGCCCGCAGGCTTTTGTTCCCCTGGCTGATGGAGAGCTCAGCTCCCCCCATCCAACCTTTGTGCTCCCATCAAGCCTGGGCTGCAGAGTCAGAGCTTCTCCCTGGGGCAGCAGCTCCTGTGCGCCTGTGGGGTAACCGCATCTCCAATACTATCGGGAGCATCGGTCAGTGTGCGATGCAGCCGTGCCACCCCCTCCACCACCCACCCACCCCATCAACTCCCGCTGGTCCTGGAAATGCTCCTCTCTGCCTTTCCAACACAGCCACTGTGGAGCCCAGAGCAGGGAGCGGCTGAGGCACTGGGAACAGCAACAAATGTCACTGAGGTCATGACAGGAAAGCCAGGAAGAAACAACCACCCTGAAAGCAAACCGCTAAGGAGCACCAGGGAGATGGATCCAACCACTGGTGCTGCAGGAGAGCTATGAAGAGCCTTTTGCTGTGGCACAGCAGAGCTCTGGCAGGCGCAAGGAGCGCTGGAGGTGTGCGCTCATCCACGCGGACACAGACAGAACCGTGTGTCCATCTGCCAGACGGGCAGCTGAAGCCCTCGGCTGACCTCGGCCTGGCTCTGCGGGCACTCACCACGCCGTTCTCAACACAGAAGCCCAGCTGGTACTTGGAGTCGGGGCGCCGGATGACAGCCGTGGTGACAGGGGGACAGTGCACGATGTTCAGCGTCACCTCTGTCTGGTGCTTCAGCTCCTGGAAGATGGGATGGGGCTTTGTCAGACTTTGGAGAGCTATTCAGCATGGTTGAGAGGGGTGACACAGCCATGTTGCTCACGGGAGGGCTGAGGATTAGCAACCTGTTTTCAATAGGGAAACTGAGGCACAGACAGGGATACTACCATGCTCAAATTCAGGGAGAAGAACTTATAAATCCAGTCCAAGATGTCCCACTCTGCCCCTGAGGCTACACTGTCCTTGCTTTCAGCTCCTTCCTGCCCAGGAGGTAAAAGATGCAACAGGTTCCTTCCAGGACAGGTGCCTGTCTCCTCACCCACTCTCCTCCTCGGGCCAGGCTCTGCCCACACCCTGCCGCAGCAAGTTTAGTCCCCAGCTTTGTCCCTGCCTTGTCACATCCCTTCCTCCCAAGCACTCAGAGCAGGGACTGTCGCAGCTCACAGGACAGGTATGTCTCCCCACGGTCCTGCCCCCTCAGCCTCCTATCACCCATCCGCCCCCAAGCCGCGAGCATCGGGGGACGCCGGCATTACAGACACTCCCAGATGCATTCAGGCCGGTCCCCGTCTCTGCTAGTGCTCGCCCTCCTGCCAGGGTGGAGGCAGGAGGCCACCCCAGGTGCAGCCCCGGCTCACCCGGATGATGCTCTGGCAGGTGGTGAGGGGCAGCCCCACCAGGCTCGTCCCGTTGACAGACATGAGGCGGTCCCCGATGCTCAGCTCGCCCGACCTCTCCGCAGGGCCCCCGTGCATCAGGTTGGCGATGACCACTGTGGGCAGGATGGAGCCCCAGCCTGACTCCACGATGGCGATGCCCAGGATCTCCCCCTTCTGCTTCCGGATGCAGACCTGGCAGGGGTGGGCCACAGATGGGTTACGGTCACCAGAGTCATGGGGCACGTGTCCCAGCCCCAGCATGGGTGTCCTGCGCTCACAGCCAGCTCGGATGGGGCCCAGTTTTGTAGGGAGCACCTCAGCTGCTCAGGGAGCCATGGAGGGGATGACACAGAGGTGCCAGCTGGTACCCCCCACTATCCCCACCCCTCCAAAGCAGCTCTTACGTCCTTGCAGTTCTCCTGCCGGGAGAAGTGGGTCAGCTCCGCATTGTATTGCTCCTGGTCCTCGAGGGCACGGCTGTACTGGCGAGGGCTCAGCTCGCTTGGGTCGATGCTGTTGGCCTCCAAGAAGCGCTGGTAGGCCACGCTGAATGCCTGCCCGATAGCCTGAGCAATGATCTGGGCCTGGGGAAAGAAAGGGGTTGTTTGTGCCTGTGGCTCAGGGCTAACAACCTCATGGCCAAACTGGAGCCAACACCTGGCAGCGCTCTGCAATGCCCAACACAGGCATTGTGCCCTGGAAGCTCCAGGGCATCCTGGGTCCTTCCCTGCCCGAATGGGCCTCTTTATGGTGCCAACCCTCCCTCCTTTTCTTGCTGGGCCCCTCTGTGTCGCAGAGCTGCTCAGGCTGGGCTCCTTGCCCCTCTGTGTGCTCATCGGGAGCGCCCAGCACGGAGACCCGGAGTACCCAGTCATTACAGTGGGATGGGGCCCAGAACCCCAACGCCACCCTGCCCTCCTGAGGGACTCGCGTGTCGCCTCACGTCGGCTGAGTGGAAGACGTGGCAGATCATCTTGTAGAGCCGCTTTTCCTCCGCCACCTCCAACCGCCGAGGCAGCTTCCGGCGCGCCATGAGCACGACGAGGGAGCCGATGTCGGCAATGTAGGAGATGGTCTGGAGGGAGTGATCCATCATGGCCTCCTGGCAAGGGGAACACGGGCAGAGACATTCAGCCCTCCCCGGCCCGATGGACGC
Organism: Fregata magnificens; assembly: GCA_013389945.1. Classification (NCBI taxonomy): domain Eukaryota; kingdom Metazoa; phylum Chordata; class Aves; order Suliformes; family Fregatidae; genus Fregata; species Fregata magnificens. Next base: position 369,004 of record WAAD01017000.1, on the reverse strand, counting down.
CGTGGGCAGCCCGCGAGCCAGCCAGGCACCACCACAAGCAGGAAGGGTTTGGGTTCAAATGCCATTGTGCTGGGATGCAGCTCAAATGCCTGGCACACGCTGGGCATAAACCATGTCTATGCTAAAAGGTACAAACAGCTCCTTTGACCAAGGACTCATCCGTATCTCTGGGTGCTGCCAGGGGACAAGAAGGCTCTTCCCTCTTACTATAAAGCAGAAACTAATCCTGAGGCAAAGAGCTACAGAAATTTCAAGCCTTGGTTCCCTAGAGCTTGGTCTGGGAACCCAGCAGCTCCCACGAGGCGCAGTTTGCATGAGAAGCTTCGTGCAGCCATGCAGAGAGCCGAGGGACATGACACATCTGCATGGGATGGCTGCGGAGTGACATGTCTCCTCCCAGACACGTGTCCTCACCCGTAGGCCATCCGTGGGCACGACCGCACTGGCGTGGGTGCAAAGCAGGGATCCCAAGGCCAAATGGGACGGTTTCAGCAGCCCCAAAGCCATGCGGGTGCTCCCGTTCCCCGCTCACCTGCGTGTCAGCTGTCAGCACCTTGATCCTCTGTGTGGAGACAAACAGATCCACCTCCGTCATGGGCTGGGACTCCCCCTCCGGTGCCTGCAGAACGAAGCGCCCAAGAGAGGTCACTGCTGCTGCCAGGACTCCTCTGGGTCCCTGCCCCACAGCCAGGAGGTCCCCCGGGCAGGTCCTGAGCACTGCCCCATGCCCATGAGGGGCCAGGCTGGTGGCAGTCATGCCCCTCTACCCTCCTGCACCTTGATCCTGTCCACCGCCTCCTGGGCCTGTGCCATGCGGACGCTGGTCGGGGGGTTCCTCTCCGAGACCAGCTGTGTGGAGCCCAGGTACTTTGCCCCAAAAATCACACCGTCCAGCAGATCCTCCGGGTCGCAAGGGCCTGGAACTGAGGCATCGGGAGGGACTAAGCAGGGACTGGTCCCCCCAGCTCTGAAAACCGGGGGTACCAACTCCTAGTGCCCTTTAGTTGCATTCCTACACATGGCAAAGCAGCTCAGCGCTTGAGAGACGGGCTCCTGGCATCATCGGGGGACCAGCTCTGACCCCAGGGCTGCTTCCCCCTTCCCTTGGGCACACCCTGGCATCCCTCTTTCTCCCTTCCCAAGCCTGAGCATCCCCCCTCCCCGATCCCTGAAGCACCTCCATTTGCTCAGTGAAGGGTGAGCTGGGATCGAATGAGCCACCCGCAGTCTGCAGCCACTTTCCCACCCTTACGTGGGCACAGAGCCGGGCACTGCCTCACCGGCTGGGACCCCTGGCCACCGGCCATTCGGGGTCAGAGCAGGAAGCAGTGGGTCAGGACTCCTGGGTGCTTTTGCTGCTCGAGCATAGAAGCAACTCACCCTCTTTGAAGGCTGGGCAGGAGGATGGGGGTTCCCTGTTCTGCAAAGCAATGAGAGAGCAGGTGAGGCTCTGGTTGGGATCCCAGGGATTCAGCCTGCCCACCCTGCGGCCAGGCTGCCCCTGGAGCACCAGGACAGTGAGGGCACAGCATCCTGAGGCTGGGGGGCGGCGGGGTGCAAGGTCCTGGGGGCTGTTCAGACCCACCAGCCTCTTCCCCGGGGCATGCACGGGTCAGACAGCCATGCAAGTATCTCCCTGCATTCAGGGCAGCAGGAGCCAAAGCCAGTACCGAGGGTCTTGTCTGGGCACCCCAGTGGCATGAGGCCCTGTAAGACCTGAGACAAAGATATCCCTGGCTCCCCTCTGCCCCCACCCAAAACCCCAGGAGGGAGCAGAGCCAAGGGGCACGTCCTGGCTCACTGCCGCACCACCACAGCCCACATGCGATGCACTCACGGTCATGCCGCCTTGGGGTGGCTGCTCTGCCTCCGAGGCCAGAGCAGGAGGCAGGGCCACCCAGGCTGGCTCCGGGGAACCATCCTGATTGCCCTCGCAGGTGGCGTCGACCTCGCAGAGCCCCTCTCCATAATACCAGCCACCAGAAGGTCCTTCCTCCAAGCTCTCCAGCCTCCCCAGCCCTTCAGGCTTCTCCACGGCGGCCAGTTCCTCCCGAGCCTGCAGCACCTCTAGGTTGGTCCCAGCCAGGATGTCGGAGCGGGCCAAGGGCGTCTCAGTGCTGGCCTCGGGCAGCCCCCCCTCGTAGCACAGGAGGCTCAGCAAGTCCTCCCGGTCGGCCTCGGCAAAGAGCAGGCCGTGGCAGGGCCGGGAGCAGGCCGAGTGCTGGGCGCAGCAGGGCCGTGTCTCCAGGCCCCGGCCCATGGCCACGTGCAGCGGGCACGGCCGGCACTTGCCCTGGCACTCGCCGTAGCTCGGCCGGGCCTGCT
>WAAD01017000.1:305475-365724 GCA_013389945.1 Fregata magnificens | reverse complement strand
CCGGAGCTGCTGCACCCCGCGGCGGCCGCCTTCCGCCCCCTGCTCCGCCCGGGCCCCGCGCCTTCCCCCGCCTGCGTCTCCGTCCCCCCACCGCGTCCCCTGGGTCCTGACCGTGCCCTTGTCCCCGCAGCTATGAAGTCCAAGGGCAAGAACTTGCCGAAGGAGGGGCTGAAGGGGCCGGAGGTGTGCACGGACCCCGCCATGCTCACCACCTACGCCATGGGGGTCAATTACTTCAAGGACGGCCCGGAGGTGGCCCTGAAGCCCGACTCAGAGTACCCCGACTGGTAGGTGGTGCCCAGCTCCCCTTGCTGTGCGCGGAAGCGGGGTCCCTCCCGGGGTGCCTGCTCTGCAGAGGTGCCATCCCAGAGGCACAGACGAGCGTAGGAGAGACGGGGAACTGTTCTTGGAGGAGGAAAACTGCCGCTCTGCAGCCCAGAGACCTTCCCCGAGGGCCAGCGGAGGAGAGCAGGCTGTGCTCGGGACGTGGTGGGCAAGGGATCTGCACGTCCTGGTCACGCACTTCCATTGCTCCGTCCTGTGCTTGTCCCTTTGCCCTCCCTGCTGCAGCCTCACATCCTCTGTATTCGCCCCCAGGCTCTTTAAGATCCACCTTGGGCCCCCCAAGAAGCTGGAGGAGCTGGACCCCGACTCGATCGAGTATTGGAGGCGCCTGCGAAAGTATGACACGTGGCACCGCAACAGACTGAAGAAGGGCAAGAAGCTGTAGGCGCTGCAGAGTTCGGGGCACAGGGGCTGCCCTGAGGGCCAGCGCGGGTGGCGCTGGGACCAGCTCCTGCTTTCGGTCTCTTCTTCTTGCTATAAACTCATAATAAATCTCTGGTGAGGCTGATAATGTGTTATGGACGCTGTGGCAAACCCAGGCCCTTGGCAGGCTTGGTGCAGGCCCTCCCTCGTGCCAGGGGCTGGTGAGGGGCTGAGGCAACACAGGCCACAAATTCTCGGTATATTTGCTACAACAGAAGCTCAATTTTTTGCTCATGGAGGGAGCCTACACCGCCAAATAGGTCCTGCTCGCTGCTCTCTCACAGTCTGTGCTGCAACGGCTGGGGCTTAAGGGCCCCGCAGGGGCGTGTGTGTAGTGGGTTCAGGGTGGGCAATGACTCCACTGGCATTGCTGTGTCCCCTGGGGGGGGCTTTGGGGGCTGAGCAGCGTGTGCTCCCCGGGGGCGGGAAGATGGGGGCCGGGCTCTGAAGGTGCCGCGGCGGCAGCGGGTGAGGTGAGGGGGGACACAGCGGCCCGTCGCAGCGCCACCCCTGTGCCATGCTCTCACTTCCTCCTCCAGCAGCGGGGGAGCAGCGGCTGCTGGGACGCCGGGGTCTGGGCTTGGCTGGACTGTGTGGTGAAGACAGGGTCTTCCCCACAGCAATGGGGGCTTCAGTGTCCCATCCCCACGTGTCCTTGGCTGGCTCCGGCCTGGCAGAGCCCAGCAGCTTCCCCTGCGCCTCAGTCCTGCCCGTACATTGGGCTCCCCTGGCTGAGAGGTGTCCCTGTCCCCTTGGTTCATCTTTGTCCTGGACTCGCTGCCCTGCAGCTCCCGCCTGGCCTCGAGCTGGGCTACGGGGCCACCCATGAGGTCCTCCGGCAGCAAAGAAGGGGCGATGGAGCCACTGCCTGGCCCAGCAGCATCCCTGCAGCAGGGGCCAGGGCCAGGGGCCATGCCCGGCTCCCCTGGGGGGCTGCGGGGTGGCTGGATTGGCAGCTGCAGCACCCGCGCGCCGCGGCACAGGAAGCGGCAGAGGAAAGCAGAAGTACCATGCTGTGGCGCGGGGGGGCTGGGGGAGATTTTGGGTTGAACCCTCATTTCCTCTGCGTGGGGCTCAGTGCGCACCCTCGGAGCTGACGGGGCTCAGGCCGGGCTGTATCCAGCGGTGAGTGCCCTGTCCCTGCCATGCCTGTCCTGCAGTTTGCCCTCCCCTCGCCACCCCCCAGCACGTCCAGCCTCCCAAATCCAGCAGCAGGTGAGCGGGGAGGGCACCCAAGTCCTCCATCTGGGAGCCCCCCTGCTCAGGCGAGTGTCACCCAACTGCCACAGACGGCTTGGTCCTGGGGGTGAGCGCCCACCCGCAGTGGGTTGGTGGGGAGGGACCCAGGGGGAGGAGGAGATGGCCCGTCCCTGGGTGCTGCCCCCATCCAGGGTGATTCACGCCATGCTCCCCTCACTGCAGAAGCCTCAGGACCCCCATGTCCCCTCTCCTAACCCCTCTGTGGGCTCCTCGTGGTGGCCTGGCGGGGCTCATGCTGGCTCCAGAGGTGCCATCCAGAGGCCTGGTGATGGCGAGGGGGCTGCTGCCAACCCACCGGGGTCTCTGCCAGAAGGAGAGGGGTCCCCAGGCTAAGCCCTCCGCGATGCACCCCATTCTCTGTGTTCCCTGAAGGGACAGGGAAGGTGGCAGGGGAAATCCCCACGTTCAAGTCCCTTGGACCCTGTCCCATGAAGGTCCCTGTCCTGGGGCTGGGCTAACGTGGCCCCGGTTCCTCGCCCGAGGCTGAGGGGTGAGCGGGGTCCCCTGTGCCACAGTCACAGCTCTTGTCCTCCGGGTGCGGAGGTGGAACTGGTGTCGTTCCTGGCTGGCTGCCAGCGGCCAGATCCAGCAGCGCTGCCTGGCAAGCTCCCGGCACCTCCCCAGGGAGGCCAAAACCCTCCCGGGCTCCTGCAGGGAGGTGACCCAACACTGGCGAGCTCGTGCTGGTGCTCTCCCTCCCGAGCCGCCCTGTGCCGGGCCGGAGCAGCACCTGGCGGTGTCCAGCGGGGTGCAGGTGCCTGTCACCCCGTCACCCACTGACGGCTCTTCCCCTCTGCGTCCCCAGGCAGGCGGTGGCAGGGCTGGGACAGGATGGGGGACTGGAGCATGCCCATCAGCTCGCTGGGTGAGGAGGTGATGGCCCGGCTCTGCGAGCTCCTGGATAACGCCGTCCGGGGCTGGCGCAAGCTGGCTGAGGTGGCCGGGGTGGAGAAACGCTTCAAGTGCAGGTAGGGGTGGGGGGGCATCTCCGGGGATCTATCCCCCACCGGGTGGCAAAATGCACGAGGGTACAGCCCTGCCATGGGCTGAGCGAGGGGCACGCGGGTCCCCTGGCCACCCCGTAGTGGCCACAGCCTGGGCTGGGGGCACTGCCGAGTCCCCCGGCGGAGGTCCCCGGGCGGGAGGTGGGCTATGGTGCTGAGCGCTGTGGGCACCTTGCAGCGCGGAGGAGCTGGAGATGTGCTCGCTGAAGGTGCTGGAGCCCCGTGGCAGCCCCACGCAGTGCCTCCTGCAGCTCCTGGCCGAGCGTGACTGTACCCTCAAATACCTGCTGGGCTGCCTGGAAAGGATGGGGCACACGCAGGCCTGCCAGGTCCTCAGCAGTGCTGGTAGGGACGGGCAGCGGGGTCCCGTGGGGCCTGGAGAGGGGCGCCGGGGACAGGGGCTCAGCAGAAGGAAAGCAGGGGGAGATGAGGAGCAGCTCTTCCTGCTGGTGGTCTTGCTCTGGGTAGCGGGGCCCTGGGCAGGGTGGGGTGGGATGGGATGGGTGCAGTAGGGTGAGATAGGATGGGATCTGGTGTGATGGGATGGGGGGGCAGGCAATGGGATGTGGTGGGACAGGCTGTGATGGGACCAGATGGGATGGGACGGGACAGGATTGGACAGGTTGTGATGGGACATGGGATGGGATGGAACAGGGTGGAATGGGGTGGGACAGGGTATGATGGGACAAGATGGGATGGGATGGAACAGGGTGGAGTGGGGTGGGACAGGGTATGATGGGACAGGACAGGATGGGACTGGATGTGATGGGATGGGGTGGGACAGCGGTCTCAGCCAGCCCAGGCTGGTCTCTCCTCTCCCACAGTCCACGACATGATCCGCATCACAGTGCAGCCGCAGTCGCAGGTGGTGATGGAGGGGACACGGGTGTCCCTGACCTGCTGGGCGACCGGCCCGCCGGGGCTCGCGTACCAGTGGTTCTGCGGGAAGCGGGAGGTGAGGTCCTGCTGCGCCACATCGAGCAAGGCCCCTGGGCCCCATCCATGGTGAGGGCACCCAGACGGGTGGGAGGGAGCCCCCGACTCCTTGGCCCCCTCCTGTCTCGTAGGTGCCCGGAGCCACGGCCCCGGAGCTGGTGATCGAAACAGCCGCCCCGCCGGGCCAGCCTGAGTGGTACATCTGCCGGGTGAACTGTGGGGCCACCTTCGCCTTCTCCAGGTGGGCCCATGTCCAGGTGGAGAAGAGCAACAGCCCCAGCTCAGGTGGGCCCCGAGATCTGTGTCCCCGGGCTGGCACCTGTGGGGCACCGCTTGTCCTGTCGGGACCAGGGTGGCTCCCGTAGGGCATTGCTTACCCCATCGGGAGCGGGGCAGCTCCCGTAGGGCATTGCGTGCCACGTTGCGCCCTGGCTCAGTCGCGAGGGTGTCTGGGCTTGCTGGGGTGATGGTGCCCACGGAGGAGCCGAATGCCCTGTGTCCTCCTTGCGCCCACTGGCTCGTGCCACCCATGGGTGCCAGGGCCTGCAGGTGAGGGACCTGAGGCCTGCGGGCAGCTTGGCGGAGCCCTGCCATGGCCAGGTGCCAGATTTTCCGCCCCATCCCCTCCCCAGCCAGCGGTTACTGCCCGACCATGGCGGGGCTGCAGATCCTGCAGCAGCCACGGCCATGCCGTCTGGCCGAGGGAGACATGCTGGTGCTGGAGTGCAGAGCCATCGGCAACCCCCCACCGCAGTACCAGTGGTTCAGGAACCGGCGCCCCGTGGAGGGCGCGCAGGCGCCCCAGCTCCAGGTATGGTGGGATCCCCGGTGTGGCACGGCGCGGCATGGCGTGGCATGGCACGGCACGGCGTGGCACGGCACGGCATGCCGCCCTAGCTGCCCGCTCCGTCCCACTGGCAGGTGAAGCTGGTGACGACAGCTGAGCGGGGCAGCTACTCCTGCCGCGTGTTCAACCTCTTCCATGAGGTGTGGAGCCAGGAAGTGGACGTGGAGATCGGTGAGGGCCCCAGACCAACCTCTGTGGCCCCCCACACCGTGTGCAGTGTCCTGGCTCTGCTCTGCCCATCCTGTAAAGCCCTCCTGTGGCTGCCCCACGGTTTTGGGGGGCTCCAGCCTGCACCGGCAGGTGCTGCCACGCACGGGGCTCCCTGACTCCCCCCTTTGCCGCAGGCCCACGGCTCTTCGCCTCTGGAGGCTCGTGGCAGGAGGGGGATGGAGGTAGGTGGGGGCAGAGCGGGCAGGTCCCCGCTGCTCTGCCTGCTGCGCTCCCCGGGCACCGCGGGGCCGTGGCACCATGTTTCTCTCTTTCCAGGCTCCCCGGAGTGCGGCAGCCCTGGCCAGCCGTACGGTAAGAGCCTGCCCAGGAGGGGTTGGTGGCCCTGTGGGGCGGTGACCATCCCCAGTGTCACCCCATGAGGCTCCGCTCAGCCAGGGGTGCTTTGGGTGCAACACACCAGGGAGAGTGGAGTAGCAAGGCAGGGACGCCATGAGGCACCCCAGTATCTGGGGACAGTGACACCAGCCACAACCGGGTGTCACCTCTGTGGGCTGAAGGTAGTGGGGACAGCAGGAGCGTCCCGCTCTGTCCCCAGCACCTCCCTCTCCTGTCCTCGCAGCCACCGATAAAGTGGCCCTGCTGATCGGCAACATGCACTACCTGCACCACAAGCAGCTAAAGGCGCCCATGGTGGACGTGCACGCCCTCAGCACCCTCCTCCGCCAGCTCGACTTCAAGGTGGTCTCACTGCTGGACCTGCGGAAGGCCGAGATGCAGATGGCTGTCAACGAGTTCCTCCTCCTCCTCGACAAGGGCGTCTACGGTGCGGTGGCACGTGCTGGGGCGGCTCCAGCCAGGGGGGAACCGGGTGGTTTTGTGCTGGTGGGGTCTTAGGGGGCGGCTGGGCAAGAAGCGGGCACTGGCAGGTCGAGGGATGTCACCCGCTCTCCATCCCTCCCGGCAGGTTTGCTCTACTATGCCGGGCACGGCTATGAAAATTTTGGCAACAGCTTCATGGTGCCCATTGACGCGCCCAGCTCCTACACCTCGGCCCACTGCCTGTGTGTGCAGCGGGTGCTGCGGAGCATGCAGCAGCGCCATACCGGCCTCAACATCTTCCTGCTCGACATGTGCCGCAAGAGGTGACCTGGCCTCAGCCGCCAGCCCGGGGACAAGCTGCTGGGACGTCCGGGCACGGGGGTGCCCGTGGGTGCTGGTTCCCTGTGGGAGCGGTGCGGGGCATCCCTGGGGTCCCATCCAAACCCGTTGGCTTTGTCTGGATGCCCCAAAGCATCACTGCCCCAGTTGAGCCGGCAAACACCACGATGGGTGGGCAGAAAGGCACCGGGCAGCCCCCAGGGTCTGGGGTGCCTTGGGATGGGTTTTGGGGGGGCAGCAGGTCCCGGCTCTGCCCAGCGGCACTTCTCTCACAGGAACCTCAATGATGACGTCATCCCGCAGGTTGGGGCACTGCAGGTCACGGCCAACATCGTCTTCGGCTACGCCACGTGGGTCCCCTCCCCACCACCCCCAGGCGTGGGCAGCAGGGCTGAGTCTCTCAGAGCGGGGCTGGGACTCAGCCCCGTTTGCACCTGTGCCTTTCCCCCCCCACGTATTGGTAACGTCGCTCCCTCTGGTCGATACTGGAGGTGGTGGGCGAGCGGCAGCCCCCAGTCCCTTACAGGGCAGAGAGATGCCCATGGCACTGCTTGGCTTTGGGCAGCACCTGAGGGGATTAAGCCCCAAGGCTCCTCCAGAGCACAGGGATTTGGGCTGATGATGCTTTAAGCATCCAGGATCCGGCCATGGCTCCCACCTCTCTGCGGCGCAGTGGCCGGATGGGTTGATGGGAGCGGGTAGAGCCATGGGCGCCCAGCTCTGGCTTCCCCAGGGCTGTCGCCCTGGTGGGGGCTAGTTCCCAGGGGAGTGACGGAGCCCACGACGGAGCCAACCGCTGCCCCGTCCCTGCAGGTGCGCGGACGCCGAAGCCTATGAGCTGAGTCAGGGCGAGCTCTCCAATGGTGTCTTCGTCACCTTCCTCAAGCGCTGGCTGCTGGAGGACGAGAAGATCACGGTGCTGCTGGACAAGGTGGCTGAGGGTGAGTGGGGAGTGGTGGGGGACAGCAACCCCCCCGGCAGCCCCCGCTGACACCCCATGCCCCCCACAGACATGGGCACGCTGGAGATCACGCGGGGCCGGCAGGCACTGGAGCTCCGCAGCAACCTCTCAGAGAGACGAGCTCTGACGGACCCCATCTGCCCCCCGGGCCGGGACGAGTGCTCTGCCAGGAACCTGCAGTGGGCCAAGGCTCACGGTGAGAGTCGTGGCCACTCCGTCCGGAGCTGGCACACGGCGGGGGGATGGCACTGAGTCGCAGGGAGAGGCGGCGGGCAGCACCTGCCAGGTTTCTCCCACCCTGGAGGAGAGAAACTGCTGGCACAGAGCCGCCAGCCTGGTGGCAGGAGCATTATGTCAGTGTCCCCGCTCCAGGGTGACCTCACCCATGGGTGCAGCTCCGGCCCCAAGCACCTGCTGGTCCAAGCCCTGTGCTCGCTGTCCCCCCCACTAGTCCTGCCAGAGAGTCGGCACCTCCGCTTCGACTGTGGTGTCACCGTCCAGCTGGGCTTCGCCGCTGAGTTCTCCAACATCATGATCATCTACACCCGTGTGGTGGCCACCCCCGAGGATATCACCAAGTGTGAGGCCAAGCTCACCGACATACCTGAGGTGCGAGCGGGTTGCCAAAGCCCGTGCCGGCACAATGCTGGGGTGGGGGGATCTGTGGTGGTTTCCATGGCTGGATGCCGTCTGTGGCAGGAGCTGGATGTGGACCTCAAGTGTACCAACAAGGAGAGCCCGGAGGAGGTGGGCAGCCCGCTGGCGCCCACCTGGAGCCTCGGCTGCCCCTCCTGCTGCCTCTACAGCCGGCTCTGCGGCTTGCAGAAACTGCAGGTAAGAGCCACATCGGGCGGCGGGCTGGTGCCGGGAGTACAGCACGGCTGCGGCCGTGGCCCAGGACGGGTGCCCACACTGCCGGTGCCCCTGCAGCAGGAGCTGGCATTCACTGTCTGCCTGCAGTACCGCTACCGTGGCATGGATGACTTCGTGGAGGAGAGGCGGACGGTGAGTGTGGGGAAGCCGCTCATCGCCAAGCTCAACCTGCGCCTGGCGGCCTCCCCCTCACCGCCCAGCAGCCCCCTCTCCGCCTCCCCCCCCGGGAGCTGGGGGGCGGCGGGGAGCTCCTGGGTCAACACCCCCGAGGAGAACCTGAGCCCCGAGGTCCCCGGCTCCCACACCCTGTAGAGGGACAGTGTTGCCCCCGCCTTGTCACCGCAGTCCCCTGGGGCCACGTCTGTCCTGCTGGGGGGCCTGGGGCTGGAGGGGACAGACGTGACGTGCGCGGAGGTGGGTGCTGGGAGGGGGTGAGCCCCATCCTGGCCTGTGCCAGGGGGTGCGGGGCTCACTGCGTGGCACAGCTGGGACCCCTGGTGCGGGGGACTGCAGCTCGGTGCTGCCCCGTGTGCACAGCACTGCCACGGTTGGTACAGGCAGTGCCAGCCCCACATCCCCTTGCATGGCAGTGCCAGCCAGCCCCATATGCTGGGACAATGCCACCGCTGTGTGCCAGGACACCGCCAGCCCCATGTCCCTGGGCAGTGCCAGACCCATAAACAGGGCACTGACAGCCCCATGTCTCCTGGCATGGCGGTGCTAGCCCCATATCCCAAGTCAGTGCCAGCCCCACGTGCCAGGACACAGCCCGGGGGCAGAGTGCCCAGACCCCACGGCTCAGCTGGTGCGAGGCGTCGCGCCGGGGCAGGGCTGGGTTCGTTCAGGCCTAGGAGAAATAGAGAGAAATAAGCAGATTAGGGGGCAAATCCCACAGCAGGGGATTAGAGGGGGTGGGAGCAGGAGGGCTCCTGCTCTGCTGCGAGGGGCTGGGAGAACTCCCGGTGCTCCCAGCGCTCCCAGTAGCACCCAGTCCTCCCAGTACAACCCCAGGCGCAGGGCTGTGCTGGCCCCATCCAGGCAGTGAGCGATTTCAGGACAGGATTGGGATCTAGGGGGGAAAAAAATTGCCTTTTTGCTTGGATTTTTCCCAAATGTGGCCCCGCGTGCCGGGGGCTGCAAATGATGTGGGGCGCACTCCACCGGGTCTCAAATGGCGAAAGCACCAATAAAGAGGGAAGGGCAGGTGGCTCGATGCTCCTACAGCTTTCCTGCATTTAAATGGCATTTTGGGGGGCCACAAATATTGCCTGTTTGTGCGTTAAGCCCAGCGCGGCACCGGGGCACCCGTGGGAGGGAAGGGGCAACGGACCCCTCCCACGAGGGTACCCCCACGTCCGCGGCCACGACACCCTGGGGTGCGCCAGTGCCACCCCATGCAAATTAGCTCATTTAAAGAATTCGCATAGCCCCCCAGCCCCAGGGACCCAGGGAGACGCATCCTCATCCCGGGGCCTCTCTGCGCCCTCGCTTTTGGGTGGCGGTTGCAAGCCCGGGGGGGGAGCACCCTCGCCCCAATTAGGCTCCGATCAAACGGGTCGCGGGGTGCCGAGCCTCCCGCTCTCCGCGCCAGCCGGCTTTTGTTGGCGCTCGGGAGGCCGAGGGGTGCCCCGGGCTGGCGCCAGCCTCAGCAATTATGTCATGTGAAAAGCGCAGCCCCCATTGAGCGCGTCCCTTCCCCCGGATCAAACCCCATTACTTCCGCGGCCGTTGCTTCATTATCTCCCCGCCGGAGCACGCCTCTGCCGGGCCGCTTCGCCTGGGCCCCGGCCCATTAGCTGGGCTGGGGAGCCGGGGAAGCATCGATTATGCATTTAATGGATTGTTAAAGGTTTAATTGTCGCTAACAAAGCAGACGAGCAGCAGCAGCCGGGGGACCGGGGACGAGGAGAAGGGTCTCGCCGGGGTCAGTGCCTTGCCTGGCCCGGTGGCATCCCGGCCGGTCCCGCCTGACCCTGGGGCTGTGGGGACGTCAGAGTCCGGCCCTGGGGCTGTTGGATTGGGGTGACACCCGCCAGGGCGGCGGGGCTACGGCCGGGGGTGCCGGCACTGAGCGGGGTCTGGCTCGTGCGGGGACGTGGGGACGTGGTGGGGATGGGGCTGCCCCAGCAAAGCCCCGGTTTGTGGCTGTCATCGGGTCTGAAGTGGGAAGATTTTTGGGGGAAACCTCTCGTTTTGGTGAAGGAAAGATTGGTGCTCGCCTCGCTTCCCCAGGGACCCAGGGCACCCCAGGGACCCAGGGCACCCGCTCGCCCAGGGCTGAGCCCCCGTCTCTCGCTGTCCTGGCTGTGCTTCAGCACCTCAAAGCCACCGCGGGCTCAGCGATCTCCGCCCTTGCCGCCACCGCGAGATTGCCAGTGACGCTGGCTGTGCCCCGAGGCCTGGCGGGTGGGCGGGCAGGCAGGGTCCCCCCGGGGCTGCACAGCCACACTGGGGACCCCTCGGGACGTGGCACCTTGCCACTGCCACCCTGCTCCCACCTGGCAGGAACCGCCAGCGAGGGGTAAACCGGCCTTGGCGCAGCCCGCTGCCTGCCGCTGCGGGGACCCCAGGGCTCCTGGCCGGCCCACTCCTCTCGCCAGCCCTGTCCAGGGCCTGCAGGGGTCCTGCTGCCGCCCACCCTCCCGCTGGCACAATTACGGCAGCTTTGTGCCGCCAACATGTGGCCAGGCGGGCACCGCTGGGGAGCAATTAGGTCAGGCGGGCGGCAGGCGCAGCCCCCGAGGGATGGCCGAGCAGATGCCCCTCGACAGGCCGCGAGGACGTGGCGTGGCACAAAGCCGCTCCCAGCCCACAGCCGGGGCCGGATCAGGTCACCCGTGCCTGGATCCGGCCCCAGCCCCGCACGCAACAGCCTGAGGGAGCGGGGTGGGAGGGTGCCCGGGGATGATGCTCCTGCAGCCCCAGAAAGCTCCTTCCCAGCAGAGGCTCCGCAGCCCCAGCGCGCTAATGAGTGGCACCGCTAACGAGCGGCACGGCAGCAGGGCCCCCAGCAGCGCCCGACTCCAGCACGCGGCAGCCGTTCAGCTTATCTCTTTACTCACGATACAACCGTCTTCTCGGTGCCAGCGCATGTACCGGCACAACCGGTGTCACGCCCCGATGCAGCTAAAAAAATCCCTTCAAGTAATCCCTATGAAACTAGAGCTTTTCTGTTCGGTTTCGTTTAAATCTGCAGCATTAAAAAAAAATTAATAATAATGGGAAGGGGAAGGCCTGTGGGGAAAGGAGGTGTCCGACCGGGAGCAGTGGGTGGCCCAGTGGCATGGTCGGATGCCTGAATCTCGGCTGGATCCTCAGCCCAGGCCGGCGCCTCGGCAAGTCAGAGGGGCCGCGGGCAGCTGGCGGGGGGTTCCCCACCGACGGTGACGGGAGAGGCAGCCCGGCATCCCTGCCCTGCGCTGGCTTTGGTCCTGTTGAGCATCCCACCATCACCCCCTTCACCCGCCCCGGGGGCCGAGCTGATGCCGGGGGCAGGAGCCGGGGGCCGGCGGGGCCAGAGGGGAGCGTTCATCAAATGGGCTGCCAGGTCTTGTCAATGGTCTGAATGTGCTCCTTGGCTTTCATGCGGAGCGAGGCGATGCTGGAGCTCCTCTGGTCCACCTCCTCCAATGGGTACTTGTCCACAAAGGTGGTGCCACACTGGTAGGGCGCAGGGGCCATGGGCTGCATGCCCTGCGCCATCGGCGGGGGAGTGTTGAGGAAGGAGTGCCCGCCATAGGGGGGCTGCAGGGCCTGGGGGGCTCCCATGAATCCGGGGATGCTGTGGACCGTGGTGGCACTGGAGATGGGGGACGTCAGCCATGGGTCGAGCGGGAGGGAGTTGCTCATGGGCCCCACGTTGGGCGTCATGGGGGGCCGGTTGAAGGAGAGCACGGGGGTGTCATGGAGCTTCATGGAGCTGGCCTCCATCTTCTCCTGCCGCCTCCACTTGGCTCGTCGGTTCTGGAACCAGACCTGTGAGGGGAGAGCCAGGGTGAGCCCCGTCGTGCCCAGCCGGTCCCTCGCAATGTGCCCCACATTCTGTTCCCTATGCAGGGTGCCCCATGCAGGGTGCCCCGTTGTGCTGTATCCCACAAGGGGTGCCCCATGCAGGGTGCCCCACACGGGGTGCTCCAGGTGGGGTGTCCCATATGGGCTATCCCATCCCATGTGGGGTGCCCTGTGTGTTTGGTTCCACGTGGGGTGTCCCACAGAGCTCCAGCAATTGCCAGCACACCGCGCACCTCTGCCAAACCTCTTCCTCAAACCCCAGAGACTGAGGGCATATCCAAGGTGTGGAAGGTGAGAGTTGTCACCGTGCAGCCCCTGCCCTTGCTGCTCCACAGGAACGTGCACCCCGGCCCTGCAAACACCCATACAGTCCTCGGTATAATGTTATCTGGCCTTCAAAAGCCCCTGAGTAAAAGCTTGTAGAAGCCATGGTTGCACCAAAACCCAGCAGGAACGGGAGGGACCGGCGAGCCAAGGCCAGTGGTGATGTCTCGCCCGGCGGGAGCTGCCCGTTAGAGCGCTGGTCCCCACGTCCCCAGAGCCCACAGTAGCACAGGGCACAGGCCGTCTGCCACATAATGCAAAGTGAGAGTAAAGATGAACGTCTGGGCTGAGAAGGGGATGTCTCCCATGGGCTGTTCACAGTTGTTAGTGGACACTGGGCTATACTGGTGCAAACAGTGTCCAAAGAAGAGCAAGGAAGCTGGCGAAGGGTCTGGAGAACATGTCCTATGAGGAGCAGCTGAGGGAACTGGGGTTGTTTAGTCTGGAGAAGAGGAGGCTGAGGGGAGACCTTATCGCTCTCTACAACTACCCGAAGGGAGGTTGTAGGGAAGCGGGTGTTGGACTCTTCTCCCAAGAAACTAGCGATAGGACGAGAGGAAATGGCCTCAAGTTGCGCCAGGGGAGGTTTAGATTGGATATTAGGAAAAATTTCTTCACCAGAAGGGTTGTCAAGCATTGGAACAGGCTGCGCAGGGAAGTGGTTGAGGCACCATCCCTGGAGGTATTTAAAAGACGTGTAGACATGATGCTTAGGGGCATGGTTTAGCGGTGGACTTGGCAGTGCTAGGTTAACAGTTGGATTTGATGACCTTAAAGGTCTTTTCCAACCTAAATGACTCTGAAACTGGTCGTTGCTCAGACTGCTCAGCAGAGGTGTCCCTACGGTCTGGACCACCCCCAGAAAAAGGCTGCGTTGTCTTGGACTGGGGCTGGGGCCTGGGAAACTCAGTTCATTTGTAAGGGGATTACGGCCTTGCTTCGCAGTGGGTTTGTCGCTTCTTCAACTTCCTGACCCTTTCCTTCACCCCCGGTCTCACCTCCCACCGGGCAGAGCCTTCTCCTGCAGCCCAGGGAGCAAAACCTCCCCAACCCCACCGCCCCCTCGGAACCGCCCTGCTCCAACCAGCCTAAAACCCCCACATCTGTGAGGATCTTGTGCTTTCCCAGCCCTAAAGACCTGGAAACGGTCATGAGCGGCTGCGGTTTGGCTGCTTGCTTTCCCCCGGGACCAGCTGGAGGGATGCAAGTGGGATCAGCTGGAGGCATGGGAGCAGCTGCCACCATCGGGGAAAAAAATCTCTGAAAACCATCTCCCTGCCCAAACGGAGCCTCTGGCACGTGGGCTGAACTGGGACCTCATTGGGGAGCAAGGCTGAGCCATTAAGTCCCTTCTCTGGTTTTGGCAGGAGCAGCCGACTCTGCAGAGATGCCGCTCCTGCCTCGAGCAATGGGGACACTGAGGCACAGGGCGAGGTGGTGGCAGTGGAGCTGGGAGCAGAGCAAAGCTCTCCAGCACTGGGGTGGTCCCTCTGCCACCGCCCAGGGGACAGGTCTGGTGTGCCAGGGCCACCGGCCATCCTCCCTACCTGCACACGGACTTCCGGCAGGTTGACTTTCATGGCCAGCTCCTCGCGGCTGTAGACGTCAGGGTAGTGGGACTTCTCAAAGGCGCGCTCCAGCTCGTGCAGCTGGTAGGTGGTGAAGGTAGTGCGGTTCCTCCGGTGCTTCTTCTTGGGCTGCTCCTCGTCGGCGGCGGTCGGCGGGGTGCCCTCGCCGTCCCCTGGCTTCCGCAGCTCGCCCAGGTCCCCCTCGCACTTATTCAGGAACATGGCGGTGCCTGCAAGGGGACCGCAGGGGTTAGCCAGGGTACGGGGACATCGGACCCCCCCTCCATGCAACCCCAGGCTGGGGACGGGTCGACAGGTAGGTGGACGGATGGGAGTATGGGGCAGCCCCAGAAACAGGTTACGCAAAGGTGTAATCCTCTCTTCCGCCGCAGTGCCACGGCGTCCCGGGGACTGACCTGGGGTCCCAGGGATGGTACCCTGGGCACCCCGCGCTTGGCTCCACGATGAGATGCAACCAGGCCAATGCGCCCACTCGAAACTAAAAGTCAAATTTCACCTAAAGTCGAGGACTTTACGAAAGTGCCGTCACTGAGAGCCAACCCAACCTCCCCCCTGCCCTGGTGTGGAGGGGACCAAACCCGGGTCGGCTCCCTCCTTCCAGCCCAGCTCCTCTCCTCCTCCCCCTCCTCCCCATGGGCTATGAGTCTGGCCCTGAACTGCTGGAGGACCCAATGTTGGTCCTCAAGTGCGGCCAGAGCGACCCGCTGCTGTCCCCTGGCTAAGAACCTTTTTTCTGCACGCTTATAAGCATTTTCAACCCTTGCAACGTTTCATCTGTAAGCTTTTTATCCGGCATCTGAAATCTTCCTGCAGTATTTCCGGGGGATTAAGGGCCCGTTTCTACCGCGAGGATGTAGGCAAACATGGAAATGGGGCAGAAAGCCATAATCCTGGGGCACTTCTGCTGAGGGGAAGGCGCTGCATCGCCCAGACCCGCTGGCAAAAATTCGGCTCACACCTGAACGGGTGTGGGGAGGGAGAGGGAACGTCAGTTAATTCTGGGAGGGAATAAATGGGGGTCCCGAGAGGGCAGCATGCAGGGGGCGGGTGTCGGGTGTTGCTCAGGCTGTGCACGTATGGGGCGTCTGCGCACAGTGTGCACGGTGAGTGCCTGTGGGTGCAGTGGGCAGCGTGGGTGCGAGCAGTCCATCTGCAGCAGGTGTGTGTCTGCGCGGGTTCGGGGATGTGCGCAGCGTGCGGCTTGCCCGCGCAGGCAGGTGTGGGGTGCCTGGGGTGCGCGCAGGGGTACGCACGGCGGGGAGCGGGAGGGCATGCATGCAGCGGATTGAGCGTGGGGTGGAATGTGTGAAGCGTGTGGGTGTGCGTGTGTGGGGCTGGGTGCGCCTGTGCAAGGCACTTTGTGCTGCCTGCCCGCCACGTGCAGTGTGTGCAGTGCGGGTGCAGTGCGCAGTGCTCAGGGTGCAGCGGCCGCGTGCCCGTGCGTGCAGCGTGCACAGCGCAATGTCGGCACCTGCAGCATGCAGGGCACAGCGTATGTGCGCAGTGCACGCAGTGCGTGTGCAGTGTGCACAGCTCAGCGTGTGTGCAAGGAGCGCAGTGCGTGTAATGCGTGCAGGGCGTGCACAACGTGTAGGCACAGCGTGAATCTGTGTGCAGTATCTGTGGGGACACAGTGTACGCAGTGTGTGTGCAGCCTCTGCACAGTGCATATGGTGCCTTTGTGTGCAGTGCACACAGTGCGTGCAGTGGAGGTGCCTGCTGAGTGTGCAGCACACGCACTGCAGTGCAGTGCACGCTGTGCGTGCAGGTGTGCAGCATGTGCAGTGTCTATATGTACAGCATGTGTAGCACATCCAAAATGTGCAGTGTGTGCCCAGTGTCTGTCGGTGCTGTGCCTGGTGCTTCTGCAGCATGCTCAGAGCGTGCACTCTGCATGTGCGGCATGTGCAGGCTGTGCGGCATGTGCAGGCTGTGCAGCGTGTGCAGCGTGGTGGGTGCAGCATGTATAATGCATGCAGTGCATGCACCTGGGCCGTGTGTGCAGTGTGTGCAGTGCAGAGTATTTGCAGTGTGTGTTGCAGGTGCAGCATGTGCAGTGCACGCACAGGGGCTGTGTGCAGCACGCGCTGTGCGTGTGCAGTGCTGTGCATGCAGCGTGTGTGCAGCGTTAGCGTGTGTGACTTTGGGAGCTGCTGGCTCCCCAAGACGCCCCACAGCCCCTTGCAGGGTGTCCAGTAGCCCCAGGGGCTCCGGCCGGCTCTGGGTCCGGCCCTGCTGCCACAGGGGGGCTGCAGTCTTGGGGGGCCCTGGAGGGAGCCGCGAGCTGGGGCAGGGGTGCTGGGTGCTGCGCCCTGGGGTGCCCCAAGGCAGGGGTGAGTGGGTGTTGGGGGGAGCAGGGGCCCCGTTGTCACCGTGTGAGCGTCGCGGCATGTCCTGGGGCTGGGGACACGGGGAGGGGACGCGGTCCCCTGCCGCCATCCCGCTCTCGCTCACCCGCTTCTCATTTGCGCAGCTCCACACCTGCAAGGAGAGGGGAGAGGGCGTGAGCACCCAGAGCACCCAAAGCACCCAGAGCCCCCACCTGGGGCACAGACCCCCTGAGGCACCCAGCACCCCATCAGGGTCCCCTGACTGCCCTGCCCAGCCATGTTCTGCAGCCCAACAGGGCAACGGGGGGGAGCTGGGGCTGGGGGGGAATTAGGGGGAGCTGGGGCCGTGGGGACGGGTGAGATGGGCACTGGGGGGATGCTGGGGAGAAGATGGGGCAAGCGGGAGGAGAGAAGAGGTGGGGCAATGGCAGGGGAGAGGGACGAGGTGCAGTGATGGAGGTCAGAGCCAGGGCTGGGGGCCGCCCCTGTCGTCCCCCCACCCTGACCCCATCTGAAAGCAAAGGAGGCCAAAAACCCCTGGGAAGCAGAGCAAACCCTGGCGTGGGAGCAGGAATGAAGCAAAGAACAGCAAAATAACCAAGCAGGAGCGACCCGGCAGCAGTGCGGCAGCACCAGCCTCTGCGGGATCGGGGGTGCAAGGGCCGGGTCCCCCCCACCCCCCACCCCGCTCCACCTCGGCCTGGCCAGGGTCGTGGATGTCCCTGGGCATGGAAGGGGGTCCCCGGCGGGGTCAGGCTGGGGGACATCGGCACTGGCCACCCCGTGGTCCTCGTCCTCCAGGGACTGGCCCCAGGACCCCCAAGCCTTCGCCGCTGGCGTTTCAGGAATCCTGCCTAAAAACGGGCAGCGCTGAGTGGGTGCGGTGGGGAGAACCGCCTCCCTGCTCCCGTCGGACATTTTCCTGTGGCTGCCATCATCCTGGTGGCAATTTTTGGGTTTAAGCCCTTAAGCTTTAAAACTGTGCTGGGAACCACAAGGACCCGAAGCCTCGGGAGGGTTTTTCCCCCATCTACTCGACGCCCTGACCCATGGTTTTCCTGCGGGGGCTGCCAGCCGGGGGGGAGCGGGTGCCTCTTATTAAAGACACCTGAAAAGGCAACAGAAATGGCATCGAGCCCTGGTTGAAGTGGGTAAAAAAATTGCTTCCCTGATGCTGGAAAGCAGCAGAGCATCAGCGAGGACAAGTGGCCTCCCCTGGCAGCAGGGGACGCAGCAGGGGCAGCCCGGGGACAGCCCTGGCTTTCGCTGGGTCCCATTTTTTTGCCTTCAAAAGCCCATCTGGGTGCCAGGATGCGGCCCCCTGGGCTCGGGCTGCCTGGGACGGGTTGTTTGCAGCAGCCGGCATGGGCGGTGGGGAGCGTGGCTGGCTCCTGCCCCCCGGCCCCGGGCGTAAATCGGTGCGAGTGATGCTGATGGGCGCCCGGCACCGGCTCCCCAGCCCCCAGGGAAGGGTGCCAGCCCCAGCCCCGGCCCCAGCCCTGAGTGCACCCCGGGGATACCCGCTCCCTTTTTCAGCATCTTCCCCCAGCGCTTCCTCCCGAATCGGAATAAATCGGTGTTACCTGCTGGGCCCAACTCGGCTTTTCCAGGAGTATTTAACTTTGCCAGTTCCTCCTGGGAACCAAACAAGCGGCTCAACCTCACCAATCTCGCAGCTTTGGCAGCCAAAGTTGCCTCTAGTCTTCTTATTTGTCACAGAACCGCCGCGCTAAGGCTCGGGAGAATCTTTATTTAGTGTTGCAGATGTCACCAAGGCCCCGCAGATTGGAAATGAGTCCAAAGGATTAAGACGAGGTTATTAATTGGAGGCCTTCCCCTTTAAGAATGATTGACAGTTACTTTCTGGACAAGTAATTGCTCTAAATGTCCCCCCAGCACAGGTCCGGGGGGGCGGCGGTGGACAAAGCCCCGAACTGCCTTCCCCACTCAGATTGTCTCCCCACAAAGGCGTCCTGCTGGAGTTTGCCTTGTAATCCCCTCATTACGGGCGAGGAAAAAGAATTAGAAACAGGGGGAGCGGAGAAGAAAGGCTGGGGCGATGAGGGGGAGGGGGGAGGATTTCCTTCGGCTGCGGAGGCTCTGCCCCGGGGATGGGGTCCAGGGCAGGCGCCCCAAGCCTCGGTGGGATGGGGATGCTGCGGTGGTGGATGTCGTCCCCCCCAGATGGGGACGGCGTGCCCTGGGGGTGGCCCCGGTGACGGCGTGTGTGGCCCCACGGGCTCCCGGTGATGCTGCCTGCAGAGCCCTGCCTGTGTGGGGACCGGGTGTGGGGACAGGTGTGACAGCCAGCGATGGGCACTGGGTGTGGGGACAGGGATAGGGCCAGGCATGGGGTCCAGCTGTGAGGACCAAGTGTGGGGACTGGGTATGGGGTCTGGGGACCTGCTATGGGGTCTGGGTGGGGGGACCAGGTGTGAGGACCGGGTGTACGGACCAGCCATAAGGACCAGGCACCCTGAACAGCCTTGGGGATCTGGTGTGGAGACCAGGCGTGGGGACCAGCCATGGGGCACTGTCCATGGGACCAGGCATGGGTACAAGCCACGGACATGGGACTGAGCACGGGGACCGAGTATGGGGACACCCTGTGGGGACTGGCTGCGGGGTCCAGCTGTGGGGACCATCCCTGGGGGCTGCCCATGGCCGTGGGGGTGTGGGGCAGAGGCAGCTGGGCTGGGGGGCAGAAATGCCGTCCCTCCCCTCCCCCCACTCCAGCTGCTGCCCCGGGGACCCTGGCCCAGGGGGCAGCGGGAACATCAGGATGGGGGTCCTGGGGTGCTCCGGGTGGGGGGTGCTCAGTGCTGCCCGGGCCCCCCCATCCTGCCGGGCGGGTTTTGCCCTTTTCTTTCTTTGCTCACTTTTACTTTGTCCCAAAAGCCTCTTCCTGCCACCTGCAAACACTGCTGCCCTGGCTGCCGTCTCGGCTTCCTCCCACTCCCTTCCTCTCCTCGCCATGGTTCCCCTTTCGGATGGCAAATGTCACCGTGGGGTTTTTGGCCTCCCCCCACCCCCTGCGCCGGGTGGCTGCTGGCCCCATGCAGGTACATGCCCTCCCCACCGGAGCTGCTGCTGGTGGGACCCCGCAGCCAGCTCTGCACCCCGGTTTGGGCCCCGAGGCCGTCTCAGCGTCCCTCCAGGCGGGGCTGTGTGGCTTCGCCTGCCCTGTCTGACACCGCTCTGGGCACAGCGTGATGCTGTCTTGGGGATGGCATGCCACCACCCCAGTGACAGGCTGTCCCCACACCAGGGATGGTGTGATATGCCTCTGGGGGCCACGCAGCCCCTGAGGATGGGATGACANGGGGGGGGGGGGGGGGGGGGGGGGGGGGGTGCCACCTTCGGCGGTGTTTGGGGACATCCCTGGGCGCAGGGACGATGCGTGGGGCTGGGGATGCAAATGGGCACCTGGACCCGCGGCTCCCACTCGCCCGGGGCTGGCGCTCGTGCCCATGCCGGCCACCGCGGTGGGCGCAGGAGCTGGGTCCCCTGTTCCGATGGCCCTCAGCCGCTTCCCCCAGGGTGCCCCCACAGCCCCGGCGGGTGCAGGGAGGTGCTGCTGTGCCAGGACCTGCGGTCCCCAGGGCTGATTTTAGGAGCGAGGGGCTGCCCAGCTGCCCCGCTTTGGCGTTGCCCGCCGGGCGGTGTGCGCAGCGCCGGCCCCGCTGACCGCCTTAAGGTGTTGGCTCACACGGGGGGGGGAGGCCAGCAGGCTTATTTGCCAAATGATTATAATTGCCTTTTAGGAGCAGATAGCAAATTGATTTGCTTCCTCGTCCAAGGCCCGTAATCGCTTCATCACTTTAAAATATTAATGCTATACTTCTTTGCTAGTTTCCCAATTACCCTAATTGAAGGCAAATTGGTTAAGAAGGTGCAATGCAGAGTATCAGGGGGTTTAGTTCACTCAAATGACAGTTTTAAACCTCCCTAATCCTATTAGCGGGCAAAGCTGCTAACGCTTAGAGACGCTGCGTCAGCTTACCGGGGCGGTGAGGCCGGAGGCGGGGGGCGGCCGGGGGCCACCGGCCTCACGTGACCAGCTCGGCCGGGGATTTATCACTTTTTTAGTTCATTAAGAGGCCTTGGGCAGGCGGGGAGGCGGCAGGGGTGACCCAAAAGGGTGCTGAGCGGGAGGCAGGTGGCAGTGTGGGGAGAGCGGGGGGGGGCAGGACGATTAGCCAAGGAGACCTGGCGGAGGGTCCTGACCCGAATCCCAGCCGGCACTGGGAGCCCCCGCGCAGCCCCACTGGGAAGCACTGGGAGCTGGGCTGCCCGTTGGGGCGGGGTGGGGCCGCGGTGTGGAGCAGGGATGGAGGAGCCTGCCGTGATGGGGCGCGTTGGGCACCTCGTGCCACCATCCCAGCGGCTGGCACTCAGTGTCGAGCCCCAGCCCTGGGGAGAGCAGGGACGTGGGGTGGGAACAGGGCTGTGCCGGCTGCTGCCGCCCCATCGGGGACCTGGCTGGGGGGCTGGTGGGGACACGGATGGCCCCGTCCCATGCAACACAGGTATATTTTTGTGCCTGAATGGGAGATTTTTCAAGTTTTGAAGAAAGGCTGGAGAGCGGGGATGGTAGCAATGGCAGGGATGGTGGGGATGGCAGGTGCAGCGGGGCCACCAAAGACGAGGTGTCAAGCCCTGATGTGCCTGTCACACACTCCCTGGGATGCTCCAGCAGTCACCAGCCCCTTGACTGGTACCTGGAGGGGTGGGTGCCCAGGGGGGGAACTGAGCACCTCGTGCACCCAGGGACCTCCTTGCTGGAGCTCCTGCAGCTCCAGGTGCTCCAGCTGGGGCAGCTGAGACCTGTGGCTCTTGTGACAGCGATCAGCTCCATGGCACAACTCCCACCCCACCTGCGCTGGATTCGGCTGTCCCCTCCCAGCCCCACCACGGCAGCCGTGGGCAGCCTGGGGCAGGGCCGTCCCCACAGACCTTTCCGGAGCAGATGGCCCCGGCGTGGGGAGGATGGAGGTGGCTCAGCGCGTCCTTTCTTTCATGCAAACACAGCGTGACTCCCCCAGCAGCTCCTGCTCTGGCAGGGAGGTGCCGTTGGGGCCAGCGCTGGTGGTACATTTTACAAGGGTTCAGCTAGCTTAGTCCTCGGGGACAGGCGACTCAGGCAGATTAGACCTCACTAAAATAGGCAGGTATTAGTGATCTCAGCAGCCCCCAGCCTTCCGGCACAGCGGCGTTTAAGCCAGTGCTGCTGCCGAATGCCTGGGAGCAGGGAACAAGTCCCTGGAGGGGCAAGAGGCAGCGGGGCACCTGGCCCCGGCCAAAGGGACCCTGTTGCTGCCTCTGCTGGCAGGGGGATGCTTGAGGCAGGGTTAAATGCTGCCACACACCCCTGCTGGTGCTGCTCCCAAGGGATGCCCCGGGGGGCACCGGGTCCTGCTGGCTCCAGTGCACCGCTGGGGTGCGGCCGTGCCTGGGGGCTGCTGCAGAAGGCAGGGACAGATGTGGCAGCCGAGTGCAATGGGCTGCGTGCTGGCTCAGGGGCCTGTGAAGCAGCCCTGCTGCAGCGGTGTCATCGAGTCCTCCCCCACCACCCAGGACAGGGGTTGTGCATATGAGGGGTTCAGCAGGAAGACCAGACTGGTGCTGGCAAATGCCACGTTTATTGAGCCAAACGGTGCATGAGGCCCTGGGGCTGGATCCTGGGGGTAACAGAGCATCAGGGACCACCACCCACCCCATCTGGGGGCTCACACCAGGGGCACTGCGGGGAGAGGCTTGGCCAGCATGGCTAGAGGGGACCCAGGCATCCTGCATCCCAGCGCCCACCCAGCGCACCCCGGAAAAGCAACAGGGAATGGTTTTGGGGAGGAAAACCCACCCCCAGCACATGTATTGGGACCCCCACCCCCAGGTAACAGCACCCATAATGCCTGCATCCCATCGCTCCCAGGGGGGCAGCAGGAGGACAGCGGCCGAGCCCCAACACTGCCGGTGTCACCTGCCAGCAGGGCGGGCAGCGATGCTACATGAGGACGCACTTCTTCACCTCGTCCACGCTGCCCAGCGCGCGGTCCCGCAGCGCTGGCAGGTCCACCTCCCGCAGCTTTGTCAGGAAGGTGAAGGCCCCGGTGCCACCATCCTCCTCCTCCTCCTCCTCGCTGTGCACCATGGCGGCCAGCTCCTGTGGGAGCTCCACCACGCCGCCAGCCACGTGCAGCTGAGCATCGTCCCGCTCGTCCTGCACACGGGTGGGAGATGGTGTCAGGGTTGTGGGCAGACCTGGGTGCCCACCAGCCGTTGGGTGGGGGGCAGGGGAGAGCAGCAGGTCCCTCGGGGCCAGCCGGGCATGGTGGGGGTGTTGGGGATGCTGGGGGGATGCCGTGACTGTCCAGTTCCAGGTTCGGACAGCTGGACGGACACGTGGGCAGGCAGATGGTGCAGATGGAGACAGCAGCCGTCTGCTGCCCTCTTCAGGAATCATCTCCCGTCCTGGGGAGGCCTGGCAGCCGCTTAGCCTGGGGCTGTCCCAGAGGACGGAGGGTCCAGGGCAAGACCCCCAAGGTCCCACTGTGGGTAGGCTGGTCCTTACCTGGGCTAGGTGGTACTTGTCCCGCAGGTGCATCCGCACAGTGGCCCGTTCTGCCTTCCTCTGCGCAAAAGCCTTGTCCCGCTCGATCCTGCAGCAGCCGGCGCCACACTGTCACCCCCTGCCTCACCAAGCCCCCGCCAGAACTGTCCCCTGGCATTGCCCTGGTCCTCCAGCAGCAGCGTGGCTGTCCCAGCCCTGGGCCAGGGTTGGAGGTGAAGGGAATGCAAAGGTCCGCAGGAGGATTGCAATGGGGATCTGGGAGCAGGGGCCACATCCTGCCCCTCCAGCCCCAGCACCCAGCAGAGATGCTCAGTGAAGGTGCCCATTGGAGGGACTTGCTCCTCCTGTGGCCTCTCAACTCCCAGATGCTGGGCCACCAGGTCCCCACAGCACCTGGACACAGGGACCTTAATACAATCCCATGCTGGCCCCTGTCATCCCTCGGCTCCATGGGTGCTGGGCTGGCACCAGACACCCACTGCTCCAGGGCACTGACACCCAGGGGTGCCCCTTGTCACCTATGGCGCACCGAGCCGCTGTCCCAGGTCCGTGCCAGCACCCACAGGGACCTCCTGTGCTGCAGGGAAAGGCACCGAAGGGCACCCGCTCTGCCCCTGTCCCTTGGCCTGGCTGCCTCCCTGTCCCACCCCAGGGACAGCCCATGGTGGGTGGGAACCCCAGTCCCGGTGCATGGGGGACCCCAACGACCCCCCAGCCCCGGCGAAGCCTTACTTCTCCTCCAGCAGCTGTCGCTGGTACTCCTCAAACTCCTCATGGGCCATGCCATTGGGCAGCGTGGCCGCCTTGCCGTCCTTGGGGGGCCCCTTGGGCGGCTCCTCCTCAGCCCCCTGAAAGCTCTTCAGGGCAGCGGTGAAGAAGGTGGCCATGAGTGGGCGGCTGTGGCAGCCCGTGCCCCACGGTGCCCAGTGTCACCAGGTCCCTGCCCAGGGCTGGCACTTGCAAGGTCAGAGGGACCAGCTGCCCCAGGGGCGCTGCGGATCAGTGGTGGATTAAGGCATTAGGAGGGGAAGCTACAGCCACTGGGGTGGAAAGACCTTCCTGCACTGCTCGCTGCACCCAAGGGTGCTTGGGGGGACAGCAGTGCGGGGGGACAGCGGGGTGCTGCTCCATTGGGGTGATGGGGAGGTGGAAAGAGCCACTGAGCCCCAGCACACCCACCCACCAGTGCGTGGGCCCCTATGGAGGGCAGCACCTGCAGGGCTGGATCCTGCTAGTGGGGAGCCCTGTGCCATGGGCACCCAGAGCCACCCACACCGGCACGGGGGGTTGGAGGTGCAAGAAGTGGGTGCAGAAGAGACACAAGAGGATTAGCTGAAAAAAACCTCAATTGAGGGTCAAAGGACTGGAAGGAAGACGAGGCGGCGGGCGGGTGCACACACACAACCACACAGGCGCGCGTGTGGCCCTGTGCCCCCGCTAATCCCAGCTCCAACGAGACTTCGAGATTGCTTGGGAGTCGGCAGGGCGGAGGGCTTCCTGCTGCCAGAGGACATGCCCCGCTCCCATAATCTATATGCAAGCAATTCCCATACAGACTCTGATTAAAAGAATAATCCCCGGCTGCACAGAGCCCCGAGGGGAGAGGGGCCAGGCTGCACGCGGGGGATGCTGAGGGCCGGAGCTCCCAGGCCCACCCCAAGCCTTTCCCTGTGCTTTGCCAGGCCCCAAGCGAGGGATAGGCCTAATTTGAGCCCAGAGGCTTAAAGATGCTGTTGAACTGATTTCTTTGGTTTAATGAAAAAGCCCAAATCTGGGTGGTTTAGCTGGCTGCGCCCGGTGTCCCCGCACAGGGCTGGGTGGCTGGAGCGGGGCTGCGTCGGGGTTGGGGTTTCATCTTCCAGCAAACAGAGATGTCCAGTCCTGTCCCCTGTCAGCGGGAGGGGCAGCTCAAAGGGACCCCACGTGGGGCACCTGCCGTCCAGGGCTAAGCGTGGGGTGCGTGGGGCATGGCCCCCCTTGGGGGCTACTCCCCCTACCCCAGCGGGTCGAGGGAGATCGACTCAGCGGGAACTTTCTCTGGGCTGTGTGGTGGGAAGAAGGACCCGTCCCGGGATGGAGGGAAGCTGTTGCCTCCTCTTCAGGCACCCTGGGGGAGGAGAGACCCCCCCAGCTGCTGCCCCATCTCCACCGGGAGAGAACGGCACTGTGGGCCACCCTGCTGCCCAGCCACCCCGTGCTGCGCCGCTCCCAAGCCCGGCGGGTCTGAGGGACTTCTGGCCATGGGTCCTAGGAGTGGGATGGGGGTTAAACGTCCCTCAGGTGCTTCAGCTCCTTCTGCAGCTTCTCCGTGAGTTTCTTGAAGGATGGCCGCTTGCCTGGCTCCAGCTCCCAGCAGCTCTTCATCAGGGCATAGACGGCAGGCGGGCAGTCCTCGGGGGGCTCCATGCGGTACCCCTGCTCCAGCAGCTCCGTCACCTCCTTCAGGCTCTGGCAGGATGGAGAAGCCAGCTGGGACGCCCCCTTCCCCGCCCCACCGGGGGCTCGCCCTGGCCAGGGGACAGTTGGATGTCCCTGTCCCATCAGTGCCAGTGGGGTGTGGCCTGCGGCATGCCTTGGCACAGTACTCACCAGCTTAGGGTAGGGTGCTCGTCCAAAGGAGAAGGCTTCCCACAGGAGGATCCCGTAGCTCCACACATCTGACTTGGAGGAGAATTTCTGTGGCGGCAGAAGGAGGGGAGGCTGAAGCCAGCCAGGAGCCACGCTGGACCCCCATCCCTCCCCGAGGGCAAGACAGGAGACAGCACCTGCCCCCCGCCACCCCCAGCTCCCCAGGGTGTGACCCTCCCCCTCCCTTCCCATCACCTGCACGGCCCTGGGTCCATCCCGCCACATCCCGCTGGAGTTGCTCCAATCCCTGCTATGCACCAGGGTGAGGGCTGGTCAGGACAGAGCATGAATTTTGGGAGATGCAGGGCTGAATGTGCCAGAAGCCACCACGGGGCAGGGACAGGTCAGCAGGAGGAGGGACAAGCACAGGGGACCCAATGGGGCAAGCTGCTTTGGGAGGACCCCTTGCCCCCCCCTTCCTTTCCACCATTGCTCACGTTGTGTTTCAGGGCTTCCGGGGCCGTCCACTTCACGGGCAGCAAAGTGGCGTCTGCGCTCTTGGGATTGACCCGGGCCAAGCCAAAATCGCTCACTTTGGCCACATTGTCCTCAGAGATGAGGATATTGCGGGCAGCCAGGTCCCTGTGCACCAGCTTCTTGGACTCCAGGTAGTCCATGCCCTGGGCCACATCCCTGCCATGGCCGAGTGAGGCAGAGCGCAGTGTCACCGCGTGTCCCCCGGGGCTGCCTGGGGGGACGCAGAGCACCGGGCCCCAGCCCGGAGGGAGGGAGATGGACTTACAGAGCGAACAGGAGGAGCTGCTGGGTCGGGACAAGCGCCCGGCCCCGCGTGCGCAAGAAGTTCACCAGGTTGCCCTGATAAAGGAGGAGAAACACATAAGGACCAACGGAACAGGGCTGCCCAGAGACTTCGCCTCCCACGGGGGCTGCAGCACCCAGCATCCACCCAACTCAGCCCCTGAGACGGGGATTTTGTCTCCATATCTGAGTAGCAATGGGTCCCGCTGGCCGAGGACCAGCCAGGTGCTCTCACCTTGCTCATGAACTCCATGACGATGTAGAGGCCGTTGTGCAGGACCACGCCAAGCAAACACACCAGGTTTTTGTGCTGAACCTTCCTGCAATGGAGGGGATCCAGGTTAAGGGGGCACCTGCTCGACCCCGGGTCACAGGGCAGGGTTGGGCCATACCCCGCCATGGGGCACTCACGTCATGGCAGCAGTTTCGGCAAGGAAAGCCTGGGCAGTCACATCGCACTTGATGTTCTTCACGGCCACTTTCTGCCCCATATACTTGCCCTGCAGGACATCTGGGAGGGGATGCGGGAGGTCAGGCTCAACCCCACACCTGACCCCCCCACGTCCCAGGCTGAGCCCCCCATGCCACGGGACGGGGAAGGGATGTCAGGGGGTCCCATTTGGGGAAGTCTGTGGCCAGGGAGCCTCCAGCTGCATCTTCTCACCTACCTCCGAACTCGCCTTGCCCGATGCGGTCTCCCAGCGTGAGGTGCTGCAGGTTCAGCAACCAGCCGGCTAGGCATGGGCACAAGGGCAGGTTAGCAGGGGTCACCAGTGGAGCCATGCTGCCTTGTCCCCAAAACCTGGACCACGACCCTCTCCTGCCATCCCCTACCTTTGGCCAACTCCTCCTCAGCTGACTTCATCCCGGTTTTTGGTTTGGGCTTCACCAGCTTGGTGCAGATGGCTCCCTGTTCCTTCATGTAGTGCTGCCGAGGAACGGACAGACAGAGGTGATGCGGTGATGCCACCTCTCACCCCCAAGCTTGGGGTGTGGAGCTGGGAAAGGGCCGTGGGATGCTCCACGGGACCCCACCACCATCGCCACCCTCGAGGAGCCTGGAGCCCCTTCAGCTCGGCCAGCACGAGACACCACGTTTCCCCCAGCACCACAATTCGCAGCCCCCGTCTCAGCCCTGTTCCCCTCCGGGCACAAACAGGGAAACGCCATGATGGACCACACATGATACAGGATACTACAGGCGAGCCGGACAGCAGCCGATGAGGTTAACACCCCCGGCGGGTGCTGCAGCAGCCGAGGGTGGTTTGCAGAGGCCACTCAGAGCGGAAGCGGCAGGACGGCTATCGCAGTTACAGAGCGGGGTCGGGGCAGCTGAAAGGGGAAAGGACCTACCCGAAAGCAGAAGTTGTGTCTAAATAAGGAAACCATATGAGAGTGCAACCCCCCTGGAGAGGAGGGCAGCAGCTAGGAGACAGGGCAAAGATGGACCTTGAGGAAGAGCTCGCTGGAAGGGTGAGCACTAACGCGGCAGCCCTGCAGGGTCAGCAGGCGAGAGGGGGACTCGGAGGGAAGAGAAACATGGCAAAACGTCTCAAAGCCTCGGCAGGGCTCAGACCTCGTCGAGGGGTGGCAGAGGCATTTTTTCAAAATGCCCTAAGCCCCGCTGCTGCGTGAAGGACCAAATGAGCAGGGACGGGGGGGAAACATGGCCCTGGACATGGGACCGGGGCTGCTGCCGGCACAGCTGGACGTCCCCAAGGCATCCCAGATCTGTCCACTGCACCCCAAACTGAGTGGGAACCAGGAGTCTTTGGCAGGGACAGAGAACTACACCAGGTAACGAAACCCAATGAAAACCACAGGAGAAAGGGACAGGGACCTGCCACTGCTCTGTGTAACCCCATGAGGTTCTTGCCCTCGGTCCGGTGCTGGCAGGGCTCACTGCCCAGGGAAGGGGGGGGCGTGTCTCACCTCGATCATGTCGATGAGGTTGGAGAAGTACTGCTGGCTGTCAATGCTGAGCGTGTTCTCCTCATGCACCACACGGTAGTGGATCACTTCCTTGCCAAAGCTCACGCAGAGCACATAGTCACCGGGGTGCCGGATGGACTCGCGCACCAGGAACAGCCCGTCCTCGGCGGGCTGCAGCTCCTGCACCGCCTCCACCCCTGAGATCTTCCCGTGGAACCAGCTGGGGAGAGGGGCATTGGGGAGAGGGGCATTGGGGAGAGGGGCATTGGGGAGAGGGGCCATGCCGGCAGGCTTCCCCCAGTGCCAGCAGCGAGATGGGGAGAGCAGAGCCCCAGCCAAAGCTACGTAGAGCCCATTGCATAAACACCCTCCCTGCAAGGTCCATCCAAGCTGGGTGGGCACAACTGGGGGTCTTGAAAGCCAGGCGCTGGCCCCAGCAAATCCCTCCATCGCCAGAGCATGGCTACGGGCTGCTCTGCCCCCAGCTGCCCACCCAAAGCCTGGCTGGGGGGGAAAACGCGCTGGACTCATCAGCTGTTGCAGCTCCCGGGGGCTGAGCTGGGCCGCCGGCTCCCCTAGGTCCCCCCCAGCTGTACTCACGGCATGAGGCTGAGCTTGGGGTCGACGCGGATGGCGCCACGCTCCCGCAGTGCGCTCGCCGCCAGCAGCCCCTCCTGCCCCGTCTCGTTGTGCCTGGCACGGTACCAGCCTTTGCCCTGGAGGCAAGAGGGTCTCAGAGCAAGGGAAGGAAGGGAGGATCCCCTGGCAAGGCGGGAGGCTGGCTCTGGTGGCTCAGCTGACGGTACTAGGGTCCCATGCCCTCCATGACCTCCCATAGCAGCACGTCCCCCGAGAACCCATCAGGCTCACCTCCACAGCCTCGATGATGGTGACCACATCGCCCTTGCGGAAGGCCAGCTCCCGGGCCTTGGGCTTGGTGTGGTCATGCTTGGTGACACACTGCGTCCCGGCGGGCCAGTGTTTCTGCAAAGGAGAAGGCAGCGTCGGCAGGGACAGCGAGAGCTGGTCCCCCTCCGCCCCCCATAGCTATCAGGGCCAGCCCCAAGGACCGTCTGAAGCCCTGGCTGCGAACAAGGGGCACTGGGCACGAGCCCCCCTCCACCTCAATGTGGCCCTAGGGGGGACATGCCACCCTAATGTTGGCAGGGCCAGCACTGGCATCCCTGTGGCAGACCCACTCACCCCGGACATGGTCGGCTGTCAGCGCATCAGGGACTCCCTGTCCTCTCCTGCTGCCACCTGCAGAGAAGAAAGCAAAGGGGGCTGTGGAGAGATGGGGCTGAGCTGGCCCGACCCAGGCCACTGCTGCTGTCCCCACAGGCTCCTCCGGCCAGCACAGCTCCTTGCAAGCCTGTCCATCACCTGGGGCAGCCCTGCACCACAGGAGGGAGAAAAAGGCTTAGAGCAGGCCACAAACCCTGCCTGCACTGGCTGTACCCCGGGGACACTCCTGTCCCAAAGCCAGGTGGGAGCAGGACCCAGCTGTCCCGGCCCCTGCCCCTTCTCCCTGCCTCGGAGTTCAAAGATGCGCTCTACCCCCCACCGGCACTGCTGGCATGACAGGAGGTCATCGCCACAGCCGGGGGGGGGAATGCGGTTTTACCAGGAACTTGTTTTTTCACGTCCTGTTTCAGCAGCTGCAAGTCGTCAGGGCACTGGCCTCAGGGCCCCACTGATGTGAGACGCGGCAGGGCTGACGGAGGGGCTGCCTGCCGCAGGGGCAATGCTGACGGGCAAGGCTGGGCCAAGGCTGAATTGTCACATCCGCTGCCTGTGGGATGATCGCATGAGGTCCCTGTGCTCCCCTGCCACCAACTTGTCATGCTGGGATGCATGTGACCACTTTCCAATTCAAAATTGTGGGTTTTCTCCTCCTGGAGCCCTTCATCCCCAGTGTCACTTCCATGGGAGGATCATGGACTCATAGAATGGTTTGGGCTGGAAGGGACCTTTAAAGATCATCTAATTCCAAGCCCCCTGCCGTGGGCAGGGACATCTTCCACCAGATCGGATTGCTCAGAGTCCCGTCCAACCTGACCTTGAACATTTCCAGGGATGGGGCATCCACAACTTCGCTGGGCAACCTGTTCCGGTGTCTCACAGCTCTCATCGTAAAACATTTCTTCCTTATGTCTCAGCTAAATCCACGCTCTTTCCGTTTAAAACCACTGCCCTTTGTCCTGTCACTATAAGCCTTGGTAAAAAGTTTTTCTCTGTCTTTCTTATAAGCCCCCTTTATATATTGAAAGGCTGCAATAACGTCTCCTCAGACCCTTCTCTTCTCCAGTCTGAACAACCCCAACTCTCTCAGCCTTTCTCCATAGGAGAGGTGTTCCAGTCCTCAGACCATTTCCGTGGCCTCCTCTGGACCCGCTCTAACAGGTCCATGTCTGTCTCGTGCCGGGGACCCTGGAGCTGGATGCAGAGGTCCTGGTGGCATCTTACCAGAGCAGAGTAGAGGGGCAGAATCACCTGCCTCAACCTGCTGGCCAGACTGCTTGTGTTGCAACCGGGGATACGACTGTGAGCGCACATTGCTGGTTCATGTCCAGTTGGTCAAACACCAGCGCCTCCAAGTCTTTCTCTGCAGGGCTGCTCTCAATCCATTCACCCCCAAGTCTGTGCTGGTACTGGGGATTGCCCTGACCCAGGTGCAGGACCTTGCACTTGGCCTTGTTGACCTTCATGATGCTCACATGGGCCCACTCCTCCAGCCTGCCAAGGTCCCTCTGGATGGCATTCCCTACCCCAAGTGAATCAGCTGCACCACTCAGCTTGGTCTCATCTGCAGACTGGCTGAGGGTCCACTCAATTTCACTATACACGCCACTGATGAAGATAGTAAATAGCATTAGTCCCAGTATGGACCCTTGAGGGACATCACTTGTTACTGCATTCTACCTGGACATTGAACCATTGACTGTAACTCTTTGGACGTGGCCATCAAGCCAATTTTTATCATCTAACAGTCCATCCTCAACCCCATCTCTCTCCAACTTAGAGGTAAGAACGTTGTGGGGGCAGGGGAGCATATCAAAGGCCTTACAGAAGTCCAGGTAGATGACATCCGTAGCTCTTCACTGGTCCACTGATGCAGTCACTCCATTGTAGAAGGCTGCTAGATTAGTCAGGTGCGGTTTGCCCTTGGTGAAGCTGTGTTGGCTGCCTCTAATCACCTCCCTGTCTTCCATGAGTTTTGACTCATCTTCCAGGAGGATCTGCTCCATGTTCTTACCGGGCAGTGAGGTGAGGCTGACTGGTTGGTAGTTCCCAGGGTCCTCCTTTTTACCTTTTTTAAAAATGGGTGTGATGTTTCCCTTTTTCCAGTCACTGGGAACTTTGCTTCACTGCCACAACTTTTCAAATATGATGGAGAGTGGCTTGGCAACTACATCAGCCAATTCCCTCAAGACCCTGGGCTGCATCTTGTTGGATCCTGTAGACTTAGGTATGTTCAGGTTCCTCAGGTGGTCTTGAACCTGATGATCTCCTACAGTAGGAGGGACTTTGTTCCCCCACTCCCTGCCTTGAGGTTCAGGGGCTTGAGAGACATGGGAAGAGAGATCACAATTGATAAATGGGGGGGGGAGAGTTGAGTACCTCAGCCTTCTCCATGTTGGTTGTCACCAGCTCTCCCATCTTATTTAAGAGGGGGGGACATATTTTCTTTAATCTTCCTTTTCTGCCCAATGTACCTGTAGAGGCCCTTCTTATTATTCTTTGCATCCCTTGCCAAATTCCACTTCAACTGTGCCTTAGCTTTCCTGATCCCATCCCTACACATCCAGGCAGCATCCCTATATTCTTCCTCGGATACACGTCTCTGGTTCCACTGCCTGTGCCCTTCCTACTTACACTTTGGTTTGACTAGGAGGTCCTTACTGAGCCATGCTGGTTTCCTGCCTTCCTTGCCTGATTTTTTTAACAGAAGGGAATTGAGAGCTCTTGCACTCTAAGAAAAATATCCTTAAAGAGCTACCAGCCCTGTTCAGCTCCTTTGTCCCAGAGGGCAGTTTCCCAGAGGGTTCCATCCACTAATTCCTTGAACAACTGAAATTCTGGATGGCGGGACTCAGTGGGCAAACCCTCTCCTGCTGCCGCAGCAGCACAGGGGGCTAGAGGGAGGACAGCCTACCCACTGGGGCATTGACACCTGTGTCCTCTGTGTCACTACCTGGGCTGCCATGCATCCCCATAGCATGGCATCATCCCCAAACCCACCACGCTCTTAAAAGTCAAGTCATAGTTTCTGTAAGTTTTGTTCCCATTTCAGCACCGTTCCTCCAGATCCATTTTGCAGTTGAAATTTCTGTCTGTCACTGCACGGCAGACACTTTCTTTCCTTTTCTAAAGGAAGGTGGGATTTCTCAGTGCTCACGACTCACACTCTTCAGCTTTGCCAAAGACGCCATCTGATGAGACCCATGTCCCACATAGACAAATCTGCTTCTTGGCCACCTTACTCCTTCGTAACAGAGAACTAGATAGTGTGAAGCTATCCCAGCAGCTCGATGCTCCTCTCTGTTTCCAAGACCTCAAAACAGCCAGGGAAGCATTGGCTTCCAGAGAAGAGAAACATCTGAGGAGGGGGACAGGTGATTTCACTCATGCACTGGTTTTCTTGGTGCTCAATGAACACAAGAGCCTGGGCAGGGCAATGCGGGGCTGGGACCCAGCGCTGACTGCACCACTCTCAGGAAACCCCACTGTTGGGCTCTTGGAAACTTCTAGCCAGAGCAGGACGATGTCTCCCCGGCTCTGCTGGGCTGGGAGAGGCACGGGGGCTCACTCGGCTCCTTGGAGCAGAGATGACAGTCTTTTCTCTATTCCTCTTTTGGAGGGTGAGTCACAGTCACTCCTCTGCATCACCGGTGGTAAACCCCAGCCTGTCTCCATGACGGCGAGGATCCAAGGACTTACCATGCCAGTCCCTATCCAGAACAACAAAAAATGGACAATTGCAGCTGTTGCAAGGTTAATATTAGCAGGCAGCAGTTTTATCTGTTCCAGAAGCCATCGTTAGCTAGCAAAGACATCCTCTCATCCTGCAGCCCATCCGTGCCACACGTATTATCTTGGTGGACTTGGGAGATGCAAAGGCAGCCGCTCCGTACCTGTTCCCCAGCAGACACAGCCTAAGTCTGACGTGACTGGATGCAGCTCAGCTTACTTCCAGGATGGGTGAGGACCTCATGGGCACAGAGCTCAAGGACAGGGTCCGCTCCATACCCCTTGCCGTGGTAAAACCTGGTACAAGGAGGGACATGCCGGCTGAGCCGGGAAGGATGACGGTGGCTCTGACAGCTGGTCCTTCATTTTCTGCTGCTCCAGGACAGTAATTTCTGGTGAAAAGCAGCAACTGCTTGCTCAGTCCTGCCCCTGTGTGCAGCGAGCGGATGGTGCTTGGAAGGGACGGATCCTCCACTCTGAGCACGCAAGGGCCCAGCTTCTCTTCTGCCCAGCTGGCACTAGCGCTCGGAGTGCCAGACATGCACCCCGACATGGATACCAACTGCTGGCAGAGCCTGGAGACCGGCCAGTGCCTCCACCCAGCCACCAGCAGGCAATGTCAGTGAATAACCTTCCTCCTGGTGCCACTCACATGCCTTGTCCTAAAGCAACTATTTGTTCTTTGGTTCTTGTGGTTCCCATCACTGGAATGAACGTTCCCACAAGCAGGATGCGTGGGCAGAAAGCCTGGGAGGATATTTGCCCCCCTCTTTGTTTTGGAGCTGTCTACAGTTTTTTTTAAACGGTTAACCTGAGTATTTGCAATGAGGATGAGAAGTACAGAAACACAGTGGGGTTTGGTGGAGCGATCTCAACCCTGAACTGGAAAGTTCAGGCTTGTTTCCAGTGCACAGTTACCCCAGCTGAGGAGCTGCCAGGACCCAACGGCACAGTGGCAGAGGAGGGGACACACGCGTTGGCAGATTGTGCCTCTGCACAGAAATCGGAGCCAGATGCATTGTGCACACACCTCTGAAACACAAGCTGAAGAACTTTTTTTACAAGCACCCGGCTGCACTAAGGGTCACTTGTACAAACGGCAAGTACAGCTCTTTTGCTGAAAAACAGGTGGCAACTGGCCATTTTCCCCACTGACCACGACGCTCTTAACACTACAACACTACGTCCATCCCTCTCCACTGACAGAGCAGATACGACAACACATCACCTGCTCTCAGCAACTAACAGACCCTTGCACTTACCTCCCAGCAACGTCCACGCAGGGCCTTGGGGGCAACAATGTCTTGGGGTAGCTCACAGCTAAGCCTGGACTCAGATTCCTGAATTCCTGGAGAGTAAGTTCTCTTTCATATGGAGCCGCAAAGCTTTATTTTCAAGGGCACGCTCCCAGAAAGAGCTACTGCGTTATTTCCTGATTTCTCTTCTGGTAAGGGCTGCAGATGCAGCGTCCCAGAGGTCCTAGTGCCTGCCGCCTGCACAGTCAAACATTAATCAGAGATGAGTCATTATTTGACAACACTTAAAACAACTTTTACCCTTTGAGGGCACAAGTACACACCCTCGCTAGAAATGAACTGGAGATCATCAGATCCCATATCCTGCAGCACCGCGTAGCACTCACAGAAAATTAACGATCCACTATGCAAACAGGGAGATTTGC
Source organism: Fregata magnificens (assembly GCA_013389945.1). Classification (NCBI taxonomy): domain Eukaryota; kingdom Metazoa; phylum Chordata; class Aves; order Suliformes; family Fregatidae; genus Fregata; species Fregata magnificens. The sequence goes on along the minus strand of WAAD01017000.1, from coordinate 330,950 downwards.
TGTTACTGCCTCGATTGCCATGATCAGAGCAGCTACCTGAGGAGCGGGTGCTCGTGGTGGCAGCAGCTCTCCAGGGAGACTGAGACATAGGAGAAGATGTGGTGGGACCAGGGATCACAAAGTCTAATCCCATCTCAGCACCGACTTCTGTGAGACTTAGGGGAGGATGACCCAAGAGCACGGCCGCGCCTTGCTGCTCTATAGGGGATGAAAACACAGATGCATCACAGGCTGGAATAGGCAATTGCAGAGAGACCTTTAAATGAACACCACTGTCAAATTGCAGTGGCTTATCTATATCCTCCAGCATGTGTGACTAGTGGGGAGGGAATAATCGTCTCCGCAGCTCATCATCCCAGCCAGAAAACTGGAGACCAGTTTTGCACCAACATTTGATGTTTCCAATATTCTGAGCAAAATGGTGAAAAAGAAGAAAATGCAGATTCAGGCAAACACCATACTTCATCCAGGGGTCTTGGGGTTTTTTGTGTGTACTTTTTTTTGTTGTTTTTAATAAAACGGTGTTTAAGCCTTCAAAAAACACTGGCAATTCAAGGGCAAAGGCAGCGTAGAAGAAAACTGTTCCAAACTAGCCAGTAGTTTCAGCTCCCGGTTACGTTTTTCCATCAACAAACAACTTCCCCAAGCCATTCCAGCTGGTCTGTTCATAGGATTCTTGGGACGTGTTTCCCCAGGAGCGCTCCTTGCATTATCCTCTGGATTTGTAAGGATGGATCCTTAGATACCAGGTCTGTTCAAGCTTGAGAATAAACACAAGAGTACATCCTTACAGCCCCTGTGCCATGCTCCTGGGGCTCAGGATCAGATCTCTTGGGGTCTGCGCAGTACTCTCTGTGACAAACAGAGATGTTTCGTACTTTTGGGTTTTGCCACATGCGGTGGTTGTTACAGATGTGACCGTGGCCCAAAGAACTCAGCATCACACATGGGGAACAACTTGGTCAGACTTAATAAATGGGCTTTCCCTGTCCTACTGTATGGCCAGCAAAAAGACTCCCACTTGCTTCTGCTGGAGCTGGTCTCCCCCTTTACATATCTGGGTATCTACCACCCAGTCAGTGCCTCAGTCTTTAATACATTGATAATCAAAACCGCCTTCCTCTCTTCCCTGGTGCAGCAAAGTAGATATCCGCGCTGCACAGCCCAGTTCAGTGTTGTACAGCTGAATCACCAGCGTGCCCAGGTCCCTCCGAAACAGCCTATAGTGAGCCAAAACATCAAGACTTCATAGCACTTCCGAAGTTGCTGCGTAAATGTACAATAGTATGAGAAATGTTTTGCTCACATCCTAGGCTGGGGCTTTAACCACTTGTCAGTCCTCCTCCCGGCATCCTTCCTTTGGGTCAGGGAGTGTCAGGCTCACAGTCACAAGCACGATGTCCTACAGAACAAACTGCTGAGCCGTGCCATTCCTGGTAAGATGAAAGATGAAAGTTAGCCAAGGAAGCAAAGGTTGCAGCAGGAAGGACAGGCAACAATATTCTTTAGGAACACCAGCATGTTTTGTACAGAAAAAGCAGCTCCTTTCTTCTCAGGACAGATTTGGGCATTAGCAGTCCAGGGCCCATGGGCTCTCTTTTGCCAGCTGAACTCCCTTCAGGCCACGGTGACAATACAGTTGGATTCACCAGAAATGTGCCTTCTCAGCCTGAGGAATCTGCCCAGCATGTCAAGCCTTTAAAAAGAACATGGCAATATGTCATAAAAGCAGACAACTCTTCCCTACCTTGCTTCCACAACAACTCAGGGGGGATTCTTTTTACCTCTCCTTTTATCATCTGAAGTCAAACATCCAGGTCCCTCCTGGCCCCCTCCACGGCCAAAGGAGAAGTGGGCACCTCCAGAGCGCAACTCAGCTGACTTGGTTTCAAGCGCCGACCTTGAGTCAGCCAAGCTGTCCAGCCGGGCTGCTTGCTTCCTGCTGCTCACAAGGGCAACATAGGATGTCTAACTTGGTCTTTGACATCCAATCTCCAGCATTTCAAGAGAAACAGGAACCCCTGAAGTGCAAGATCCCGGCTCCAAAAGGGGTGGGGTAAAAAACCCCAAACCTGTGTAACAAAACATGGCAGTTTCAGCCACTTCAGGCCAGGCTAGAAACTGCCTCCAGTTTGAGGGTAGAAATCTAAAGTAATAAAGAAAATGTATAAAGAATACACACAATACCAGAGGGTGGGGTGGGTTTGGGGGTTTTTTGTTTGGTTGGTTTTCTCCCTTCAGTAGTATCTGCCTGTCTACCTGTTTTGCTGCAGGAAGAGTTTCTTCTAGAGCAAGGGAGTGGGAGGGGAAGGCGACATAACAGAAGGAAAGGAACTGTTGCTACAGGCAACTTCGCTACAGAAATTGCACTGTTGTGTGAGAGTGATTACAGTACAATTTAAAACTAACTACAGTACACTATTTCAAGGAAAAGTTATTAAAAATGTAAGATATCAGGCTAAACCAGGACCTCTTTATATATAAAAATTGGACCACATGAACATTATTTTATACATGCAGTATCATTATTAGGCAGCATCTTTTTTGGCATTTTTTCCACCTCCTTCACCCTCTGCTCTTCTAGCCATCTCTTCTTTTTTTACTCTATGCATTAAATGTATTTTTTGGAGATGGCAAGGGACCCATTCCAAGTCCCCTTCTTTTTTTTTTTTTTTTTTTCTGAAAGCCAACATTTTTAAAACATGCTAGGAGAAGGAGGAGATACAATGATAACAACCCAACTGAAATGAAGGCAGCTGTATGAAGGAAATACGTACAAATCTGCAGTTCTTCCCCCCCCACACTACGGAAGCTGGAATTTAAAGTTATTTAGAAGATCATCACCACCACTATACCATACATAGCAATTAAGCTTATATTGCAAACACTCACCTAAAGCTAAGGCAGCCAGCTACTTTGAAAATAAGAAATCAAGAATTTGGTGTCCAAGCTGAAGTCTTCTTAACCAAACTTCTGCACTGAGTCGCAGAGGTTTCAGGCAAGACTGGCTACAGCAATTCTAATTTAGTCTCATACTCGATACTCTTTCATCATATTTAACATGAGTAACTGTAGGATTTTAATGTTTGCTTATTTGACATTGGTCAAGAAAGTCAATGCTTTCATTGCAAAGAAACAGCACGGTAGGCAAATTTTAAGTGTCAACAAAAAAGAAGTAATTATATGTAAATGACCTTTCCTACTGCATACCAAACTAAGAACAACTAAGCAAACAGAATGGAAGGGGGCTTGAGTTAAGCACTGTACAATCCTATGTGCTACAATAAGTTCTATGGTTTTCCACATAGGCAATAAGAAATGTGACAGAGGACTCAATGGCAGATGGAAACATTTAAAACAAGTAGCATTATATTTAAAGACAACTGGACTCTCATTTGAAATATTCACTCACTTTGATGAATCCCTTTATTAAAAAGTGAGCAACATCAAAACAATTTCTGGTGTCACTATTTACTATTATATTTTATCATTAAAATGCAGATCACATCTCTCAGTAGTTTAAAAGTGTTAATTGCAGTGGGGATCTCCGGTATACCACTGCCAGGAACATTTATCAAAGTGTCCTCCTTAACTGTTGTTAACTTTTCTACCTGTGCATGGGCTGTGACATGATCTCACTCCTGACAGCTCAGTCTCCAAAGCACCCAACTTACCTTTCTAACAGGGATCTTGCAGCCCAGGTTCATCTGACAATGCAAGATATGAGAAAAAAACAACACATCGCAAAAATAAATGTATTGCAGTCAGGTTTTTAAACAGCAAAACCGAGCAGGCAAGGAATTAAAAATAAAGTTTAAAAACTGTTTAAACATAGTTCTGGAATTTTGCTTTACCTCAAGTAAGAAAATGTGACAAACTGATCAAGCTTTAGATTCTCTGGAATGAGCACACAGTTACAGCATTTGAGACTTCCCTTAAAAGCTTTTCTATAAATAACGACTGCAAGCCTTCAGAAAAGCAACATGAGCTTTGTAAAAGCCAAGTGAGAGTGCCTGGGGGCTTGAAATACACCTCTGACAAATTCAAGTATTCGTCTTTCCTTGCGAATCAGAAGGTAGGCAGGTCTCTCCTTCCTGGAGGGAGTGTTGCTATCAATATTATTTTAACAAAGCAACTCCGCAGTGCAGAGGAGTCAAAACATCGCACTTAACACACTTCCATAAGAAAACAACCAAGATACAGCAGAACTGAGGAACAACATTCACAGCATGAGCTGCTGTGCCAAAGGTTCCAGTGAGGCTCCTGGGTAATGCTGTGATACCCACCTGTCAACAGTATTCCCAACACAACACCTTCAAGAACATGCTGCCCGCCACTGCCAGGATTCAACAGGCTTGATGCCCTGCTTAAAGTCTTTTCTACAAACAGTTCCACTCCCTATGGAGAAGATAAGTGTGACATGTTAGAAGTAAAAGTAAACAAATATACTTTCCCTTTAACCAAACCTTGCTGCTTCTCTAGACATTTGCCCGTCCTTGGGGCTCTGCCTTGGTTTTTTTTTTTTAGCTCTTTGAAATTAGTTTCTAGATTGCATTGTTGCAGGCCTGTAAAACCACCAGGAACATATCAACTTCTGTGATATTTTTTATCATATAAACAGCCAAGTAAGAAATTATCTTTGCTACTTTACCATCAAAACACAACACAAAACAACCCTTTGACCTGCACTTGGTAATAAACAGAGCTTCCTAAGGACGAATGTCAAGTGAATGAACAGCTCAGTTCAGAGCTTCGTTCTAAAACTGTTAAAGGTCTGAGACAACTGAGTGCACGCAGGATTTTACAGCTGCCTGGTAATTTTCTTAACTGCAGCAATCATACAAGAAATTCTCCCTCAAAAGCACACAGGATAGCAGAATATATCACCTCTGTCGTTTAGACTAAGTCTTTGGGGGTCTCCATGGATATTTCTGTTATTTACTGGCATTTTCCATCATTCACCTACTGCAGTTTTATGGGTGTATGCAGGAGTAGAACTTTTTCCCCACCTCCTATCACATTTTTTATTTTGGTGGTAGGATTCTAGCACTACCCTCGGAATACTAAATACAAACCTGTTGAAACTGCACTCAGAGCTTACAGTCAAGTGGGATATTTTTTTTCCTTCATCATTTCCAATCTGAGACATAAAACGTGTTGTTCAGGATAACTACCCATGACAGTAATAACTGTTTTGTATTTAGGAATTTCTCACCAGAATGTACTTTCACAAGATGCACATACTTATTCCTTATTAAAATTTTGCCAACCCATTGAGTAATGTACAACAGCTATTTTAAAATCTCACAGCAACATTACAATGCTATTTAAGACAGGAAGGAAACATAACATCCATTTAAGCTGCAAAGGGCTCTAGAAATATGCAACTGAAAACCCCACATAGAAATTTAACTAGAACGTGACTCATTCACGTACAGCGACAAGACAGCATTTGTCATTATAATGACTATGACTCCATTTTAAAGCTCATAAGAAATAGCAATCATCTTCTAGGAAAGAATTTCTTATAGCAGGTTTTTTGAGTCCATAGTACACCCAAGTACATTCCCTTGAAGATCATTACCACTTCCTGCAGCACCCACCTACTCCCCAGTATTCAGTCAATCACCTGCCTGTGTCATCATGAGCTTTTCCCAGGCCCATGGGAATTCTTACACTTGCCTTTTTTTTTTTCCCCTTTTTATCTGTTTTTGCTTATTGTGAGAATGGGAAGAACAAAAACCGATCTCACTAGAAACGCTATGCCATTTCAAATCTTAATGTACAATTCCATAGAAGCAAAGTAACATTTTCAGGAATTCATGAAATAACAACAATGGAAACAATCTAAATGTTTCATCACCTTGCATTGAAGACAGTGTTTACCCACAGAAAAAAAGCCCAACTAATACAAAACCTTGCACGTAAGCCCATAAACGTGTATTTGAAAAATCAGAGTAAGGTAATTTTGCACGAAATAAAGCAGCATGGAATAAGTTCAACAGCTAGATCAAGTATTGTTGAAAAAACCCCCATTGTAAATATGTTAAAAATAATGATAAGTATGTCTGAAATCAAAAGCCTCACACAGCAATTTATCTTGCAAGGAAAGATGTTAACCTCTTCTACATGGTCATGTAAAACAGGTTGTACATCCAGCAGCCCTCCAGGTATATTTTCAGAGATAGTTGTAGCTCTGCTTCTGGTTTCATCACCTTCTCTTCCACAAGTTTGTTGCTTGTTCCGTCTATTTTTGTTAGCCGGTGAATGAAGAAAACTGGATTAGTAGGCCAGTTCTTTACTGTTTAGGAAGACATCCTTAATAGCATTTAAGTTAAAAGTCCTTCATACTATTGTCAGTTGTTTGTCACCGTAAAATCTTCCCCAATTTGTTCTATTCCTTGTCATTATAGCAATTATTATAGCAGGTGACAGTAGTGGATTAAATTTATTACTGAGATTTGCACCTCTAATGCAACACAGAACGAATGCCTATGCTAAAAGTTTTGCTTTGTTAAGCAAAAGCTTCCGCTTGAGTATGTGTCTCACATTCAGACTGCCGCAATGTCCAACAGGTAGCATTAAAAAGTTACTCTTTGCAAAGATAGGATCTCTGCAAAGACATGGAAGTTCTTCCAATGGTAAGAAGTCTTCCAAAGGAAAAGCCAATTTGAGACTCTCCTAGAATCTTTGTGCTCTGCAAACACAAATTTAACTGTAATTATTTATTTGGTGATGGTTATTATATCAACTACAAAACTGTAGTTAGGCCTGAAAGATTTTAAGCTTTTTATCACAAGCTGACATGAACATCTATGTGATGCTACACACCAGACAGCAGTGCCTTCAATATTCCAGAACATTTCTGAACAGGTTACAGCTCACACCACCTCCTCCTCTTCACCCTCAGCACCCCTTCTCTGTGAGCAGTTCTCAGAAGTCAGCTGCTTCTAAACTTCTATTCGTACAACAGTTTCTAGGCTCAAACTACACCGAACAGTGCAGACCAACTTCAGATGCATAGCTGATCTCACAGACCAAACAGACTTGTCTCAGCTTCTTTAAGAGTGAGGAGTAAATACTGGCAACCCTGCTGTAAATACTCTGGTATAAAAGTGGACATTAGGAAAGAACTCTAGTAGAGACAACTCTGAATGACCACACAATAATCTCTTAGGAGTACGCAATCTTCTTCCCAGGCCAAATGAAAAACTTGACAATTCTTGTGCTCCAATATTTTCAAAGCCATAACTTAGACAAGACTTAAAGTACTATGTCCAAAGATGACCAAACACTTGGAGCAAAAGGTTTTTAGAGCCATTGGCTTGAACTGTCAAAAACAAGTTCAATTTTGGAATAATTTTCAGGAATATGTCAAGAAATACACTTGAAATTTGATTCTGCTAAGCTTAGGTTGTCAGGTTTTTTGAAGTGATAAAGTTATTTCCCTGTTAACTGTAACATCACTTCAACATGAGTTTAGAGAAAAATGTTATAGAAAACATTTTTTAAATTGTTAGGTTTCTCAGCATAGATTACAGTTTTAGGGGAGGGACATTTGGCAAAGCTGAGCAACACACTTATGCTCAGATCACACCCGGTTATTCCAACAGTTCGTTCACTGCACTGAACTCACTTAAAGCATATCTTTCTATCACAACCTTTTACTCGCTTTACACACTTCTAGAATATAAGCAAGCTCTGTCATGTTCGTAACTCTACCAGCCTGTCCCACCTTCTGATGGCTCCCCGGATATGTGCCGCACATGCACCTGCTCCCGTGCAAGAGACATCACAGAGCTCACATTGAAGCTGGTTTTGAATCCTGCGGGGCTCCTGTTTCCTTGGTTTCCTGTCTTCTGAACAACGTCTTTCTTTTTGTGCTTTTGTCATTCTAAGTGCTCCTGGTAACTCTGCAATCAAACAGGGCAACATATTCATTTCCTTTTCAATGACGGTACTGTTTTTCTACTAATACACTAAATGTCCTCTGAAAAGAAACAGAAAATTTCCTGAAACACTCCCATTAAAACCAAAAAACTCCCTTTCGAGTCACATTCAAACCTGCAATGTATAAAAAGCTCGCAGTTTGATGAGCTAGATGAGAACTGATGAGAAACGAACAGTTTGAGGAATTTCTCCTTTACTGCCTTGCACTACTGTAAGCACTCATGCACAACCTATTCATTTTAGGCTTCTTATACAATCAGTCCAGTCTTGGCCGCAAGACTTAAACATGGCCAAATGTCTCTACGTGATTAGCTCTTTGTTGACTGTAGAGCATACCTAATGTAGCTGGTTTAGATACAGGTGACAATATTGTAGGCATACGCACTCGGTTAGATGCATGTCACCTCACAAAATACAAAGAGCTAAGGACCCTTTTGCCCCAACCTGTTTGTCATTTAAGTTTTCAGTAAGGCACTGACTAAGACTCATAACTAACGCAGACAGAAGTTCAAAGAGGCCAGGCGATTACACGCACATCACATGCTTGCTTCTGAAAAAATCTGTAGGAGTTTTAGATGTGGTAACTTCTTGGTTGTTAAGTATACTCTTATAAGACAATATAGCTCTCTGCAAACATCACTTCAAGTAACGGATCTGTCTTTTCTTCCACCATAAAAAGCAAGCTGTCATTCAGGTAGCAAACTGAGAAAGTAACACAGGTAAGGGGGAGAATGCCCTCAAGTTTTGTTTCTCACAGTGGAATTCACAGTTGGGTGGGTTCCACGCATTCCTCTATGGGGGCAACTGGCCCCGATTCCAGGCATTAGTGGACACACCAATAATCAGTTGTAGGACAGGAGGCACCCCAGAAGATGTATTCCCAAACTTTCATATAATTTAAGTTAGGAAAGAGATGTTTAGCACATCAATAAAAATTTCTTCTTAAAACAGAAGGAGGTTATTTAACAAAAAAGTCATAACAATTCAGGTAAAGAAATACAAAGCTATGTAAATGGAAAGTTTGAAACAGCACATTCATTCCAGTAGGCAGAGAAAACTGCATTTATCATCAAAATATTTACATTTTATCTGGAGAAGAAAGCTTTTCTGATCGCTAAAATAAATATCAAAAGAAAAAAATAAGGGTTAACAAAATGTGAGTCAATTTTTAGCACTTCTTGCTTCCTCAACAAGACAAAGTTATCCAGCAATTTTAGTTACAAATATACTGCTCATTATCCTATGTTTTTCAATATGTACATATGTCCAGGAACATATTTTTAGAGTCTCTCAAACAGTGTCTCTATTTAAACCTTCTGCCTGCCCTCCCCCTCCCCCCAAATCAATGATGGAGTAAGCTAATCTACATCACCCATTAAAAAGGTGAAATACTAATTCTGTAACAGTTTCATTTCAGATTTCTCAAATTCAGTGCTACAGAAATATCACTTTTTCTAGTGTAATTTCAGGGAATTAATGAAGAATATTTATAATCCACAGTTCATATCATCATATTCTCTCAACAAATAGATATGGAAAAACATTTCTTAGTATTGAAGTTACTTCAAATTCTGTTTGGAGACATGATTATGAAGTATAGTGTAATGTTTTCTGGTTACAAAGACACAAAAGAAAGAAGTGAAAATCATTTCCCCCATTTCTTATTTGCACAGTTTCAGAATATGCATTAAATATAACCTATTTATGAGAACTGAATGCCTGATATGGAACAGATATTTGAGCAAGAAGGTACAATAGTCATTTCATACTGAAGAAACTATTCTCTTTCTCTTAGTAGAGAGAGGGTTCTCCAGAAAGAGATTCTGAGCAGGAAGCTCATCTCCTTCCGTGACCACAGGAAGTAGCAGCCTTAGGGGTTTCTTTTTGTTTGTTTTATTTGAGAACCAACTACCTGTACACTGCAAGAACTTTAAAATAAAACATATACATACACAAGACATGGATGCTGGATTCCAGCAACACTTGCTTGGTGGGCAGTACGAATCCCCGGCAGCATGCTGCAGCTGAGTAGGCAGGAGCTGGCTGGTGGTACTGCTTGGTCTCATAGTTGCTTGCAGATGTTTGTTGTTCATAACTGTAATTATCCTGTATACAGAATTCCAACAGAAAAACAAAAAGATTAATAAACCAGACTGTAGTAAAAAATAGTTGTTTTTAATTGACTGACACAGCAGACAATTCACAGATTTAATTTATTGATGTCTGCCTCAAATAGTGGATAATGAGATTGTTTATAGAAAAAATACCTAATGACATTTTCATGGTATTGGCAGGGAATGACTTGGGAGCAGGAAGCAGGCTAATTGTGCTTACTCTGGGAGAACTCAGCTGGAGGTGCAGGGGAAACAGCAGGAATCATTGACAATAACTCTGGACAAGAAGGCAGTTTGAATTCATTCCCAGGAGAGGTCCATTCCAATTCCAAATGGTGCTCAGTTTGAGTCACCCCAAAATTAGGGTATGTTGCAAATTTCTAAAGCAAGATACAAGACCTCATTAAAACATACAAAATTCAATGTTCTTGCTAGTATGACAGATACCGATTCAAAATAGATACTCTTGCAATAGAGGGGAAAAAAAAAAAAGAGTAAGATTTGTTTATTTTGACTGTCTAGAAATACCTAGAGCTGGAACACTTAAAGAAGAAACGTGTCTTACCATTCAAAAGAAGCAGATAACATGCATTTCTCTGAAATTCACTAGAAAGTCAAAGCTGATTCATTAACAGCAATACCCATAGATACTTATGAAGGACTGAAACACGTTGTATTAGGGGGAAAAAGTAGATCCCTCAAGAAATGGGGGTCTTACATCAGCACAACATGGAACACCTTCTTTAGCCATTCAGTTATCCTGACAGCTGCCTAGGGGCTGCAGGCTTCGCACCAGTAGCAGATCAAACCAAATGCCCTGGCACCCCGAATGGCTGTTGGCCACCAGCTAGAAGACATACAAATCATCAAGAAAATCTGTCTGTTCTCAGTGGTCTGAGAGCAATAGGCGTCTCCGAAAGGCAACTCATCCTGGCTGTTGCTTTCTGTTGCCTACAGAGGGAGCCTAGAGCAGCTCACACAGAAGGCAGAGACAACTTCAGCAAAGTGAAGGCCACACAGAGAAGAGAGTCATGCAATAGTGATAAGGCAACTGTGTGAAGTCTATCAAAAACGTACTACCTGGCAATAAGCACATTCAGGTCTACCCAGTGCAGCATCCTGTCTCCCCAACAGTGCCTACAAGCAAACGCTGAGGGAAGAGGCAGTACAGAATGCTCCCTTGCAAGTCCCTCTGCTTCAATTGTCAGCCACAAGAATATCCCAAGCCTGACACAATTTGTCCTTTGGTAACTCTCAAAACATCTCTCAAATACTTGCTCCGCCTCCTATTTTTTTCCCTTTAGCTTTCTGCAGCCACAGCATCCTTGAGCAAGACTCCCACAGATCTACCGCCTATTGCAAGAATCATCACCTCCTTTGGCTTGCCTTGAATCTAGCTCCTCATAGCTTCACTTGCAAACCTGAGCTTGTGTAGTACTGGAAGAGACAGTGAACAGTCAGTTCCCATCCAGCTGCTTCATGCCACTTCAGATTCTGTAAACATCTAGTATCTGCTTTAAACCATCTCTCCCAGGCTGAAGAGTCGCAGCCCACTCAGTCACTCTTGCCATGGAAGCTATGCTCTGCTTTTGATCATCTCTGTCACCAGCCTCAGGCCCTTCCCGAGTCCTACCATATCCTGTCCAAGACAAGAGGAACAGAGAACTGCATGCCCTCAGTATTCCAAGCACAGGCAAACCACTGTCATTATACAAAACAGCAGCATAATGCTTTCTGTCCTCTATTTTTGTTCTTAATGTCTAAGATTTGATAAGCTACTGCTCAGCACTATCATAAACTCCAAAATTTTTCTCCTGAGAAGTGATAGCCAGCACAGCTCCTTATATTGTGGAAAAGCTAGGACAGTTTTCCCCCCAAGTTTTACTTTGGTACATTAACTATTCAGTCATGCATAAAGCCTTCCTATAATTCCTCATGTTCTGCCCTACATAACATTAGATTATATCGCCTCACTGCTCATCTTTTTTTGCAGATAGTGAATATACTGACCAACATTTCACTCTGCAAATTTTAAAAACACACTGTGTGATTCCTCCCACACTACATTGCCAGTATAATCTGCCATAATCTGGCAGAAAACACCTCCTCACACAAGAGAGGAATTTCAACATAAAAGTAACCAGAAAAACCCCGAATCTCTTCATCTCTGACTGATTCATTCCAAATTTCACTGCAGTTGTAACTGACATTAGTGCATAGAGCCAGTCGTGCACTGGATCCCAGCACCTCCTACAGCAGGAAATTAAGATTCAATTATTATCATACTTATTACAGAACTGTGAGTTATACAGGTATTCTGAGAAAAAAAAAATTACATGCAATTCTGTGTTCCTAACGATCCATGAAAACTATGGGAGTTGCACAGTCTTCAGCATCAGAAGGGATTTCTCCCTGTATGAGCCACGCAGTTTATTCCAAGAGCTAACCTGGTGCCCATCATAATTCTCACCCCATCTATACCACAGCAGGCATATCCAGCATTTCAAACAACTAAAAGCCGTAATGTTTTTAGCTTAAAAATCTTACTGACAATCTTGGTTTGGAGTAAGAATAAAAAAAGGCAGTTATGTTTAGGTCATCAGGTCTATGGACTTGCTATCACTGGTATTAAACACGGACCAGCAAAAGAGTTGCCGCTGTGGGCAAGGAGGGCTTATAACTGAGAAATCTGTTTATTAGGGGAGGTGGATGATGGTCCTGTTCTCCCTCTGTCCTCTGCAGAATGGCTCGTCACTTCTGTTACCATGGAGCGTCCAGCAAGGATTATCAGTATTTTCTGCTCAAGCACAAGCGTGTCTACATTTGACTCGAGCTCCTCGGCAGCTCACAGGACTCCTTCCTCCTTCAAACATCCTATCCTGCACTTGGCAGTAATTTGATATTTGGCCCTACAAATATGTCCTTTGGGTTAGGACAAATGCCTAAACCATATTTTCCTTTTATTTTACTTCTTGTTATAACTACACCTTCTCATCTTCATGACAAAAGGTGAACTAGGTCATAAATAAGTATATCAAATGCTAATGACAGAATGGGTTGGAGATGTTACTGCAGAGTTTGTATTGATGGTCAGTCTAGGAAGTTTTCTACACTCCCAAAGCTTCACAAGTCGACATTTCTTCTTCAAGATGTCAAATCTACTCCTTTATCAGAGCTACCAGTCTGCACCCAGTGCAGATAAGCCTCACTTTTTCAGTAGGAGAATAAAACATTGACATATCCGTATAGACTAAAAGGTGCTGATGAATCTATTAATCCTTGATGCCAAAGCAGAAGTATACCTATAAAAATAAATAATCAAAAAGCTCCCATGAGCTCCACTGTCTGTTGAAGTGTTCTCAGTACATAGATTAAAAAAATAAATCAAAGCAACTCCCTAGTTAAGCAAGCTCCCAACCAGCCTACTAGTTCAAAGCCACAAGTCTGAACAAAAGATCTGGTTGGTTCCAAACGCCACCCCCCCCACCACCACCACCTCGGAAAGCATTAGCGATGTATGTCTATAATAAATCATATGAGATGTAAAGACAATGACTCACTTCATTATCTTTAAAGCATGAGAACAGAATACTCCGAGACAAAGGTCCCTAGGAAATGCTGATATCAGCTGCACTTTGCTCTCTGGTAGCAGTCTCAGCAAGCAAGGAACAATAAAATGATACCAACAAACTACCACAGAAATAGTACTGCAGAGATTACATGATTTTAGTCTGAATTTCTGTGTTATACAGGCCCATTTTACAGTTACAAAAAAGCTCCCTTTAAGGAGTAGGCCTGCAAATTCAACCTAAAGTCTCAAAATTAAATAAGGCGCAGAGTCAAGGAACAAACATGCCAGCAAAACAAGTTCTGGCGGCCAGAGAAAAGTAACCTCTTGGGACATAGTAATCGTTTCTGTTGATAAATCACAATACATTCCAAAACTGATACTTCTACTATGAGTAATAAAACCCTGCAATATCTTCATAACTTGATACTGTGCCAAAACAGGAAATTCCTTATTCAATTCACCCGGAGCCCTCACTGCCTACAAGCCACATCCCTTTTTTTCCTGATGCAGCCTGAGTCCTTATGGTGGACAGGTCTGCTTTATGTGCTCTATTGGGCAGACTAATAGCCACAGATGACCGGAACCAATTTCTCCTAAAATGATCAAAAATCCTGACTCTAACCCAGGACATAAACGCAGTTGATGAAAGCTCAGAAACATAACCATAGTCCTGTATGCACACATGCCACGTAGCCACTGCCTGAGATGCAGTGCTGCTGGTGAGGCGTTCTCTGTCAGGAGTCCCAGAGAATCACTTGTCATAGCCTAGACCAAAAGCTCAGATTTATTAGTCCTAATGCACTGCCTATTACTTCCAGAGTTACCTGAGGAGGAATATTCAGCAGTAAAATTTAAGTTCCGTTAAACAGTCATGTGGCAGAGGAAGCTCCAGAGTTGGGTTTTCTTTTCATTATCCCATCACCCGAAATCCACATTCGAATGCCTAAATGACTTGTGTAGGCATGAAGAAAACTGAAGGTAGTGACGACTGAGTCTTTTCACTTAAAGATTAGACACACAGAGCATAAAGCATCTCAGTCATTACTGTCTTGACTGTGCAATTAGCATAAGCAAATACCATCATAGAATCATAGAATCTCCTGAGTTGGACTCGATGATCCTTGTGGGTCCCTTCCACCTCCTGACCCTGTATAGGACAGCCTCAAAATTCACACTATGTGTTTAAGAGCATTGCCCAAACGCTCCTTGAATATTGTCAGGCTCGGCGCCATGGCTGCCTCCCTGGGGAGCCTGTTCCAGTGCTCCACCACCCTCTGGGTGAAGAACCTTTTCCTAATGTCTAACCTAAACCTCCCCTGGCATATCTTCCTGCCATTCCCTTGGGTCCTGTCACTGGTCGCCAGGGAGCAGAGACCGGTGCCTGCCCCTCCTCTTCCCCTTGTGAGGAAGCTGTAGACCACAATGAGGTCTCCCCTCAGTCTCCTCTTCTCCAGGCTGAACAGACCAAGTGACTTCAGCCGCGCCTCATAGGGCTTCCCCTCTAAACCCTTCACCATCTTTGTGGCTCTCCTCTGGATGCTCTCTAGTAGCTTCATATCCTTTTTATGCTGTGGCGCCCAAAACCGCACACAGTACTCGAGGTGAGGCCGCACCAGTGCAGAGTAGAGCGGGACAATCACCTCCCTTGCCCGGCTAGCAATGCAGTGCTTGATGCACCCCAGGATGCGGTTCGCCCTCTTGGCTGCCAGGGCACACTGCTGGCTCATGTTAAGCTTGCCGTTGACCAGAACCCCCGGATCCTTCTCCGCGGGGCTGCTCTCCAGCCTCTCGTTCCCCAGTCTGTACATACATCCAGGGTTGCCATGTCCCAGGTGCAAAATCCGGCACTTGCCCTTGTTAAACTTCATACAGTTGGTGATTGCCCAGCTCTCTAAGTTGTCCAGATCTCTCTGCAGGGCCTCTCTACCCTCGAGAGTGTCCACAGCTCCTCCCAATGTTGTATCATCGGCGAACTTTGATACTAATCCTTTGAGTCCTGCATGCAAGTCATTTATGAAAATATTAAAGAGCACTGGCCCCAAGATGGATCCCTGCAGAACCCCACTAGTGACCGGTCGCCAGCCCGATGTAGCCCCATTTACTATAACCCTTTGAGCCCGACCCATCAGCCAATTGCTGACCCATCACATTATGTGGTTGCCAACTAAAACCTCCCCAGGTATTAATCCATGTTCCCTTCCTGAAAGTTTAGTGTTAGGACAGGCTGGGGAATAAGTTCCTACTGCTGACAGACTTGACCACAGCCCTGCCGCAGCTGCATCTGACATGGTCCAGAGGCGACAGTTCAACCAGCCTGACAGCCCACGCTATAGGAGATGCCCATGTGGGAGTTTGCTCCATGGTACAGCTCGCTCCGCTGATGGGATATGATTAAACTGTAGATGGCTGAGTGCTTTTAAAAAGAAACAAGAAAAAGTTTTATTTAACAGATCCAGCTTCCGTGCATAGAATATACTGGTACCGTATTTTAATATCACCCTGCAGGCCAGTCAGCTTATGAAGACTGACTAATGCAGTTCAAGTCCATGACATAAAATTAAGGCCACGACTGATTAGATGTGGAACTAAGATAAAGTCACACAAACAAGCCAGAAAATGCCAATCAATTAACAAATAGCTGTTGATTTCCTACTAAGGATTAGTGTTACTTAAAATTGCTAAAGGGCTTCTGCCCAGTGTGACAAGCCCAACACCGTTCTCTTACTTAGTACGCTAGAAGTTAAGAATTAAACGCTGAATTTTTGTAGGTATTATTTCAATCACGAAAAAAGCTGCTCTTTTGTCTATGTGGACAAAACAGCAGTAGCTCAGGCCCCATCAGTTACCATAGCCAATGCTGATCTCCCCTGAAAGAAAATACAATACTTCAATTTCTACCTCGCAAAATTTTTGTTGCAGACCTGATTTAGAAAGCGAATAAATTATCTTGTCATATGTCCTTAAGTCATTAGCTTACAACCCTACTTCTGTATTCAGAAGTTTTAGTTTGCTGTTAGATTTAAATTAAAGCATGAGCCATACAATGCAGATAAGCTAGTTTATTGCAGTGGGGAAGCTTACACCATAGCGATCCAAAACTGAAGGGAGAAAAAATATCAAGGTTCATTAGTTATAACAGCTAACAGAACAAGTTCCCTAAAATGACATTGTTCAACTGCATGAGGAAAACTGACTTAACAACTTGCTCTAAAAGCCTTTATCAGATCATACACTTTCCCTCTTTCCCAAGAAAAGTAGAAAACTATTAGAGCATTCCTCCTCTTGCTATACCTCCATCGCTTGTGCATATATTATTCTGAAGCCACTGTTCACCTCAACATCCAAACAACAGAGCTTTTATTTTTAAAAAGTCAACATTTCCAAAGATTTTTTTTTAATAGTTTATAATGCCGCTTGTTTCCACGCTTAGTTATTTAGAATCATAGAATCATTAAGGTTGGAAAAGACCTCTAAGATCATCAAGTCCAACCATCAACTAACACCACCATGACTCCTAAACCAGGCCCTGGAGTGCCACGTCTACACCTTTTTTGAACACCTCCAGGATTGACGACTCCACCACCTTTCTGGGCAGCCTGTTCTAATGCCTAACCACTCTTTCGGTAAAGAAATTCTTCCTGATGTCCAAATTAACTGCATAGGTGAAGTTACAGTAAGAAAGTTACTTTTTCCAACTTCAGAAACTATTAAAATGTAAAGTCACTGGCAATAGCTTACATTTAAACTGAAACATTTTAAAATTTGATACTAGTATTACTTTAATAATTACAAGCATTAGTCTCCATTCAGTGAGAAGAGCCTTGAAGACAGAAACAAGAATCATCATGCCTTGTAAAGACACTTCAAAAGATACTGAAGCATTCGTACACTCAAAAATTCATAAACTCAAAAGCATCATGCCATAAGTCTTAAAAAACTAACAGCTTCCCATCCTCACCAGAAGCAGAATTTTTTGATTCAAAAAGAAAGCTGAACCTACATCATAGCCCTGACTCAAGTTTATTATCAGATTTAGCTCTTCAAATAAACCAAAACTTTGAAGTGCAGGCATCTTCTAGAGAGCAGATGAACACTTAAAAAAAATAAAGTAATGCATAGATGAACATCTTGTAACTTTTATCAAAGATTAATTTTTTGGTCACATTGGCTTTTTTTTTTTTCCACAGTACTTTTCTTAAAAAAGATGTTTTAGAGTATTATTTTAGAGGTAGTTAACTAGCAAACATAAAAAGCACTGAGTGCACAAGCTTAACCCATAAAGTAGGGAAAAAAAATGTTCTTTATTGCTACCAGGTAAATCCTAAAGCCTGAAGCATCATGACTTCACAGGAGAGAGACTTACTTTCTTCAGAAGCTTACTGCTCACCCAGTTCAAACCACACTGAATCTTTTCCCACACCGTATCATACAGGCAGTAGAAGTAACACCTACATCTACTGCTGAACTTTGACTAAAACATGAGACATCACGTTAGAACGCAGCAGACCATAGTTACAGGACAACTAATTACCAAGTCATGTAAGACGGCTTGAATGTACACATGCTGTGGCAAACTCAGTAGGGTTGGGGGAGGGACGATAGAAAGAGACCTTTCAATATCTATACTGGGATGTAATGATACCACCTGGAGGCCATGCTTGATAAGCCCAGAGCCATTCTGAATTGGTTTCGGTCATACCTGAGTGCTCACACATGACCATGATGGCTGATATGCCTGAACTTAGACTGGGCATGAATTTTCCCCAGGCCAGTTTTGACTCCAGTGCTTTTTCAGCATCTCTAAGCTGTTCTTGGGAGGGATTTTTGAAAGACAGGGCTTGGGTTGTTGCTACTATGCTGATGATACATATCTCCTGCCAGTTGTAACACCCAAGATACTCGGGACTAGATGACTAGAATTTCTGAAGTTAAATCCTTTAAAAGGCACAAATAATGTGGACCTGTGTGAGTAGACATCCTTAGACATCCCACCTATTCAGAAAAGTGTTCAGCATGTAAACATATACGAAGTGTAATGTTGGAAACAAGAAAAAAACACAAACCAACTCCCAGACATAGTGCTGGACAGCCACACATCAGCCGGCACTTTGATCAGTTGACTGACAGACAATCCCTGAAGACAGATCTTGCACTTCATTGTGTAATGTATTAAGCTAAAGGATTATCTAAAGCATTTACCTTGAAAATGCAAAACTCTACACGTTTGGGGATAAAAACAGATCAAGACTACATGTTGCTTCACTATTTGCTGCAAACTAGTATGCTTAGCACAACAATTACATTATCCTTTTCAGCTAGGATTCTGATCTAATTTGACGCTCAAGCTTTCCCCAAACTTTGGTGCCCTGTACAGACTCATGTTACTACAACACAAGACTCAACAGGGCTTTGATGTTTCAAACTTTCAAACATTTGTAGGTATAGTCATGCCTTCCTCCATAAAGCCCTGGTGTGGGGAATTCTTTTTGTTGATGTAAGTGAAGTTTGTGTGATGAATGTATATTTTAATGAGACTTTACAAAGTCTTAGAATTTTGAAAGACATCCTTGAAGTATGAAGACACTCAAAGTCACAGTAATTCTGTAATGCTTTATGGCTTCCATGGTGGTGATAAGAGACGCTTAAGGCTTGCGCAAGTGCCGTAAACGTTCAAGCCAACTAATTACTTCATAAAACCCGGAAGATTCCTTAGGCATTATGGTGTTCATATTGCCACATTTTCTGTATTTAAGACCATCAGGAATATATGCTCTGGAAACCACAAACCTCTGGCAGTGAAAGCAAACCATTCGCGTCAAATGTATTGAAAATGTATCAAACACACAGAGCACTATGTCATTGTTGTTGGTCCAAACAATCTTAGTGCCAAGTTTGGCAGCAGTATCAATGGATTTACCATTGCTGATGCGTGCAAACTAAACTTGTGGCTTCAATAAGGCAGTTATATCCCTGTAGACATTTGAGCCATATAAGCACAGCTCAGTAAATCTATCTCCATGTATTTGTTTTTGAGGCAATAAATACTCAATCTCAAGACTAACAAGCCACTCCCAAACAACCATTCTTAAAGCACACATCAGGCTCTTCATAACTCCCTACTACTTGTTCATATGTGGACACCTAAGCGGTAGGTTTTGCCAAACGTTCCAAGATACAGAAAAAACAGGCACTTTCCCCAAGTCTTTGGGGAAACAAAAAAAGTAATTCCAACAGTGTGTTTACTATGCATTTTACTATTGCTTAATATCATCCTGAAATTTCAAGGACTAGAAGATTATGAGAAATGTAATTAATATTCTCTTACTGACAGCCGGACAAAGTGGTTTTCACACCAAGCTGAGACTACAAAATCATGGAATCATAGAATGCTTTGGGTTGGAAGGGACCTTTAGAGGTCATCTAGTCCAACCCCCTTGCAATGAGGAGGGACACCTTTAACTAGATCAGGTTGCTCAGAGCCCCATCCAACCTGACCTTGAATGTTTCTAGGGATGGGCCCTCCACTACCTCTCCGAGCAACCCATTCAAGCACTTCACCACCCTGATTGTAAAAAATTTCTTCCTTATATCCAGTCTAAATCTACCCTCCTTTAGTTTAAAACCATTACCCCTTGTCCTGTCACAACAGGCCTTGCTAAAAAGATTGTCCCCATCTTTCCTATAGTCCCCCTTTAAGTATTGAAAGGCTGCAATAAGGTCTCCCCGCAGCCTTCTCTTCTCCAGGCCGAACAACCCCAGCTCTCTCAGCCTGTCCTCGTAGGAGAGGCGCTCCAGCCCTTGGATCATTTTTGTGACCTGCTCCAACAGTTCCATGTCCTTCTTGTGTTGAGAGCTCCAGAGCTGGATGCAGTGCTCCAGGTGAGGTCTCAGCAGAGTAGAGGGGCAGAATCACCTCCCTCGACCTGCTGCCCACACTTCTTTTGATGCGGCCCAGGATACGGTTGGCCTTCTGGGCTGCGAGCCCACATTGTTAGCTCACGTCCAGCTTTTCATCCATCAGTACCCCCACGTCCTTCTCCGCAGGGCTGCTCTCAATCCCTTCATCCCCCAGCCTGTATCGATACCAGGGGTTGCCCCTACCCAGGTGCAGGACCTTGTTGAACCTGATGAGGTTTACACAGGCCCACCTCTTCAGCTTGTCCAGGTCTCTTTGGATGAGGTCAGTCAGTAAGCTTAGCCTATCTTTCTAGGCTAAACAAGGTTACAGCATGCAATGAGGTCTCATGCCCAGGCCAGAACTAGTAAGCAATACGCAGAAGTAGTGATTTACGCTACTACCAAAAAAATATTTATTACTTTGCTCCTATACACCAGAGACACAAGCAAATGAATGCGTGCTACCAGCAGTCACTGCAAGTTATTATGATTTAAGAAGGGATCTGAAGTGCCAAAACTTAAACGCGTAATCAGATTTGCCACAAAAAATCCCAAGTACTTCCCAGCCATTTGCTTCTCTGTTTAGTCTGAGATAAGTAGCAAGATTGAAGATTATAAAAATAGTTATCAAAACTTCTAGATTTTAATTGCAATAGAAAATTAACAACTCACTGGACAAATAGAACTGTGCTACAAATAACCACTACATCAAGTTAAACAATTTACATAGACACCATTCACAGCTGGTATAAAACCACATGCAGCCACACGCTTCATAAATGATGAGCTTGGAATAAAGATGACTATTGGCAACCAGAAAAGCTTCTATTTTGCTTCCTTCCATTTTGTTGTTTGACTGTGGAGGTCTTTTACCTACTACTAAATTTTAAAGGAGATTATTTTAGAAACTAGGCTAACAGACAGTGTGACTGCTGCACAACAAATATGGGGGGAAACACAAAGGCTATTAACACATGAAGGAAAAGGGAAATCAAAGAAAGGGCAAGAGAAAAATCAGCTTCAATAACAGCTTATAACAACTGCAAATTTAAATTGAATTAAAAGTTATCCACATCTGTCCACAAATGATTAAGTGTGGCTGGTTTAATTAGAAAAGCTTGGTGCAGAGAAACCTGAACCAACATGTTCACCAGCCAACACGCCCACCACTATTGACTGAAGAGGCTCACTCTGCTTCGAAGCTCAACACAGCAATTTCCAGTTTTCTGCATTGACCTGGGAAAGGCCAGAGAAATTCTCCTACAGTTCACTGAAAATTTAAACAGGGGTGACCTTACTGCAGCGCAAGGAAGAGACAAACATGCCCCCGGTGACATAATTCACCTCACAAGTAAAACAACAGCACAGGCAGAACAAAAAAGAGCGGTTACAACTAACCACAAGGAAGGTAACTCCCACGGGAGTGAAATACCAGGTAGAACTCCATCCTTCTGCAATCGAGCAAGGAGAAGGTGCTTCTGAAGAGGAGAAACCACTCCATATTATCAGACCAGATCTCTGGGGAGGAAATTACCCTCAAGTACAAGACAAAAGCACCAAGGACTGAATACCAGAAGGAGTGAGGAGAGCATAAGGAAACTCCAAGAAAAGGAAAACCAGAAAGCGTTATTCAGAAGGATGCTGACAGTGGAGCGAGGCAGGAGCCCTCAAGTCTGAGGTCTGATGAGATCATGGTACGGAGCCACAAACCAAAAGATGAGCAAACGGGTGCGTGAGGTAAGCAAAGTCTTGGAGCAATGCCAGGGTCAGGGGGAGCCAGGAGATAACAGAAGTCCAGGGGCTGAGACCCTGCGGAGAGAAAGCCATGGGAGAGGGTGAAGAAGGTGGTCTCTTAACGACAAGGAGAAATCAGAGAGCAACGTGAAGCCCTAAGGGAAAGAAATAAATAAAGGCACCGAGGAGGCCAGGGAGGGAAGGCTGTACGGGAGCCAGGACACCTTTCAGGAGGAAATGCTTAACAAGGGCAGAAAATCAGGGAAGTGAGAGCTCCCCAGGACACTCCGGCATGTGCAGCGCAGCCCCGCACAAGGAAAAGAGGCCCTTTACAGGACAGCAAGGCAGACCCCCAGGGACGGAGCAGCCACACCAACTCGCGGGACGGGACGTGCCCCAGAGACAGGACAGCAACGCCCACTCGCCTGCCACCACACCGCCACCTCGGCCGCGCCACGGCCGCCATTTTNACCTGCCCCGCGGCTGTGGCTGCTCCTGGCCGCCATTTTACGCGAGCCCCCGGGAGGACGCGAGCGTTGCTCCAGGAGAGCCCTCCTGCAGCCCCGGGAAGGATAAACCGGTGTTATGAAAGTAGTGGTGTTTGATAACAACGGAAACAACAGAAAAATAGGGAAATTAATTAATAGAGCTGCTGTCTGGGGGCTCACGGAAGAGCCTGTGGGAGCCTGGAGCCACCCGGCAGCTGAGGGAGCCTGGCGTTGCTGGGGCGTGAGGGAGCCCGGGGGTGGCTGCGGCTGCTCGGACGCCTCCTTCCCACAGCTGCTGCTCACTGCTTTTAAACTAGGAGAGCGTACCCGGCTGCAGGCTGGCTCCTAAATCCTTCCCACCATCTGTGTTGCATTTGTGCTGTTAGAAAGCTCTGCAACAATCTCCCTCCTTTCCTAACCTGAAGTTTCTAGCTGATGTTTATTTGTGGCCAGTTATAACCATTTGTCCTTGCGGCAACCACTTCAGTAATTCACTTCACACTGTTCGTTTTCCTGCCTTGTAAGAACCATGTTAACAGAAGGCTTCCAGTATTACCCTGTTTGCAGTGAGCTTTTTTCATGTTTCAACATACCTCAAGAAACACCATGACTCAACACACCTGTGAAAAGCCCAATGTCATTTATGTTGCATCATTGTAAGATGATTTCACCAGGAGACCTACCTTGACGTTTCTAAAATTCCACATTATCATGAAACCTTCAGACTGATGTTTTCGTATTGAACTGAAACACTGCAACAGGCAATGGATATAGTTCAGCAAAACGAGATCGTTCCTTTAAAAACTGACATACAGTTTAATAGGGTAATACCGCCTGATGGCCATCACATTTTAAATAACCTAGTGTTTATGGTGATAAATGATGAGATTGCAAATGTGCTGTCACAAGATAAAGGCATCAAAGCTCTGCGCAGCGTTGTCTTGTGCCCATGGCCTCAATTTTTGGAGGTCTGAGACCCATCTTAGGCCCAAGAATGGGATTGCTTAATTAAAACCTGAATGATACAAGGAAAATACAAAACCCGCAGTAACAGAAAGCTGCCATTGATGTGAATGACAAAATTGTGATATTGTGGCTGGCATACATAGCAGCATGAGCAAATAACAGATGCACAAACATCTTTAATGTTTTATGAGGCCTTGAAGGGTATTTCCAGACCTGTCAGGCTTGGAGTTTACATGTGAGGATTCCCCATCTGGCACTGAAAACGATGATAAGGAAAAAAAGAAAACAGCAACATTTTTAACATCTCTTAATCATTAACCTCTTCGATGGACTCTTCATTTAATGATGCTGACCATTATGTTTTCTTTGATACTGCGCCGTTTGGACTATGGCACAGGCTAGGCTGTTCCTGGTCATAACGTATACAAGTTTAGGAGCCTGTACATAATGGCCCAGTATAACAGGACCACTTGAAGAGGTTTCTGAAACGGGTTTCTGGGCAGATAAACCAGATACCATCAGTGCAACAATGCTGGGAATTTACTATACAAGGCCTTGCCAGGGGCCACGTCAAGATAGGTAGAGAGAAGATATTTGCATTTTCATTATGTGATTTTCCATGTGTTCCAGTGTAATTATTACTAGGTGCAGAGTATTTCCACACACACGCGTGCAAGGAAGTGGCAAAGAACGCATACTCCTATATATGGTTTCGCTGCTATACTGCAAGTTCCTATCCTTCAGGTGAGATCTCACTGTTCTTCTAGTCCAGAGAAAGGTGCATTAATTTGATTTTCAGTTATGTTACTCAACTAAGCAAAACTCATATTATGGGTTGTCTGTGAATGAAAAATAACATCACACATTTTAATGCAGCAGTATTCTGAATTTTTGGCCAAAGTTGAGTACCTTGACAGGTATATAAAATTTACAGACTTGCAAGCTTACAAGTATGTCACACGCTAAATGTACTGCTTTGTACCATGGGTATTGCAGAATACTGTGTTAATGACAAAAAGACATTCATTTCCTGCAGGATAGTGGAATTTTACAGTCACGGACTCCTGTGCAGTGGAAATAGGTTCAGATATAAAGGGATGCCCTTGGCTACCAAAAACTTGCTGGCAGTGGACAGAGGGAAAACTCTTGAGCAGCAGGTCCCTTAAGGTCATTGCAGAAGGACTTCTCAGAGCATAGAAAAGCGCTGACCACCATAGCTTCTCCTGCAGATCATCACTTGCACCTCATTTACACAGGAACAATTTAATCTCTTAACCAGTCACAAGCATTCCTTTTATTTTCCACAGTATTCTCTATGCTCAGGGAGGCTTGCCCATTTGCCTGACCTACAGCTGGTCCCATGGAAAGAGACTTCAGCTGACGGGGAGGCGCTGACCACAAACACCCAGGAGCCTGGGGCTGTCCTGCTACATCTTCTACTGAAGTCTAACTTTTGCTACAGGGAAAAACTTGCATTTCTCCTACAAGAGCAGGAAGGTAGGACTTGCGCCCAGGGAGCAACGGAGATGAGACCCACGCTCTCCTCCTGGCTCCTTCCTACGCCTTCAGCAGGCCCCAGCGGAGCAGGCCGAGGCTGGGAGAGCACCGGCTCTGCTCCCGGCCGTTTCTGAAGCCCCGAGCCGTCCCGGTGAGGATCGCTCAGGGCAGGCTGCCTGCCGCCTTGCTGCCTGCCGCCTTGCTGCACCCTCCACCGACCGCCTCCCCGGGAGCGCCCCGCAGGGCCGCTGACGAAAC
>WAAD01017000.1:285857-299809 GCA_013389945.1 Fregata magnificens | reverse complement strand
CCCCCCCCAGTCTCTGTCCCTTCTGTGTCTTGATTAAACTCTTGCTTCTCAATCCTGTCTTGACAGCTGGGTGCAAAGCAAGTTTTTGCATGGCAATACTGTGTTGGCTCATTCTTGAAAACTGTTTTCCTGAAACAGTTAAAACCTAGTGGAGGCTCTCTACAGGCCTTTCAGGCCCTTTTGTGTGTGTGGCATTGCTTTTGGCATGTGTTCAAATCTAGACATCTCAGCAGCTCTGCATCTGCCTTTTGCAGCTGTGTGGATTGGTTTGGCACTTCCCTTGATGTAGTAGTGTCCTTTTTGTTCTATTTCAGGTGTGATCTCCAAGGAAGACTGCTCATAGCTTCAAAATTGAGTGGTAGAGCAGTGTCCAAGACAGGTAGCCAAATTGGTTGTTTGCCTCTGAGTCAACCATGACTTGCAGGGGGGGCATGTCAACAAATATCATCCATGTGAGGAAGAAACAGGAGGAGGTCTCTTCTTTGTATAGCCCTGAAGCTCTACTTGAAGCACCCCATCAAGGTTCTTGAGGTCAGCCAGTGTATTTAAGAATAAACCCTTGAGACTGAAGTCAGAGTTGATCAAGAGAGCTCACTAGCAGAACTCTGCAACGTCACTTGTTTCAGTGCACGATCCCTGTTTATTCACCAGTATTAACCCCGACAAGGAGACTTCATCAGTTTAGGGACCCTGTGAGACACTGTCCTCTGAAGCACTTCCTGCATAGCATGTCCCAGGTGATGCTAACTTGCACGTCATTGCAAAGAGAGGCCGAGGTGTTGGGTCAATAACCTGTATATCAGCAGCCTCAGTTCTGCTGTGGTTTGAGGACCAGGTTGTGCTCAGTATGGCCCATTCCCAGCGTTCCAGTGAAGGTGCCACAAACTCTGTGCTGCAGTAATGCATTCATCTGGCTCTCTTTGGCCAAGTATCAGATATCGGTGTAGTCTGTGTGCTTCTGATATCAAAGACCAGAAATAAGTTTGAGGTAGGCCTGACCTTCTTGTGTTCAGCACAGCTAGTGTTAGTGCTCACCTGTGCATCTGCAGTGCTACATGGCTTTCACTGTCTGGAGAACTATATTGCATGAATGAGAATAGGTTAGTTGCTGGAGTGATAAGACCTGCAGCCTGGATTTTAATGAAGGTGCTAACTGCTGGCATGAAGGAGCACAGAGCTCATTGCTCCTCGAAGAACTTCCCGTCTTAAGTTTTGCAGTACCTGAAATGCTACGTTATCATCTATTATCTGTTTAGGTGTCTACATTAAAGTTTGTGATCCCAGTAGTTGCCTAGTGCCTTTGCAGACCTGTGAACAAGGCGGAAGTATACTAAGCCTCTTGCCTGATCTTGCAGACAGACGGGTATCTTTCTTGCCAATATTCCTGTTTCAGATTATCTCCTCAGATTCGTACAGGTCTTCCTTCTTAGCAAACATCTTGCAATGAAAGACTTAATAGCATTGTATCCTAGAATTCTGGATAGAGATACTGAGTGTCATTTGGAAAAAGCTTTTATTGGTCTTTTGCCAGAACCATTTGTCATTTTTCTTTTAAACCTTCTGGGATCTTGTGCACCTTTGTGAGAAGGTGATTGTCATGGTCAGTGCAATGTTTCTGACAAAAAATACCTTGGAGAGCTTTTTCAGTCCAGTCCGGGGAATGCAGACCTGGCTGTTGGTGAACGAGCAGTCTTTGAAGCAGGTAGTAAAGCGTTGGGCTATGTGAATTTGAGCACCTCCAGAATTAATGTAAGATTCGGGCTTGATGCATCCTTGGCATCATAAGTTTGAGGGCGTCTTACACAAGGAAGAAAAAGAAGGCTGCCTTTTAAAACAAGCTGTTGCAGGGTTTGGTTTTTTAAAAAAAAACTTCTCATTTTAGGAACTGCAGTGCAATGAAACTTAGTCTTAAAATTTCCTTTTTTTGGGACATAGAATTGAAGGCCTTTTTTGGAAAGGCTGCAAAGTACCAGTCTCATTACAGGTAGCCTTCCCAAATGGAGCTGTTAGGCCTTTTTTCCATCCTTGCCCTATCCGCTAAGAATGTAAGTGCGTTCAGACTTCTGATTTATGTCCACATGGATTAACAGACATCAGTTAATGAAGTTGTAGATCCAAGTTAGTTTCTAGGCCTGGTTCTCAAGTCTGGAATATTTACTGATATAATTTGATTGTTCCCTCTTTGGTAAAGAAAGATCAGGAGAGTCCCTCAACATATTTCAGTGAGAGCAGAACAAAAAGCTTGTTTTCTTATGTAGCATTTCTCATTTCCTCCATACTGACCATTTTATACTGCCTTTTCTCTTTGGAATTCTTTTCAGTATGCAAAGGTTAACAATTCTTCAGGGGTTGTTTTTATTCTCACTGGCATGAGAACTGTTCACCACCAGTGGAAGAAGTGGTTTCCCACTAACTTCCAGGATGGCCAGAAAGTGTTAGTCTTGCAGTAGATTGTGTAAGTGCTTGGTGAAAGATTAGGAAGAAAGGAGCATCTTCATCAGCACTCTGCTCCTTTTCCCTTATTGCTTCTGCATGCTTTGTTCCTGGTATCCCATCAAAATGTTTGCTAGGCCTTTATGCAAGGGCTTCCTATGATTTTTTTCTAATGTCTGAAGAAAAGCACATGGAAGGCTTCCTTCATGGTTCTAATTGCTTCTGAATCAACAATACCCTAGGCCCTCCTTGTTTATCACAGGGAGATATAGATGGTAAGTATTGCAGACAGTGAGATTAGAGGCTGTGGTAAAATGATTTAAAGTTGATAGCCACTTGCCAAACTCCTGTCAATTTTGCTTAATGCCAGATATAAGTCTGGTAACTTGCCATCATGGTGTGCTGGGGAGTTTTCTGTGCTTGGTATCTAGCTGTGGTGCCTCCTTTTTAGGCAGCAGATATGCCTTGGAGGATAAGGAAAATAGGGGGTTTTTTTTAAGTTTTTGTTTTTGGAAAGCATTAAAATATGTAGCAACTTCTTAAACTCGGCAGGAGGAGAATCTTGGCAGCCGGAAGGATTTGTATTGTATCTTGGGTAAATTTGGTTAAAGTGAAGGAAAATTGAACTTTTGTCTTGTAAAGCTGGAAAAATCTCAATGCTTCTTCCTTTGCTTACTACTCGTAACTGTACTGTACAACTTCCATACTCATCAACATATTGGTGTGTTGTGCTTGTAGGGCTTGAATTTTATACAGGACAAAGGCAAGGAAAGTTGCCTTCCGTTAAAACAATTTTGAAAACATAAGTCATCTGGTTTTGTGGCTCAGAGATGTTGAACAAAGAAGGTTCAGGTGTTTGAGTGTCATTTAGCAGAACAGGAAACTTTCTGAGGTTGTGCTCAGACAGTTCTGACAGAACTGGAGGGGAACATGTATTTAATGACATAATTTCACAGTACAACTGAGACAACCTGGCAGCTTAAAATCATCCGATGGGGGAGTCTCTTTTCCTGCTTCTAGCTTTGCAGTTTCTCCTCTTGCTGTCCTATCCTCTGGCATTAGCTCTGGTGCGTATCTTGCTGCAAGGAAAGCAGATTAAAACTGCTGACACTACAAAAAGTGCTTCCCTCCTGGTGTAGTTTTCCATTGCTTTCGTGGTACAAATTGGTTATCCTGTGGGCAGAAAGGTGCTGGGGCTTGCTCATGTTGACACCTGAAACACAGAAATGGAGGGTAGAAGGGGGGGGTAGAAGGCTAATCAGTGGGCAAGGGGGAGCAAGACCTCTCCTATAAGCTGCCAGCTGTTAATGCTTCAACACCTACTAAAAAAAAAAAAAAAATCGGTTTAAATCTGTACTGTGCTAAATCTCAAATTAACATAAGTCTAGTCATGGTTTATTCTAGAATGGTGTACTCTGTCATTGCCATTTAAAAAAATCTGACCTTCACAAGAAGAAAGTATGAAATAAATGCCAAACATGACTTAACAATGGCTACTGGTGAGGGGACTGAAAGTCCCTTCCTGCAGGCAGCATTTCCTTTCTAGACTTAGGATTTCTAGTTGTTGTTCCTGACTTTTTCCATTATTTAACTTCTAGTTGTCAGTAGTGAAGCAGTCCCTGAAAAGGCTTATCCTTTAATAGATCCTGATCTGTAAAATAAAGCCGCATACCATTGCTGCTCAGGCCCTTAGCATAGAGGGCAGCGGTGTCTGTAGTTCCACAAAAATCTGTAAGCTGATGCCACATAGTTGTCTTGTGGTGTTAATGGTTGAAAGTCAAAATCACCTTATTTGAGAAGCATATGTGGTCATATGAATGCTTCTGACCCATCTTAATGCAAAAATAAATTGGCAAACGTAGCCAGTATTAGCTACATGGTACTGTAAGGCTTGCTGGCTCACTCTGCACTGAGATGATCTAGAAGCTTTTGCATCCTCTGAACACCTGACCTGATGTTTTACTGGTGGCTGAGAAGCAATAGTATCTTAAACTGTTCTAATTCAGCTTGGATTGATTATCCCCTCAGGCAAGGTTAGCACTGTGCTAGTGATGCCTGCTTCAGATCATATGCTTAGCTCTCAAGCAAACTGCAACTAGAGGAATTTAGTAGTTGCTTATGTACAGCATCTTATATTATTCTTTTGGCCAAATGAGTGTGGTGGCCAAAAGTTCTATTAAAGTAAACACAAAGCTCATCTTTGAGCCTGCAGTAATTAATTCTTCTGTGGTGGCACTGAGAGATTCGATAAGAAGCAGGCTTCATGTTGAACTTGGAAGGTTTACACTAAACTTTCAGGAGGCAGGCAGAGTTGTGAGTCTGATTTAATTTCATCCAAAAATAAAAGTGTTTGGTCTTATGTCCCTTACTGGTGGAGTCTGAATTGGAAACACATTCATACTTAAACATTATTGCAACTTTATGGTGTAAATTTACATGTCTGTATGCTGCTGATAGGCCAAAGTGTTTGGATTCTGTGGTAAAATGAACAAATAGTGATGACTTAAGAGGAGGAGCGCTGAACAGAGCATCAGGAGGCCATGAATTAACTTCAGGGGTTTAGCAGCTTTTCTGTTAATTTTGTGTGCTTCACAGCTGTTTTTAAGAGCTGTTAAACAAAACTGTGTTGTTTTGGAGCTAGAGATTTTTAGTTCTCTCGGACTGAGAGGATGAACAAATCTGCAGCAGCAAACTTGAGAACCAGAGTCTGGAACCATACAAGAAATTAGCTTCCTGCTGGTGGTGTCTTCCAGAAAGAACATGCCAGTCTAGGCTTCCTGAATCTGCTAGACCTCATTTTTCTCCTGTTGCAGGAATAGGGTTTAGGTATCCTGATTTTAACAATTTCAAAGTAGTTGTAAAAGTGCTTTAAAATCTACTATTCTGACAGGCCATGAAGGAAGAGCAGCTTGGGTCTGTTGTGAGTTTGAGTTGTAGATGTCCTCTGTATCTGAAACATCAGGTTTCAGTCCTTGCTGATGGCTGACTAAGCCAGAGAGTATCTTCATGTGATGGAATTTCTGGATGTTTTCTCAAGGCTTTCTTTAAAAAGGTGCAAAAATAGAAACTCTATCAAATACTCAATATGCACCAAAGTTAGTGTTCCAGTACAGATTCATCTGTTTCATGTATGCAATTAAGCAGTCACCCAAAGGCAACCATTTAACAATAACAGGGCCCTAAGACGCAGGATAAGCAAGGCGTAAAGAAGAAAACATTTAGAAAATAAATAGTTGCCAGTTGAAATACTGAACTGGTTCTAGTAGATCTGGCTGCTGCTCCTCTTTCTGTCTTTTAAGAGTTCTGGGCGTAAGGTTGGAATTAAGGTTGAGGTGGCAGTTTTGATTCTGGCTAGTAAAGTGCTTGGACTTGGGGAATCTGATTTTTAACTCGGCTGTTGTGAATACTTTGGTGTTTACAGGAATGTGTACAAAATCTGTCTTGATTACTTTAATTAATGTAAAAAACCAAACAAAAAAACCCAAACCAAAACAAAAAAACCCAAAGAACAAAACCAAACCCTTAAGAGCTCTTTAATGGTACATAGTTTTGTAAAATGCCATGCTTGTTAGTTTGAAAGAATGAATTGTTCTGGAATTTTCAACAAATAATGTTTTGTTTTGTGAGTGGAAAAAATGTGTAGTTGAAACAGTTGCTTGTTCTCAGTTTTTTTAAAATAAACATTCAAACTTATTTCAGGTGGAGAAAGTTTGACTTACTGAAATGCAAAGATCTAGAACTTATTTGGGATTTTTCTCTTTGCAGATATATTATAAAATGTCTAATGGTTATGAAGATCACATGGCTGAAGATTGCAGGGATGATATTGGTAGAACAAATTTAATTGTGAACTACCTCCCTCAGAACATGACGCAAGATGAGTTACGGAGTCTATTTAGCAGTATTGGCGAAGTTGAATCTGCAAAACTTATTCGGGACAAAGTTGCAGGTATAATCTAGTATATAAGAAATTTTTACTTTGTTGTAGACTTCTTAAGCAAATACTTAAATGAATGCAATTTAATGTAGAAATATTAAATATTTGTGTGTGTGTAATCAAACTATTGAAAAGTATGCCTATAACTAGAGTAATGCTAAGACTAGATATTGAGTATTAGGAAAATAGAATACTTGAGGCTAAATTATTGACTATTTTGTACATGGTTAAGAATTCCAAGAAGTGTTCCTAAATTTGAACATGAATAGGCATGTCTAAAACTAGTTTGAATTTGGTCCCCAGCTTGCTTATTCTTCCTACAGTCTGAGCATTTTTGACTCTACCAGAGCTCTGAGTATACAAACAAACCTTTTGATCTGATTTTGATCAGTAAAATAAAGGTGTGGCATGCATCTAAAACGGTTGTAGGCCTTATCACTCTTCAGGAATTTAGCTTGTAAGTTCTTTAAATAGGATTGTTAGTAGTAGCTTTAAAAAAAAATGTCAGGAATGAATTGTTCAGATTTGTGAAACTTAATGTTTCTGTGAAAACAAACAAATGCTGGTAGAGCAACTGGTTCCATAAGCCATATCTATTTAGTTGCAGGAGCTTTTTATCTGCTCTGCGAAGATGTTTTAATCCTTGCACAGTTAAAAATCTTCACTTACAAATTCTGGTTGTTCTTGTTCAGAATTCATGGAATCTTGGATTTAGTGGGAGAGCATGGTTGTTTCTGTAAATAAAAGTAATTGTGCTGTTAACTAGCTATGTATGCTCATTTGTTCTCAGCCTGCAGATGGTTGCCTTGTGGAATTTTCTGCTGCACATGCTCAATCTTGTATTTCAGAATCTAGCAATACTGACTTAGATCATTATCTAATCCATAATGAAACAGGTCTGAAACTACTTCACTGTCTGTAAAAACTGCATGAAAGCTGATGAAACGTGAGAATTCTTTGTGTGTTATCTTAACTGACTTTAGTACTTTATTTTATATGCTTGAGAATAGACGTGAGAACTGGGTAATTAAAAACTTTAGAATTTACTTTCAGAATGGCTTCTCTGATTTCCATGTCTTTGGTTTTCCTAATTTCTTTCAGATGAAGTTTCACATGATAGCCGTCTATCTAAATCTGTACTTGTGGAGTGTATATGTAAAATTATCATGAAATAGTTACATAAAATACTGATTTCTTTGAACATTTTGATAGCCTAGATGTTGTCATACTGTTTGAGATGCTTAGAAGTAGAGGCTTGCTCTGGAGGCTACTTTTGCAAGGAAATAAGATCACTTATTTAATGGTAGCAAGCTATTCATCAAATGTCACGGCTGATCCACACCTTAGACTTTCAAATAAGCAAAAAATCGTCTGCGTGGGAGGTAAGGATATTTTAAATGGGAAGCAAGACATGTCATTACCTGAAGTTTGGGAATCTGTTTCACACTATTCCCTGTAGCATCAAATACTCTCATAAAGTCTGTTTAACTTTAACTTGGAAATTGACAGTGCTGGGTCATTTAAAGTCCAAAACATATGCTTGTGTGCTTCAGGTTTTTCTTAACAGTAAAGAATCAAAAGTAAAATTCCTGCTAGTGTTGCAGAGTCCTTAAGTGCCTGTGGACAAAATGCTCGCTTTTCTTTAAAGTGATTGCAAGTGTTTAATTCTGCATGGCTACATTGGTCAGACCACTTAATTTTGTTGCTACCTGATTTGATACTTGGCAACACTGTTAGGAGCAATTCCCAGTCTTCTCCCTGCTAACTGATAGTTTTGGAATATCAGTAACTAAGAATGGGCTTCTTCAGGAGCCTTCTAAAAGTACCACTTTTTTTCTGCCTTTTGCGTTTCTTTCCACCCCTTCATGTTTGCATTAAGATTTCTGTATTGTAAAACTCCACTCTAAGCAGATCTAATGTTTGGCTGTTCCCGAAAAGAACAGTCTTGTGGCAGAGTTCGGCTTTCCTTGTGCCACCGCTTGCATTTTTCTGACCCCATGGCAGACTAGCAGGAAACTAGAGCTGCAGAAAAACCTGTTTAGCTCCCTGACCTTGGCTTCTGCGAGGTCAGATAAGTCATAATATTGGCATGTAAGACGTAGTGGGGTTGAGTGGCCTGGGCAGGCGGGAGGTAACCTCTCCTTTTGTTGGAATTAGACTTTTTAGATCAGTTTAGTCCTCTTCAGTGAAATCACAGCTTTGGTGCCCCCGTGACATTCTATTAAATCAAAGCATTTTGCCTTTGGAGTTGCCTTTATGGACTGTATTTGCAGAGTTAATGTTTGTTTGATAATGCTTATTTTTCATAAAACAATGATGGATATGTATATTTTTTTTCTCAATTCTCTACTAATGAAACACGTAGGGCAGAAAATGTCTTCTGCCTGAAATGCAGTTTTTAATGACTTATTGAACTAGCTGTAGCTTTCTGGAGACTGATTACTTTGATTCAGGAATTGGTTTGAAAGCCAAAGTTTTGTTTTGTTTGAGCAAAGTATTTCATGGTGATCAAAGTATATCTGTTGCTGGGTTTTGTTTCAAACACAGCGTGGTACTGAACGATCTTATGTTTCATGTATTAGATTGTGTTTATAAAATTTAGAGAAACTCTTTGAAACCACTAGACTACTTATCCTTTATTTTGTTATTGATGAATGCTATAGGAAGTTGAAAGTAGCAGCAAACCATAGTGTCAGTTTACATTCCTTGCTATGAATTTTCTGCTTTGTGTACACATGGGTTATAGCAGTTGGTAAAAGTATGACTGTGTATTTGTTTTGTTGTTTGAGACGTGATAACTTCTTTTTCTGTTTTTTTTTCAGTAACTGTAAAGAGAAGCTTGTGCACAGTAGATGAACATTAGACAGGGTGCAGTGCTCCTTCAGCTCTTCCTGATCGTACTGGAAAGATAGGGTGCTGGTCTCTTCATTCTCCAATTTGTGTATTACATTCCTAAGCACTTCCAGACATGGCTTTCCTTAACTTGTGATGAGTGAATCAGTACTCAGGGTCAGTGGGCAAATACTGGATTGTTGCTCTGTTGCTCACTGTACTTGTATTTATGGTGAGTATGTCTTGGACATCCAGGATTTTCAGAAGAGAACTATAGAACTCATGTTGGATATTGTTCTTTCTGTCAGATCTTAAGACTAGCACTAGCTATACCTTGGGGCTTTGAGCCCTGGGGAAACATTAGAAGGTCACTTCCCAATATAGTATGGCACCGTGTCAGGTCTGAGACGTAACTTTTCACTGTTGCATCTCCCAGCCTTTTGTGGTAATTACTGAGGCTTGTGAGTAGCCATTGACCCAATTCAGCTGATGAAATCCTCTCTTCCTGTGGCACTGGCTCATGAGGCTGAGAGCAAGGGGCTTGTCCGATCAGTCTGCACTGATCAGACTGTAGCCCTCTAGCACTGACTTCAGACACAATGGTGCCAAACTTGTACTGATTTCCTACCCAGCAATGGGTATAGTGTTAAATGTCCTCTTTCTTGGAGCTGCTGCCTCCTACCATAGATGATTCAACAGAAGAAATATGTCCTGTACCGTATTTTGCATTGGGGGTGCTTGACTTCGCTGAGACGTCCACATTCTGGGGTCTGGGTTTCCAGCCAATCTGCTGTGCTGGACTCCTCTTACAGGGGAACATTTTTAAAGCGTTTCTCCTCCTTCAGTATCTGTTAATACGGAAATCCAGGCCTTTGTGCCACTCTAGTCTTGCTGCATTTCTTGCACCACAGATGCGGATGACTCGTGTCAGGATGTCTGATTGCGCACAATGCGGATGCTTCTAATCAATAGCTGTAAATTTTCTGAGAGAACCTGGTCATCTTCAGTCTGCTGTTCATGCAGGCGTACGCAGACTTGTAGTCCTTCTGGACCAAATGCTAAAGCTGAAAGTTAGTCTGCCGTGAGTGTAAGTTGTATTTAGTTTATCTGTATTCCCCCTACCCTGCTGAAGTGTTGGTACTTTCAAACCCAACTGTCCTAAAGCTCTGAAAAGGTTGGGTTAAACTTTTCACATGTGTTTAGGGTCTCGGACCGCTGTGGGATCTGTTTATTGCTCATGACACCCATAGCCCTGCTGTGAGTACCTGGTGACGAGTTTGCTGTGCGCACCTCTCTGTAAAAGTGTTCTGTCTGATGGCAGTTGATTTTGTTAGGGAGGCATCCAACTTCTTGAGGGTTCTTGTTCCCTCCCCGCACCTTCTGTACTGCTCAAGCAGGGAATAAGGTATCCCTGTGATACACATGAGAAAATACTCTTGACTTTCTACTCTAGGAAATCTAGGATATGATCCTTCAGACTGTGCCAAAGGCTCTGTCTGTACCTGTCAGCTACCAAAATACAGCCATCTCTATGCAGACACTGAAAGGAGACAGTGGGCTTCCTCTGAACTGTCTGCATTTGCTTATATAAGTTTGAGCTCTGATGGAGCTTGCTAACGTTGAACTCCTTGATCAGCAGCTATCAGGGACAAAGGT
Source organism: Fregata magnificens (assembly GCA_013389945.1). Taxonomy (NCBI): domain Eukaryota; kingdom Metazoa; phylum Chordata; class Aves; order Suliformes; family Fregatidae; genus Fregata; species Fregata magnificens. The sequence continues at coordinate 288,951 of WAAD01017000.1, read as the reverse complement.
ATTGCTCCACTGTTGCTGAAAAATGTGGAGCAGAACGGATGTTTTGGGGTGACTTGCTAAGGTTGTGTGCAGCAATCTGGGGTCCATCTCAAAAAAAAAAAAAAAATCCCGTCGTTATGGCTCACTTGCACTGCAGGTGTGCATGTGGCATGTTGCTTACAGGACCAAAAAGAAATCACTTTTAGGTAGTTGGAATTCCTCAGGAATCAGTGTGCACTTCACCTTTTCCCTATCTTTTCCTTTTCATGAGGTATTCTCTGGAAGACTCTTTCACAGAAATTATGCAGCTGAAAAAGAAACGAATGGCTGTGTCCTTGTAAGCTTTTAAAGCAAAAAGGGAAGGAAGATTTTATTGCACCGCTTTCAGATGCTGAAAGGCAGTAAGTAGCTCGCTAGCTCACATGATAGGGCAACTCTATTCATTTCACTAGTGCAGTGGATTCCAGTCTAGAAACACAATTCTTAAATGTTCTTGTTTTGTGGAAAGTATTTAAGTGTTCTCTTTAGCTGAAATTGTTTCCTTTTGCATGGAAAACAACCATGAAATTGCTTATGCAGTTTTGCTGTTAACCGTGTAATTGGAATGCATCATTACCCCTGGATTTTTTTTCTAGCTTTTTAGTCACATTTGGTGATATGTAATTTCTTTAAATGTGCGTTCAAGAATGCCTAGCAACAATAGTTAACTTAATGAAAAGTGGAAGTGGCTTGCAGACAAATTGGCCAAATATTGAAAATGTTAACAACCTTCTAGTTTTGCCAGCTTCACTTAATTTCCTTTATCATAAGGCTGGCCATATAAACTACCTCAGAGATAATAACTGAGTTCTAGCAAGGGTATGGGAATACGCTTAATACAAAGGTTGCTTGGGTTCTTTAAGTGGGTTCAGAGCACAGCTAGCAGAAGCAGCAGCCGGTGCGGCAGTTCCTGGGCTCTGCTTCTAAATGTTCTGGGAACTTCTAGGATTGTCAATGGACTTCTGAGAACCCTTTGAAGAACTGGAGTGGTTGCTGCTGTGAGAAAAGGATAGCTGTAAGGAGACCTTGACTTCTAGCAGGGAGCTCTGAGCTCTCTCAGGTGTACTTGATCAAAGGGAGGTTGGAGCTTTTGTTCCAGTTGACCCTTGGTTAGGGAGGGTCAAGCACCTTTTTAGCTATTACTTAGGACAGGCCTATATAACAGTCTAGCCTATGGCATAGCTCCCAGAGTGCTGCAAAGAGGCATAGCAGTGCAGATGGGGATCATGGACTGTGTCGCAATGAACCTACCTGCACTCAGGCATGGTGGTGACAGGCTGCGCAGTCTCCAGCAGTCATTGTAGCAGCTATCCCTGTAACATCAGAGGCGTTGACCAAAAAAGAGCTACCTTGACCGAAAAAGAGGGTACAGCTCTGCAGGTCTTGGGCTGCAGGGAGTGCCTGGGGCCTCTCACTCAGGCCGGGTAGAGACATGTTTTTATTGCTGGAGGACCTGTGTCACCAAGTGAAGGACCTGTGGTTGGATTGAAAACCAATCTCTGAGGTTGGTGATCAGCAGCACAAAGTCCAGCTGAAGGCCAGTCACTAGTGAAGTACCCAAAGGTTTGATATCAAGGCCAATTCTGTTTAAAATTTTCGTTCGTGACCTGGATGATGGGATAGTTTGCACCCTCAGCATGTTTGCAGCTGATACCGAACTGGGAGGAGTGGCTGGTACACCAGGTGGTCGTGCTGCTGTTCAGAGGCACCTCGGCAGTGTTCTCTAGAAGCTTTAGGGCAGGGCTGGCATAACAGAGGATGAGTTCCTACTGTTTTAGGGTTGTGGGTATCCTTTTACTCTGTCTGGAGACATTGAGAGGGTTAAATATATTCATGCTTAGTATCCCTCCTTGCATTGGCACATAAAGTCAAAAAGACCAACACAGTTGTACTAGCCATTGTAGAAACTACTCTGCTTTACAAAGGCTGACATCTTCACTTCATTCGCCTTTCTTTTTCTTCATCAAAGCATAAAAATGAGCCATAAGCAAAATCTTCAGTTGTGCTCTAATATTTCTGAACATGTTTTTAGTGGGAGTTATTGTTCCACGTCTTCTTAGAACACTTTCGTTCTCTTCCAACAGAGAATCACAGAATGGTGGGGGTTGGAAGGAACCTCTGGAGATCATCTCGCCCAACCCCCCTGCTTGAGCAGGTACACCTAGAGCAGGGTGCACAGGACCATGTCCAGGCAGGTTTTGAATACTTCCAGAGAAGGAAACTCCACAACCTCTCTGGGCAGCCTGTTCCAGTGCTCTGTCACCCTCAAAGTAAAGAAGTTTTTCCTCATATTCAGGTGGAACTTCCTGTGTTCCAGTTTGTGCCTACTGCACAAATCTGTCCTGTCATTGGGCACCACTGAAAAGACTCTGGCCCCATCCTCTTGACACCCACCCTTTAGATATTTGTAAGCATTGACAAGATCCCCCCTCAGTCTTCTCCAGGCTAAACAAACCCAGGCCTTTCCTCATAAGAGAGGTGCTCCAGTCCCCTGATCATCTGTGTAGCTCTCTGCTGGACTCTATCCAGTAGTTCCCTGTCTTTCTTGAACTGGGGAGCCCAGAACCGGACACAGTACTCCAGATGTGGCCTCACCAGGGCGGAGTAGAGTGGGAGGATAACCTCCCTCGACCTGCTGGCCACACTCCTTTTTATGCACGCCAGGATCCCATTGGCCGTCTTGGCCACAAGGGCACAGTGCTGGCTCATGATCAACTTGCTGTCCACCAGCACTCCCAGGTCCTTCTCAGCAGGGCTACTTTCCAGCAGGTCAACCCCCAAGCTGTACCGGTGCGTGGGGTTGTTCCTCCCCAGGTGCAGGACCTTACACTTGCTTTTGTTGAGTTTCATTCGGTTCCCCTCGGCCCAGCTCTCCAGCCTGTCCAGGTCTCGCTGAATGGCAGCACAGCCTTCTGGCTTATCAGCCACTCCTCCCAGTTTTGTATCATCAGCAAACTTGCTGAGGGTGCACTCTATCCCTTCGTCCAGGTCATTGATGAATATGTTGAACATGACTGGACCCAGTACGGACCCCTGGGGAACACCGCTAGTTACGGGCCTCCAACCAGACTCTGCG
>WAAD01017000.1:268864-285734 GCA_013389945.1 Fregata magnificens | reverse complement strand
TTAGCAACAGCATCTGCCAGCTCCCTCAGCATTTGTGGGTGCATCCCATCGGGGCCCATGGATTTGTGAGGATCCAGTTCGCCTAAATGATCTCTAACCCAATCCTCCTCGACCAAGGGGAAGTCCTCCTTTCTCCAGATTTTCTCTCTCACCTCTGGGGGCTGGGATGCCTGAGGGCCAGCCTTAGCAGTAAAGACTGAAGCAAAGAAGGCATTCAGTAACTCCGCCTTCTCTGCATCCTGCCTCACCAGGGCACCCACCTTGTTCAGCAGCAGGCCCACAGTTTCCCCAGTCTTCCTTTTACTGCTGATGTATTTGAAGAAGCCCTTCTTGTTATCCTTGACATCCCTTGCCAGACTGAGTTCCAAGTGGGCCTTGGCCTTCCTTGTTGCATCTCTGCATACCCTGACAACGTTCCTATGTTCCTCCCAAGTGGCCAGTCCCTTTTCCCACATACTGTAAACCTCCTTCTTCCATTTGAGTTTTTCTAGAAGCAGTATGTTTCTGTAGAATAACAATTTAGTTCAGCTTAACCTGTGATCACGTTGACTCTGAACACTTGCTGAGGTTTTGCATTGTAATGTTTGCAGCTAAAAAAGTGTCATTATTTGAAAAGCTGAAGTGTCTTCCTAAGGAGATGGGGGAGTGGATTTTTCAGCCCTCAGCATCTTGAATAGTCAGGTTTCTGTTCCAACCACAGATTAACAAAATCTGTCCTAAAGTTTAAAGAAGTGACATCTTACAGTAAGTGGGCAAGGCATTTTTCTCCGACTCCCTTAAGAAATCAGCCCGTGGTATTCGTGCACAATTTTGGGCCTGGTATTTTGTGTTTACTTTACAAATCCTTTTCACTTCACAGCATATAGGATACTGGCAATTCATTTGGAAGAAGAGCCCTGTTCTGGAAATGAGAGAAAGGAAAAAATATAAAGAGAACATATAGAAATGATAAGTATGCAGAAGGGCTTCATTAAATGAAATGAATTAGTAAAAATGGTAAACCTTTTGTTTTCAGGATTTCTCTTTGAGCCAGGGTAAAGAACAGACTTATGTCAAGTTAGCTTTGTAGCTTTTGACTTTTTTCTGAAGAAGTGTCTGTTTGAACTGCTTGTAGTCTTTGTTTCAAGGCAAATGCCATTTATTTTGCAAATGGAGGAGAGGCCACTTTATTTGTAATTCATAATGTTCTCCTGAGTCATTTTAAGGTCAGGCTTTCCAAACCTGTTAAATGCGATTTTTCCCTTAAACTTCCATAAATGAGACTATTAATTGCTTGGCCACGGAACAGGAAGTGTCTTGTGTCCTGTTTTATAGAGCCGAATGAAGCAGCGGGGACACATTCTGTATTTGAAAATCATTATCAGTAAAACTAGATATTATTTTCTTTATTTCCTTTCTAGTTCCTTTCTGTTACAATCAAAAGTCTTTCCAGTAAGATAGCAATCTGTGTCTTAGTCACAGAAACGGTAATAAAGCTGAATTCAGTTACTGTGGAAGAAAGGTACTGAGCTGTTGCATTGACATTGACCATAGAGGCATTTAAAGGACAAATATTGTGGAAATGCTTAAATATAAATGTAAGCTTTTGGTTTTGTACTCTAAAGGGTATGCTTAAAGTGTAAGTGGAGCATGGTGGAGTGATTCCTGGTGTAGTGTTGATCCGACTAATCTAGCCTTACAACAGTGCAATGCTTCCCAGGTGTCTTACTAGGTTAGGCACAAGACCAGACTATCCAGCTGGGCTGAGCTTTGCCCCCAGCCTGGCACAAACATGATTATGTGGGATTTCTGCAGTGCTCTCTTGGTGTTTGCATGACCAACAATAGCTTTGGACAGCATTTATGACTAAATTGGAGATGAAGCAGAACTGTAAAAAGTAATTCAGAATGATTAATTGTAGCTTCAGGAAGTTATTCAGGCAAAAAACCAAACTTGCTTCCATTTTCCAAAATCTGTATAAAAGATTGTAGAATATTTTTGGGGGGCAAAGTGAAAGTGATTTTTAAGATTAACATGCTACTTCAGGACCTGTACTAAAACTACTGTACTTAGTTCTATCTCAAGCAGCATGTTTTCTAGTTTTCTGGGACTTACAGTGATCACCATGGTATAAGTGGGAAAGAATGGGTGTGTTTCAGAGAAGCAAAGCAACTTCTCAGTCGCACTGATGAAGCAGGGTATAAGGACATTGCTGAAGAATGGAGGACTGGCTACTTGGGGGCTGGATCAGGAGAAACGTTTTGGTTCAGGCTATGGGTTTTACCTTCAGATTCATGTGTTTTCAGAGTAGCTGAATGCATCATCTGTATCTTTAGTGAAGGACTGAGTGTAGAGGGTGTTCCCTGTATTTTCAAAAACACACTGTGAGCTATGTGGTGGACTAGTAATAAACAGAATCGCTTCTATGTTGTGATGATAGGGTTTGATCAGCATAGACTGGTAATGGAAAATCATGCCCTTCTACTGTTAGTTTTGAAGAGCGGTGATTAAATACTTGAGATGTTTGTTCACATCCAAAAATATGTCTTGACAAAAATCCTTCAAGAAGCTGCTTTCTTTTCTTTTTTTGTAAGGACACCTTGTAGTATGAAAACAAAAACTGCCAAGGGGGTAACAAAGAGCAACTGCTTGTCCCCAAAGTCGAGCCAAGCAGTGCATGTAGAATGTGTCAGGTTCTGAAGTTGACATTTAGAGTATTAAAGTGAAAAAGTGGTTAATGGTTGTGATGTGGAGCAGATTTGACATTGGGCTGAAGGACATAAAGAGGAGCTAGAAACCAGCATCATCTCCTGAGACTAGTGGACAAAAAAAAAGACAGAAGAAAACTAGTGGCAACCTACGGAAATGAGTTGTCACTCAATTAAAAGTGGACTATGAGAGTGGGTGCTTCCAAAAATGTGTGACAGAATAACTAGTCCACTGAAAATTGGCGGGGTCTGTGTTGCTAGCCGTGTAGCAGTTTTGGTAATTCCAGGCTTTGGTTTAAGGACTACACTAGAAATAAACTCAAAATTTAGAAATGGTTCCATGAATGGGAAAAAATATTGAGGGAGAAGAAAAGTATGATTCTTCACCTTCTCTAAACCTTTCATTAATATTTAGTTCTGTTCCATCCCTACTTAGATGAGGTATGCATATAGGCTGTCTTAACACAAAAAGACCTTCTGTGGAACTGGAAGAACCTCAGATTAATGTAGCGTTGAGTTCCTCGTTCTGTCATTTGGGATCATAGGATGGTGCAGTTTTAAGGGATGCTAGTCCAGCCTCCTGCTCAGAGCAGAGTCAGCTGTGAGGTCAGACCAGGTTACTCAGGACTTACCCCATCTGGTCTTGTAAGCCTCCATGTGCTCCAGTCCCTTGAGCATCTTGGTGGCCCTTTGCTGAGCTCGCTCCATTTTATCAATGTCTTTCCTGTATTGGGGGACATTAAAAGTTGGATGCAGTATTCTAGGTGTGGTCTAGTGAGTGTTGAGTAAAGGGGGATGATTTCTTCCTTCTGTCTTGTGGCTGTACTTCTGTTAGTACAATGCAGGATGCAACCTTCTCTGTCATAGTGCACTGCTGGCTCAGGCTCGCCTTGCTCTGTACCATGATTCCCACGTCCTTTTCCATAGAGCTGCTCTCCAGTCAGTAAGTGCCCAGTCTGTGTTGTTGCCAGGCTTTCTTCCTTCCCATGATCAGGACTTTGCATTTGTCCTTGCTGCATTTCATAAGGTGCCTGTTGGCCCATTCCTCCAGCGTGTTTAGGTCCCTGTGGGTGGCAGCCCTGTCCTCCAGTGTATTGACGGGTTCCTCCCAACCTGGTGTCATCTCCAGTCTTGGTGAGAGCATGCTCCCATCACCTCATCCAGGTCATGGATAAAAAGTTTAACAGCAGGTCCCAGGATAGATCCCTGCAAAACTCTGCATGTTGCAGGCATACATGTAGAGCATGGGTTTTTTTTTTGGGGGGGGGAGGGTTTGGTCTCTTTTTGAAGATGGATGTGGCATTTGCCTTCCTGCAGTTGTTGGGGACCTCTTCCAATTTTCATGACCATTCAAAGATAATAGCTGTTTTGGCCAGGACATGAGCCTGGTGTCTCAGCACCCTTAGAAAGAGCCCATCTCGTCCCATGGACTTGTATGGGTCAGGTTCTCTCAACCAATCTTTGATCATCCAATCTCTGATCTTCATCCACTGGTCCTTCTCCTTGAACTCTTTCGCTAAGTGCAGAGACCTGTTAGACTTTGTTGGTGAAGAGTGGGGCAAAGAAGGCATCATGTACCACTCTCACAAAATCACACACCCTATTCAGCAGCTGTCCCGTGTTTTCCTTTTTCAGCCTTGTACTGCTCAGAGAGCAGTAGAAGCTTTTCTTGTTACCCTTGATGTTATTTTTTTGTTTGTTTGCATTCCTTTCAAGTCTCAACTGCAGTTGAGCTCTGTCTTTCCTGAGACTGAGTGGGCAGTGCTTCTAAATTCCTCCTTTTGTAGGCTGTCACTTCTTCCATCTCCTGTATGCTGCCTGTTTGCACTGGAGCTCTGCCATGAGTTCCCTGCTTAGCCAGGCTGCTCTGCTGACACATCTGCTTGTTTTCCTGGGTGTTAGGATGTTAGGAAACAAAAGATGCTGTATGCATGGTGTTGACTCGTCTCAGGGGTTTAGAATATAGCCTCTTGATCTTTTGCTCTGTCAGTTCTACCTTGCTGCACTGCTGCGTTGGCATAACCCTTTTTTTGGAAGTTTGATGGAAGGGTGCTTGCATTTTTCTCAGGGTTGATGTGCTTATGTATCTCCAGCTATACAATAGTGTAACTGTACGAAAGAAAGCCCACACAAGGCACATCTGAGCACTTTTAATCTTTTCTCATCCTCTGAAACTAGAGAGTCATTGCTTTGAATTCTGCTTTTTCAGCACATTGATGTCTGGTATTTGGACATGGTATTTCTTGATGCATTCATACATATTTAAGCTATCTCGTTATCACTCACAGCACATTTTGTAAAGCCAAACAAACAAAACAACCAAACCCAACTCTCTTTCCAAGACGCCACATCCTCCCGAGTGACGTTTGGGGAGATCTGTTCCACCCTTCTGTGTTATTTACTTGGGCTTTTTTAATTTAATCTCAAAACACTGTTTTCCAGTTCAGAAAACAAATTCTAAACTGAAATGCCTTCATACTGAGGTGCTCTGACATAACAGGAGCCAGGTTTAAATTTAGGTTTTCTTGAGAAGGATAGGATGGGGAGAATCTGTGTTAGCTGCCTTCAGGGGGGCAGCTACTCTGTAGTGAAGTGGAAAATAAGTACTAGCTCCGATCTCACGTTAGACTCCCCAGTGAAACGAGACTTGTCAGTCAGTAGCGGGAGGGGAATAAGAAATGAGGTAGTAAGTGCAGCAGTGTGTCTCAGGGAGCTGGGAAAGGAAGCAAGGACATGGACAGAAAACCAAGTGATGCACAGAAAGAAAATGAGTGCCCTCTTTCATGAAAGGGCTTTTTATCATGGAAACAAAACTACATTCTTTCTGCTGAAGGAGTATAGTAGTTTGCTTAAAACTAGGTTTTATGGTCACTTTGTTAATTATTCATCCAGATAAGGACCTACTTGTTTCTTTTTTTCATCTTTGTTTCTTGAGTAGATTTGCATTTATGTATATGCAAACTTTTTAAAAGTTTTTTTTAAAGTTTTTTTAATTACTATCCACTAAAATAGTTTGAAAACTGTTACAGTACTGCCTTCTTTTGCATGACTGGTTTCTAGCAGGCTCTTAACATCATGATAAAGCAAATAACTTGTCCCCTTGCCTGGGATAAACACTTGACATAAATCGTAATGCTGTGTAAATGCTGATTCCTTATATATTTTCTGGCATGCCCTAAAAGGAAAGTAGTTTGTACTGTTTCGGAGGAGGGAATACGGAGTAAAATTGTGAAGCAGAGAGCATTGCTGACGAGTGATCTGTCGGGGGAATGATGGAACGTGCCTCTTGCAGTGACGGGACTGTCGTGTGTTAGATATCCTAGCCTGTTAGAGATGAAAACTAGTAACTGAAGGGCAGGAGGTGGCTGAGACTGATGATATTAAGTATTTAGAGCAAGATAAATTAATATATATGTTGTCACTTTTTCATGTTGACTTTTTTTTAGCACTTAAGGACTGTAAAGTCATGTTGCACTGATGTAGTTTAAAGGTGGTAAGTATAGTCTTAAGAGGGAAGGTCTGTATTCTAGCTTTTTGTAGGGAAAGATAGGTAACTGATATCTTCTTATCTAGAGGCAGGTAAAATTTAACAGGACTATAATTCCTGGGTTTTAGTACAAACTTATTGTCAAATGCCTACAGTGAATATGAGAAAATCTGGTAACTGTTGTAATCCTGCCACTTTTCAGACTCTTCTTTTTTTAATCTGTTTGTTTCTGTCAACCCCATTATGTCCCTGCTCTCTTTTCCCAGGGCCTTCAAACCCTTTGATAAGGAATCGTCATTGAGCAATCTGTATAAAATTAGAAGTGGAGAAGGTGCAGAATTTTGCTCAGATGAAAACAGTAAAGAAGGCCAAGGGGATATGGTCACTGCTTGTGTGTACTTTGGGGAACAGACACTTGGAAGGATAAGCATGTGTAAGCTCAAGGACAGTACTTGCACAAGAACAAGTGGATACGAAGTATGAAGACCTGCATTTAGAAAAGGAGAGCATTGGAGGGGGTTTGTAGAACATGCTTTCCATCAGAGTCCATGGGACAACAATCTAACTGCTTTTAATGTGAAGCTTGCTTATGTTTTAGGGAAAGGGAATATGTACAGTTTGTGATTATGGGGACTGGACCTTTTTGGTCCTGTGTGTCCATGAGTGCTGTTACTTACATACAGGATAAAACCAAAACTAAGTTGCTTAATCTTCCTTGTCACTGATCTCAAACAGTGCATAAACATGTAACTTGTCTGATGCTTTGCAAGAAAGCTGCTGGGTAAGTAACGGCTGCCTACCTACTGTGTTTTCTGGGAACTTGTTGCAAGAAAATAGGGAAGGATAATCACTCGCATTGGTCATAGGCTGAGCCCCTGATCTTCATGACTCAGAGTACTAAAGATAGCTTAATAAATTTATGTGGTGCAGAATCCTGCTCTTCTTCCCCTGCCAGGAGAATATAGTCAGCCCCTCCCCAGTGCAGCGTCTACCTGGGGAGTGACAGCCCTGACTGCCAGGGCTCAGTGGTTCAGACTCGGAGGGATTGGTCTTGTTAAAGTCTGTCACCCTGGTCTTTAAGGGCCTAGTTCCATAAACTTTATTAGGATCTGGTTCTATTCAGTAGTTTGCTGGAGCATTCATGTTTATGTGGCTTTCAGGACAGACTGAAAATATCTGTAAAGCAGCTGGCGCTCTGGGCCTTCAGCGTAGGTGCTGGTGTGCTGTACCTGTGAGGGCTGTTGGACTCTTCCCATTTTCTTAGGAGGGAAAAAGTCATTGCCTGCTGTCTGTGTGACATTTGTTCCTTCTTAAACTTCTCTTTGTTTTCTTGGTCAGATTCTGGAGAAATAAGCCAGGTTCCAGGTGCTAAACATTTTTCTAATTGTTAAATTATTTGTTTTCTTAATCAGGGGAAAAGAATCTCAGTAGGTAAGTGATTGTAGACTAACCAGATTTGGTCTAAATGATTGACCATTTCTGACTAATAAAACAGAAAATGAATGTTATAAAGAAATCAACAAAAACCATGCTGTGTAGGTACCTGTAAGATGTGTCTGCAAAATCCTGATCAATGTTATCTGTAAAGGATAAAGGTGTGGAAGCTGGTGTCTTAAGATCTTGCTTTTATTGCATTTATTTGCTTCCTATGTAGAGTTAAATCCTACTTGGCTATCAAAGAGTGATTTGCCATTACAGTTGTGCAGAAGAGTCTGGCATCATGAGAGTTTGATCTGTGCTAGTGGAGATATTTTAACACTAGGTCTGTAAGAGAGCAGGATATTGTTCCTGTACGAGGGCTGAACGCAAAGGGGATCTGGCTTCTTTAAGAGCTTTAGCAGACAGTAAAAATTAACTGGGACTGTTTATACAAGGAGAGTATTAGGAAACAGGCAGTGATATTATTTGGGTTTAGACGAGTTACTGGTCTATTACGATTCACAACAAAGCAGACAAATACAGAGGACATGCCAGGGAGTTGCTGCTGCAGTTGTTCTGCAGTCAATCTGTCATGTGTGCTGTTGGTAATAACACTGTGAGGGTTATTTGGAGCTTCCTTCCATTCCTTGTGGCTTTTAGACTTGTAGGTCTCAATTCCTTCAGTAGATCGGTGATTCTTTTTTCAGTAGATGGAGTTAATCTGCAGTGTCTGTTACAGCCCTTTTCTTCAGTTTCTCTGACATTTTGTGTTAGGATAATCACCATTTGACTCTAGGAAAACTTCCTTGCCAGCTAAGACTATTGTGAAGCCATGTTGTGTGATTAAAAAAGGACTATATTTCAGAAGAGAATCCTCTACTATAACAATTAGCTATGTTTTCTACTGTTCTCAAGCCTAACAACGGACCTTAATAATAATAACTTAAAAATAGTATATTGTTAAAATAAAATAGCGCATTCTCCTACGCATGCTTACAGTTCTCTTTAGAAAATCCCATAGATCTGGCTGAGACAAGGAGAAGTTGTCTGAAAAAGGTGTATCTTTTATTGAATGGGAGTTGCTTTATTGCAGTCTGACAGTCTTGAAAGTATTTTAGTTATTTTTAGGTCTACAGTGATAAGAGCCTCTAATTGTTGGGAAATTGCAACCCAAAATGATCTTAGTATGTAGTGTTGTAATTGCTAGTAGCATTTGTGAAGGTTGGAGATAGAAGCAGAACAAATAAATGTCCAAATAAATATCTTTTGCCTTAAATGTCTTAAAGAATTGTATTATTATTCTCAAATTCTTTTTGTAAGAGTTAAGAGTAAACTTACATAAAGTAATAGTACATGAATTATCTGCATTAAAGAATTTTTCGCGCTTCAGTTTCATCCTGTGTTTGGGAGACTTATTGCTCATTAGCTATGTGAACGTATAAAGGATTGAAAACTTCTTTTTCCCTCTTGTCTCCAGGAGTGAAGGTTGAAATAGCTACACAGAAATGAGTAGCCTGATGATTTCTTACCCAGCAGTTCATCCGTTGACACTTTCTCACTTTCTGCTCTGTATCTACAAGAGTGTGTACTTATGAACTTTGTTAAATTCTTGCTTTTGTTCCACACCCAATTAAGTTTACAAGACTGTTCAGAGTTGGTATTTTAGTCTTGAATTTCTTACTGTTGATGGATCATCTGCAGCTGTCTGATACACACTGTCCTTGAAGACAGAGGGATGTCCAAAGCGGCAAATGAAAGAGCTTTGAGTTACTTCATATGATGTATGCCAGCCTTGACAAACTTCTTTGGCTTATTTAAATATTTGCTGCGTGGATTATGTTTGTGTTGAGTTTACTTTTTCTCATTTGCATTTCCTTTAATTTTGACGATGATAACTTAATTTTGTTAGGATTAATTTAAAAAATGTTCTTCCATGTAGGACACAGCTTAGGCTATGGCTTTGTGAACTATGTTACTGCAAAAGATGCTGAAAGAGCAATAAATACACTGAATGGCCTCAGACTTCAGTCAAAAACTATCAAGGTAGGATGTCTAGATTTTTTTTCTGTCTTCTGTGAAAATGGCATTCTAATAAACTTCATTCTGGTGCTAAGGCTTGTGTCCTCTCCAGCTGCAAGAAAGGTAGAATCTGGGAGAAGAGTAGTAAAGTAAGCTGTTAAGCCTCTCGGGCTTTGTAACAGCTTTGTATTCAAAGATGCCCTTTTTTCACTCCCACCATTTTTCACATCCCAGCAGTAGGTGGGATCATTCCAAATTGTTGCCAGGCTTTTGAACTCACGTATATCTCAGATACTTGATGATCTCCTATTTTGAATCGTGTCAATAAACATGCACTCTTTTTCCAAAATAACAGCTAGTACGGTATGTGTAGGAAATCACACCTGCTTTGGTGATATTTGTAACTTTATCTAGTAGCAGAAATTAAGGTAGAAAACTGCACTCCAGCTGGTAAAATCTTTTTATGAGGCTTTAAAAAATATACTGACAGCACAAGTTCTTGGTGTGATCTGTGGTTACTGACAGGTCCAGTATCTGAGTCAGAACTTCAGACAGGGATCCTTCAATGTAGCAAATATGTTTGTTGGAAGCATTGGTATTAGTCTACTGCTTTATCTGTTGGATAAGCCCAACATGAATAGAATTATATAGGGACATGACTTTTCTCTTCTTGTTCTGGCGATTTTCCCCTACCTTCTCCTTGTTCTGCTTTTTTGGACTCCAATAAAAAATGCCTGCATTGTTTAGTGGGGAATAAACGAAAGTGACTTATGACAAAATAAATTACTTTTTCCTATTTGCAACCTGAACATACCTTTTTTCCTTTTTTTTTTTCCTTCTTTTTAAAGGTTTCCTATGCTCGTCCAAGTTCTGAAGTTATCAAGGATGCTAATTTATATATTAGTGGACTACCAAGGTCAATGACACAAAAAGATGTAGAAGATATGTTTTCACGTTTTGGACGCATCATCAACTCGCGTGTGCTTGTGGATCAAACTACAGGTGAGTTCTGTTGCACTAGCTTCATAAAACTGTAGTGTATAGCATGTTTTAACTTTTTCAGAGACTGGTAGTTCCTAAACTAAATTAGACCTTCACAAACTAACCATGACATCTGGTGTCAACAGCTGAAATAATTTTAATGGGATATCCTTTTCCAATGATTTTTTTAAAACACAGAATGACTTGCGCTGCCTCCTTTGCTAGCTTACAGTCTAAACCTCGTATCATATTTTATGCTCTTATTGTCAGTTTTACCAGGCTGAGCTGCTGATTTGCCAAACCTACTCTCTTGCTATGACACTTGGTATTACTGTAATACAGTGTGCTTCTGGGCAATGTTTGTAATCTGGAGTGCTAATGTTACTTTTCACAAATGCAACCATTATCCAGAGGTAAATTCCAGGCCATAAGTATATATTAAAAAGCAAAACAAAAATGTGTTTTGTCTTTTATACCAACTTGGAACTCACTCACACAATTTCCTCATATTTTAAAGCATTTGAAGTGTCTTACAGTCCTCTGTGGTTACTGCTAACCAAAAGAATGAACTTAATACACTTAGTACTACCCTCTTGAATTTTCTGAATGTATTTTGTTTATTAAAAAAAAAAAAAAAAAAAAAAGGGAGAAGTTGCTTAGTTAAGCACTCAGCTCAGGAGAGACCAAAGTTAAGGATTTCTTTACAATGTTAGTTCTGACTCAGTGTTACAATGTGTTTTCACAGACTTTTAATTTCTTGCCTAATTATTTCAGACTGTATAACTGAAGAGTATGGCTTATCCTGTAACCTTATGTGTTCTGTGTTTTTTCCGGTAGCCCATATGTCATGTACGAATTTGGAGAGAACTTCTGCAAATACGCTTTTTCATTGATTATGCATGTGCTGTATTAGAATAGAAGATAATCTTAATTCCAGCAATTCCACATTTAACATTTATATACGGTATTATGTACATTTATACACAGTAGTTAAGCAGCAACTTTCATGCTCTTTGAGGAATCTACTGTAAGTTAGAGTAGGCCATCAGCAGCTCTTGGTGGGATTAAGCTGACTAAATGCTAAAGTCTACAATTAAGTATCTCCATCAGAGCTAGCTCCTTGTGTAGGCACCTGCTTTTAAGTGTTTCGATTTGGTCAGACTGCACTGTGAATGCAATTGTGTGTAAAAGAAATCTGAGGTGACTAGGTGAGATCTAGATACTGACATTGTAGACATCCCAGTGTGGAGCAAGGAAAATCCTATCCTTCCTTTCCTAGAGAGAAGGATTCATTTTGTCCCACTTTGATATCTGTATGGTTCTGTCTCTAGAGCTAGCTATCTAGGTGACAGCTACAGGTAGAAGCAAGAAAAAGACTTCTAGAGCACAGAAAACTTATTAATACAAGTGTCCAAAATAGTCATCCTTCTCTGGCTGCCCGTGGAGGCTAGACAGCTAGCATCTGTCTTCAGCAGAGCTATAAAATGAGATGACAGAAGTCACACAATTAAAATCTCTCCAGGAATAATATAGCTTTCATTCAGCGTGATGCTGTCTAATTCAGTGTCAGCTCAGAATATACCGCTTGCTTTCAAATAACCTTAATAATGTATTGTTTGAAGAATGTATTCTGTTTACATTATAAAGTTTAACGCATGCATAGCCTAGGTTTCTTTTCATGTCAAAAATGTAGCCATGCCTTGGCTTTAAAACCTGCATTTCATATCTTGATCTAGTCCCAGTTAGGACAAATTTTAACTTGTGCTTTTAGATGTACCTTCTCAGCAGAGGTTGTTCTCTAGCTTTTGAGAATTAATCTGTTTAAAAGTATGCTTTCTACAATATTTATATTTTTAAATGAACACTATGATCGATCAAGTGAGAAGCTCTAAGATGAACAGCATGGAAGTGGAGAAGAAGTAACAGTATGTTGGGCTCTGGGATAGTCCTTGCTGACTTCTGGGCGATGCTACTGTTCTGTGCCTTTCCAGGGTGGGACATATGCTTCCTCCCGGCACAGAAAGGCTAATCTCAATGGTATTGGAGCATATAGTGCCGTCAGCTCTAATTTGATGAGCCGATCTGGTCCAGCCTCCTATTTTGGAAGTAACCAGCAAGAAATCAAGAAATGGAATAACTTCTTCACAGGCTGACTCCTTTCCAGATCACTCTAGAAACACCAGCTGCACAGTTGGAGCTAGCCATCTCCCACCATTGTTCTGCAGTTCTTTTCTTCAAAAAGTGCAGCGATGTAGGAAATAGGCTTTCTCTGTGTGACTTTGCATACTTAACAACATGCAGTAAACAAGATGAGTTGTTATTTATGGAAGTTCTCCCAGTGCCCCAGATGAAAATACGCCTTTCCTAGAGACAATTCTATGGGTAGTTGTAGGGGCTGGATTCCCTCTTGCTTGCTTGCTGCATGCCCATTTGTCATGCTGCATTTCCTTCTGTGAAATACAGGAAGTAATGTTCAATTGTTATAAACAACTTTGATTTATGATAAGCTTAAACAACTTCTGAAACTGTCTTTGAAGATTGCCCTATGTGGGTGTAGAATAGAAACAACATGAAAGTATTTGATATGGCCCTTTCTGGAAAAGAGTTGGTAAAGTCCTAGAATTAGTCTAGCCATAATACCTGCTTTGGAATGAAATTTAAACAACATGTACCCTTTTAGCTTCACTGTGATANAGGAAGAGATAAGGCGTAACTTTTACCTCAATCAGAAGGATAACAGCATCCAGTGGCTGGGATCTGGAACGAGAAAAAAAGAGATGCAAATGTTTAACAGCAGTGTGATTGTTTCAGTACAGTTACCAAGAGGTAATTCTTAATCAGTTTTTAATGAATTAAAAGTAAGGTATATGACAGCTAGAAATAATGGCCGTGATGTAGATGAAATTGTGATCCCTTCATTACAGAAGGTTAAACTAGTTTATTAGCATTAGACCTTCATGCCCTCATCTATGAACCAGAGTGTGTTTTCAGTGTGGAAAACTGAAAACATTTGAGAAAATCAGTGTCAATTTTTTTGTTTGCAGATGCTTTTAGTGATAAAGTAATGAAAGCTAAGGGATTTTGTTTTTAACCGACTGGAATTAATTTTTTGTGTGTGTGGAATTCATTTAAAATGTTGGGAGGTTTTTTGTTAATGGAAATGTCAGTTGGTGATGGATTTCATGGAATTCTACCACATTGGATTTTTTTTAAGTGTTTTAGTCACTGTGGTTGTTACAGCTGAAATGAATGTGTTAATTTGTCTTTTGTTTCTTAATTTTGTACTTTATCCTCTAGCTGCTGAAGAAACATTAGTAAATGTAGAGAACTTGAAAGCTGTGACCATAGAAATATTTAACTTTTTTGTTTTTTGCTTTCAGAGTTATTTTGAGTTTATCCTGAACTTCAATTTTTTTTATTTTTTTTTTTTTTATTGGTTTGGTTAAAAGGTTTGTCCAGAGGGGTCGCATTTATCCGGTTTGACAAAAGGTCAGAAGCAGAAGAGGCAATTACAAATTTCAATGGTCACAAACCCCCAGGTTCCTCCGAACCCATTACAGTGAAGTTTGCAGCCAATCCTAACCAGAACAAAAATGTGGCACTGTTATCGCAGCTGTGTCATTCACCAGCTAGACGGTTTGGAGGGCCAGTGCATCACCAGGCGCAAAGATTCAGGTAGGTTAGGAAGAATAATGCATTTAAGGCTGTGCTACTGTTCCCGTGTCCGTCTGGGAAACTGTACTCTTGCAGCTGTGCAGTAATATCTTCATTGCAGCATGTGTGAATGAATACATAGTGCACTATGTGTCCTGCAGTGTTATGTAAATAAGTTGTTGAATTAAAATATTATTAAAGTAAAATCTTACTTGTAAAATTTATATTGAAGTTAATTATACTTTGTGTGTGTATATATATATATGTATATACACACTATGTAAAGGTACATACACTACCATGTCTATTTCTACAATTGAGTGTATACTGAGATGATAGAAAGTAGCCAATTCCAGATGGGTATTGGTAGATGCCTGTCTCAACAGATCCCCATTCTGTAGTCTATATCTCTGAATGCAGATATAATTTGGCAACATAATTAAAGCTCTGAACCATTGGTTCCAGCAGGGAGGTGTCATAGTAAAACAGGAAAACCTTATTTCTGATTAAGAGATTCTTTGGGTTTTCTTCCTACCTCTTGAGCTGTGCAGTGTTCTGTCTTTCCTGGACTCCTCCTAAGTTCAGTAAGATTACTGAGTAATTGCAACATATTGTCTGCTTCCAGAGCTGTGGAAGATATTATGTATTTTGCCTTTGAGAATTGTCTTAGTTGCTTTGAAAATGAATTGCTTGAATTTGTATTGCCTTAGTTGCTTAGAGGAGAGTGTTGATAGTTGGACTGTGCTCTGGAAAATGCATTATATTTACTGTCTTGCACATAAGTAATTGGCTTTGTTATGAGATATGTTCCTGAGAGTTTCTGAGAGTAGTGTTTCCCTGCTGAGAATTTACTTTTTTTTTTTCCTTTTTCTCCTCTGAGTTACCCAATTAGCTCAGCAAAATTGGACTAAAAACTCAAATAGCTTTTTGCAGTGCTACTGTTCCAGTATTGCTGTGACCTTTCCCAAATGCTTTAGTTTAGCACTTTAAGAACAGCCAGGTGTAATGTCTCTCCAATGAGAATTAGTACTTTATAGTCATCTGTTGTTTTACACTAAGGGTGATTGAACAGGTTGCCCAAGGAGGCTGTGGAGTGTTCATCCTTGGAGACGCTCAAAACCTGGCTGGAACAGGCCTGAGCAACCTGCTCTAGGTGCCCCTTCTTTGAGCAGGGAGGTTTACTAGAGGATTTCCAGAGGTCCCTGCCAACCTCGGTTGTTCTCTGATTCTCTTCAGCTGTAGCCCACGCAAGTTTAATGCAGGCAGCTCCTCAAACAAGATTTCATCTCCCTGAAGCACTCATCCAGATCTCTGAACCCAAACCTTCTAAGCCACACCAAGGAATGAAATTCTACATTGTTGATAGTTAGGTGAACTATTAAAAAACGTGCATATTTGTCTTTTATATCAGCCAGGGCTTCAGTGTGTCCTGGTCCTAGTAAATCTTGAGGCTTATGTCTCATGTTTTCATTCTTAATGTAATTGGACATTTTCATCATCATTCTTGCCCTTAAAATTTATAGCAGAATTAAGATGCATCAGAATAAGCAGTACAAATAATATTCACATCCATAATTAAGATACCAAATAACTTTAATTCTATCCTGTAATGATCACCTAGTAATAGTAAAAATGATTATTTATGTTAATAGTTGCAGGTGAAACTAAATTTTAATGACCAGTTAGAATCATAGAGTCATAGAATCATTTAGATTGGAAAAGACCCTTAAGATCATCAAGTCTAACTGTTAACCTAACACTGCCAAGTCCACCACTAAACCATGCCCCTAAGCACGACATCTACGTGTCTTTTAAATACCTCCAGGGATGGTGACTCCACCACCTCTCTGGGCAGCCTGTTCCAGTGCTTGACAACCCTTTTGGTGAAGAAATTTTTCCTAATATCCAAACTAAAGCTCCCCTGGTGCAACTTGAGGCTGTTTCCTCTCATCCTATTGCTTGTTACTTGGGAGTAGAGACCGACCCCCACCTCGCTACAACCTCCTTTCGGGTAGTTGTAGAGAGCGAGGAGGTCTCCCCTGAGCCTCCTTTTCTCCAGACTAAACCACCCCAGTTCTCTCAGCCGCTCCTCATAACACTTGTTTTCTAGACCCTTCACCAGCTTCGTTGCCCTTCTTTGGACACACTCCAGCACCTCAATGTTCTTTTTGTAGTGAGGGACCCAAAACTGAACACAGCATTTGAGGTGCTGCCTCACCAGGGCCAAGTACAGGGGCACGATCACTTCCCTACTCCTGCTGGTTACACTATTCCTGATACAAGCCAGGATGCTGTTGGCCTCCTTGGCCACCTGGGCACACTGCCGGCTCATGTTCAGCCAGCTGTTGACCAACACCCCCAGGTCCTTTTCCACTGGGCAGCTTTCCAGCCACTCTTCCCCAGGCCTGTAGCGTTGCATGGGGTTGTTGTGACCCATGTGCAGGACCCGGTGCTTAGCCTTGTTGAATCTCATAGAGCTGGCCTCGGCCCATCGATCCAGCCTGTCCAGATCCCTTTGTAGAGCCTTCCTACCCTCAAGCAGATTAACACTCCCTCCCAACTTGATGTCGTCTGCAAACTGACCGAGAGTGCACACGATCCCCTCATCCAGATCATTGATGAA
>WAAD01017000.1:210666-267902 GCA_013389945.1 Fregata magnificens | reverse complement strand
CCTCGCCGCCCCCCCCACCCCGAGTTCCAGCCAAAGCTCTCTGTTCAGCCAGGCTGGTCGTCTTACCTGCCGGTTCGTCTTTTGGCATGTGGGGACAGCCTGCTCTTGCGCCTTTAAGATTTCCTTCTTGAAGAACGTCTAGCCTTCCTGGACCCCTTTGCCCTTCAGGACTGCCTCCCAAGGGACTCTGTCAACCTGTCTCCTAAACAGGCCAAAGTCTGCCCTCCGGAAGTCCAAGGTTCTGCTAACACCCCTCCTTACTTCTCTGAGAACCGAAAACTATCATTTCATGATCGCTATGCCCAAGACAGCCTCCAGCCATCACATCACCCACAAGTCTGTCCTCTGTTTGCAAACAACAGGTCCAGTGGCCTGTCTTCCCTAGTTGGCTCGCTCACCAGCTCTGTCAGGAAGGTCTCTTCCACACGCTCCAGGAGCCTCCTAGACTGTTTCCTCTCTGCTGTATTGTATTTCCGGCAGACATCTGGTAAGTTGAAGTCCCCCATGAGAACAAGGGCTAGTGATTGTGAGGCTTCTCCCAGCTGCTTACAGAATATTTCATCTGCCTCTTCATTCTGGTTGGGTGGTCTATAACAGACTCCCACCATGGTATCTGCCTTGGTGGCCTTCCCCCTGATTCTTACCCATAAACACTTAATCCTATCGTCACCATCATCAAGCTCTAGACAGTCAAAACACTCCCTAACACAGAGGGCTACCCCACTGTCTCTCCTTCCTGGCCTACCCCTTCTGAAGAGTTCGTAGCCACCCATTGCAAGTTGTGCAAGTCATCCTACCATGTTTCCGTGATTGCAATTGTATCATAGTTTTCCCACCGCACAGTGGCTTCCAGCTCGTCCTGTTTGCCCATGCTGTGTCCATTGCTATAGATGTACTTCAGCTGGGCTAATGATCCTGCAGCCTTTTTGGGGGGAGAAATTCCTATGTGACCGTTCTCAGGTGCTTCCGTGGTTCCTAACACATCAATAACCCTTGCATCTTTGCTGCCGCATGTACCTCTATCCCCCACCTCCACTGAGATGGCAGACAGAAGGAGCTCGCTAGCACACCATCCTTCAAACATTGGCATGCTGCCCCCAGGCTTATCTCTAGTGAACCTGGTTTTATCCCTTTCCCCCTTCAAATCTAGTTTAAAGCTGTTTCAGTGAGTCCTGCTAACTCCCGCACAGAGATCCTTTTCCTGCTTTGAGACAGGTGGACCCCGTCTGTCTCCAACAGAGCTGGTGGTGTATAGACTGACCCATGATCAAAAAACCCAAAATTCTGCTTGGTGACACCAGGCTCGGAGCCAGGTATTGATCTGCTGGCTCTTCCTATTTCTTCCCTCCTCGTTCCCTGCAACTGGAAGGATAGAGGAGAACACTACTTGTGCTCCTGACCCCTTAACCAGTCATCCCAAGGCCCCAAAGTCTCTCTTGATTGCCCTTGGACTTCTTGTAGCAACTTCATCACTGCCTGCCTGAAAAATCAATAATGGATAATAATCTGAGGGCTGTACCAGGGCAGGAAGTTTTCTCTTCACATCTTTAACCCAGGCCCCAGGGATGCAGAAGACTTCCCTAAGAAGTGGGTCCGGTTGGCATATAGGGCCTTCTGTTCCCTGTGTCCTATGACAATGACCCATCTTTTTTTCTTTATGGAAGCAGTTTTGACACAGGGTATAAGCCGACTTAACCTCAGCAACACCTCCAAGCTGGATGAACCATCGTCCTCATCATTGTTTGGTTCCACTTTGGTTCGTTCATTGTTCTTTTATTGTACTGTTAAGAGCAGCATTAATGTTATTTGCGTGCATTTCCTGTGTTTCTACAGGCATGAGTTTTCACAAGTAGGGATAAGATAAAAGAAAATGTTCTGTCTCTTTCTGTTCCTTTCCTGTTTCTGTCGTAACTATGTCCACTCAAGCTGTCTGTGCCCAGTGCTCATTTGTCAAAACATTTTGGCTGACTTCTGCTCCTAGTTATAGGCTTGCAGATGGAGAGAGCTGAAGATTTTTAGGTACTACAGATTGGCAGAGCAATTCTGGGTTAAGCCATGCTGTTATGAATAAGCTGTGAAGACAAGATTCACCAGTTGAAGATAAGAACTGTCCATCTCTCTTTGTGTTTTGTCACAGACTTGCAAGAACTTTAACATTTATTATAAAACTTCCTTCCCTCAATCACATGTGAATGCATGCACATATGTACATGTATGCACAACACATGCACCATCCCACAGCTCTTCTTATTTTTCTTCCCACTTCTGGTGTTAACTGCAAGTTTTTCTAGTGAGTCTTCTTTAAAGGATGCTGAACTTCATGAGGTATAATTATTCATATTGTGGTAAAGCTTAGGAACCTTAGCTTGGACTGAGTCTTGCTTGTTTTGTGTAGTAAACAAAACATGAGGAGAGGATAAGCTGCTTCCAAAGAGCTCACAGTCTGTATAAATTACAGTTGTGGTCTCTGCTACATAGAGGTTGAATGCTTAAACTGACATTTTGATTACACTTCATCTCATTCCATCGTATCCCTGTAAATCCAGGATTAAGCCTTTAGTATCTCTAATTTGTAATTATTAATTTCCTACAGATATCGCTCAGACCCTTTGTTTAATGTTCTGTTAATCCTTTGTAGTTCCTGTGGTATTTGTGGCTCACATCAGGAACTGGTCTTAATGCCTTGTCCCGCTGGAGTGCTGGGTTGGCCTGCTAATTCTGAGACATGGTCCAAAGCGCTCTGTTTCCATCCAGAAGGAATGACCCTGCAGCATGGGATTGTGTTTGGAGGACAGATAAAATGTCTAGGGCAAGGGTTTCTTTCAGGTACCAGATTTGTTTACTTAAACAGAATAGCAGATCTTTAGGCGTTGAACTCTGATGAAATTAAGGAGTTTAGCTCCTAAAGCTTACAAAGGCTGGCCAAAGTCCCTAGAAGTCCTGTGCTTTTACAGTTCACCAGAGCTTTATGCTAGAAGAATGTTTTTTCAAATCTTGAAAATATTCCTAGTTCAGCGGGTTTTGTTTTCTGACTTGTTCAGGGTTGGAGCCAGTTCCCACTTATTTTAATGGGCATACTTCTATTGGTATCAGAGTCCATGAGTTAGGTCCAAAATGCCTGAAGGGGAATTGTTATTTCCTGATAATTCTTTGATCAAGGGGAAATGCGAGAAGACTCGAGTGTTTAACCCTGTCACTGACGTTATTGCTCGGACAGCTTCCACGCATCTGTTTTGTTTTACTCCAGTGAAACTGTTCAAATTTTCAACTTTAAGCCAATTTGTAATTTGGATGCAAGTTGTCTGTGTTGGGAATGCCACAGAAGAAAACATTTCATCCAGAGTAGTATTTCATCAAAGTTCTAGAAGAATGTGGTACTGAAACCCCTTATTTTGATTGCTGCTGCTCTCTGATATGTGGCTGATTTAATACGCTGTTATTTCAGGCTTAAAGCTTGTATCACTGAGTACTCAGTAAGCCTTGTTTTGTACACAGTAGATCGTTCCTATCTGTATCAGGGTATAGGAGAAAAAGTTGCTTGTGGGGAAAACAGTGGACATGACCAGTATCAGCACAGGTGCACTCCTGCTTTTTGTGGAACTATTCAAAAATGAAAAGATGCCAAGCTCATGTGCGAAGGCAACATAGGCTAATATTAAAAATAATATTAGTGCTTATTAGCATTGTGTAAGCTGTGGTATTGCCCACCTGTGATGCTGTGTATAGCTGTTCTCAGATTGCAGTGAAAAGTATTCAGCAAAGAGAATTTATAGGACTTTCATAGAACTAAAAATAAATGGTTTTCGTTTAGGAGTGTCACTTCTGAGTTTGTCCTCTTGTGTGTTAAAATAATCCCAGAATCTGTTAAATGAAGCAGTCTGTCTCATAACTCCAGAGCAAAAGGTCATTCATATAAATGAGAAGCTTATAAAGTGAAAAAGATTACAATTTAAAAAATACTTATACTGTGTTGATACTTAATGTGACAAGATGTTGGAGTTTTGAGGTTAGCATGATTTAAAAGAACCATCCATAGATAACATCATCTACAGATGGTTAGGGAGGATTGAAAAAGCAATGTGGAAGAGACAGTATGAAAATAAATGCAACAAAAATGAGGACACCAGCAGTAAGTATGATAAGACTGAGATCATTCAAATTACAGTATTAATGGAATTTTAAAAAATTTTCTCTGAAACATCTTAGATCTCTGTGTACTTCAGTGTTGTTTGCCCAAATCAGTCTTTAAACATCCTTAGTAAGTATAACTTCCTAAGAGTCATCTTAAATTTGTGTGGTCAAAAAGATCTTTTCCTATAGGACAAAGAGGTATTATGTGTCAGCTACTCTGTGCCTGGCTACGTACAGGCTGTTATCCCAAGCTAAGAGACCGTGTGTCCCTCTTGTGCAGGCCTTCAGTCCAGGATAAGCATAGAGATTTATCAGGTCAGCGGAATTGCAGTAGGAACCTGCTCTACTCATCGTGTGAGTGCTCTCACTCATGCCAGATGTCCTGTGTGGTGCTTCCAAATGGATGCAAGTCTAAACGTAAATTTAGCCTTCCACATAGGTCTTACCCTATACCATGTTTACTGTCACTTTTGCAAATTTCTTTTTTTGATGGTTGCTTTTTCACCAGCCAGAAACTTTTGTGAAATGTTTCTTTTTCATGTGAACTTGCAAAGTATAGCTTCGCTTTAGAGTCATGTTAGATCTGGGTAAGAGGGATATTATGTGTGAGGTGATATTTCCTATGGTTGTTTTTTTGAAATGACTTTTCAAGTCTTTTAGGGATGTTTTTACCCTGGGGTTTTTTGTTAGGGTTTTTTTTTTTTTTTTTTTTTTTTTTTTTTTTAAATAAACCTGTTACATTTTTGTGAGTCAAAGCAGGAAGAGAGGAGAATCTGTTTGAAAATTAGTGTAACCAAAGAACAGAGGTACTTCCTGTTTTAAATTATTTTGCCTCTAACATGCATTTAGATTTGTTGTCTTCCTGTGTTCAACCCCCAGCTGCTCTTCTACAAGTGTTTCCAATCCTTGATGTACTGTTGATCTGGGCTTGTGGGCAGAGCCTAAGGCTTTGTAGCAAGCAGGTTCAGAGCTACACCGACTGCTGGAACCAACATCATGCAGTTCTGAGCTTAGTGATTTTCTGCTCCCCGTACATGTGAGCAGGAACCCAAGACTGGTGATCTGCTGAGATGAAAACTTCCAAATATTAAGATAAATACATCCTACCAGATCATTACTCAAATGGAAAGAAGCTACAGAGGTGAAGGTGTCTGTCAGAAAAAGTAAGCATATAAAGCATGCAAACACAGGAACACTTTTACATAAAAGCAAAATAAATAGTAGATATGTCACATAATCATCAGATCACACGGATTAGTGCGTCTCATTCACATTCTGATACTCTTAACTGCTTTTTCAGTTTTACTATAGTACAAGGATTCCCAAACTTGGATTTGCTTGGGGCTGGCCAACAGTGGCAGCGGCAGTGAGTATGTGCAGCATGAGCTCAGGTGTGTCTGCACTGTGCTCTAGAAACACCAGCATCAGGCAGCTAGCTGGGCTGCAGCCTGGCTGAGCCAGGTCAGCTCTGGCTGACTCCAGGCAGTCAGCAGCAGCTAGGGTGTGATGGAGGGGAAGGGGTCTGTACCACCAGGACTCGCCCTGCTCTGGGTACAGGAGGGTCTAATAGCTCAGGTGTCCAAGGAAATGAGCTCTGAGCACCGGAGAGCCTGGGGTGGGGGAGATGGTGACTGAGTGGTTCTCTTGTATGGGTGCATCAACTGAAGTGCCACACTGAACATGAGCTGACTTCCCTGCGTGTATGTGTGTGCTGCTGCAGCTCTGCTCCCCTTCCTTCTGGTACACATTGCCTTGAGCCCTCCCTTTTATATAAAGACAGCAGCAGCGCCTATCTTTATGCAGGGCAAGAAAAAGTCAGTGGGGAAGTGTTTGGCACTTAATGCAGCGTTCACTGCCCAGACATCCATTCCCTGTTTTCTCCAGGTCAGCAGAGAATCAGGAACTGCCACCGCCATGTTCTTGGCAGAGAGCAGCACGTGTACCGCTTTTAAGTGGTTTGCATATCACCAGTGGTACACCACAGTTTGGGAACCCCTGGTATAGTATAATTATATTTCTACAATCACATGACCTCACATTTTTAAATAATACATAAGCACAAGGGATCAAATTGAGTTTTTTACCTTAACTTTCACGTTTCCTGACCTTTTGAGTGCTTAGCTGTGCAACTGTAATATTGCATTGAAATATTCTGAAGCTTTGAATTTCTAGGATGGAGACCAGAAATAGAATAAAGGGGAATTAGAGATGTGGGTTATAAGAGAAGAGAAGATAATACAAAGCAAGACGTAAAAAGGAGAGGGTTTTTGCTTTTTGTTATGTATAAATACTGCTGGGCTACTATGCAGGAGGCAGGGTTTAGGAATTGTGGGTAGGTGATTTAAAAAAACCCCATTCAGTAAAGTCAGATAAGTTTTTTCTAGTATGAAGTTGGTGTAAAGCTAATAAGAAAACCATACATGCATACTGAAATTGTAAAACTGTGTACTTAAATGTGGTTTGCTATTTTGATGTTTGAAAGCTACTGCAGTTAGAATATCTGCATAACCAGTATTAAGGAATAAAAACCCGAGATTTAAGTTCTATAGCTAGAAATGTGGGGCATCCTGGCTACTGAGAATTGACTGAGGAAGTGCTAGTATTTCCTTAGCTGCCTAATAGCTGCGAGTATGCATGACTGTGGCTTATTTCGTAGCCTGCTGGTATTGGGAGTGTTTACCTGCNCCTTTAACTTAAGAGTTCCCAATGTGCTATTTTAGAGGCAAGAAAAGGAGGCTATGGGATGCAAACTTCTTGGGTGAAATAAGTGGGAGATGCTGAGGGTGGCTTGAAGCAAGCTGGGGCCTCTGGGGAGGTGTTGCCTGTTATCTGCACTGGAGCAATTCTGCACTGATGCCATGGAGCACTCTTAACAGCCTAGCTGAGTTTTAAAGATCGATCCAGGTCCCCTGTGAAGGTGATCACGTAATCTTGCCGTGCAACTGTTCTGTTGCCTACCTATTTCTAAGGATAGTTCCCTATTGATAAAGTAGTTGGAATACTTAACTTTTTTTTTCCTGGCAGCTGTCAATTTGATTGTCAATTTGAATGGGGAAACATTTCTGGCGGTTTTGATGTCCATGTAGAAAATATTCGTTCTCAGTTGCTTCCCATTCAAGTTACTTTGCTTAATTGAATTGAACTTTTACATGAAATATTGTGCTTTTTATTTGCTAGGTTCTCTCCTATGGGTGTAGATCACATGAGTGGGCTTTCTGGTGTAAATGTTCCAGGAAACGCATCTTCTGGCTGGTGTATCTTCATCTACAACCTTGGTCAAGATGCTGATGAGGGAATCCTCTGGCAGATGTTTGGCCCCTTTGGTGCGGTTACCAATGTGAAAGTTATTCGAGATTTCAACACCAACAAGTGCAAAGGTTTTGGTTTTGTGACCATGACAAACTATGAAGAAGCTGCAATGGCCATAGCAAGTCTTAATGGCTACCGCCTGGGGGACAAAATCTTACAGGTTTCCTTCAAAACCAACAAGTCCCACAAATAACTTGCTCGTGCTTTTTGTATGGAATAGATAATTGAGTGACAGAAGTTGAAACATTTTTGTTAGTGTAAAACTCATTTTGCGCCAATTTTCACAAGTGTTTGTCTTAGTCTAAATGAGAAGTGAAAAAGGTTTTATATTCTGGGATGCAACTGACATGTTCAAATGTTTGAAATCCCACAATGTTAGACCAATTTTAAGTTCCTTTAAGTTATTTCATTTAAAACATGTTAAAAATCCCCTGAAATCTTAAGTAGATTGCATTAACTAGACCCTCTGGATGGTGGTAAAATGAAGCATGCTTTCACTTATGAGACTAACATTTGTTCCATTGAATGTTGTCTGCAAAAACTGGAATTTTCTGAAAAATATCAGGCTGAATTAATTAATTTCCATGTTTTTTATGTTGTTGTTTTTCCTACCCATTCCCCTGACCTCCTCTACCCCAGACTCAGTAGTATGGAAGAAAAGTTGAGAAATACTAATGTTTTAGTTGACAGTAAATTGTTTGATCAATTAATATTCATTACTACATATATAGTTGAGGATTAGACTTTCTAAAGTCAAGGTCTTGTAAGTAGTAGCATGCCAGCATAACTTTTAACACCATTGATGAGGTAAGTTGCACACTGAGCAGTGGCCAAGCTGTCAAATTCAAAGGTTTTAGAAACGTTACTTTTAAAGCCCACTTTCTAATAGGAACGGACCAAAGAGTTTCAAAGAAACTCCGGGAAGATTTCAGAGTCAAAATGAAACTCCAGAAAGAGAGTGAATATATGTTGCTACTTTATCAAACTGAATCTCTTCTGTCCAAATATTTAATGCATGGTGCACTACTTACTGGTACATTATAATGCAGCAAGATACTTATTCATTTTCAAAGATCATTATAGTTTGAATTCCTTTGGTAGTTCTATTTTGTAAAGAAAAAACAGTTATAAACATTTGAGCATTGTATTTCTCGCATCCCTTCTAATGAGTGCTAGATTTTTCTATTTTAATAGGATTTTGTTTTGACAACTAGCTTTACTTATTGAACACTCAGCAGAAAAGTACTTACTATTTGCAAGTTAGATATTAACAAAAACCCCTTTGATTTGTAGATTTAAAGATTAATCCCCCAAGTTTTCTGCAGACTGCCTTGAAACTTTGAGTTGTTCTGTTTCTGTTAATTTTCTTTTGCTTTTTTGTGTTTTTGTTTGTTTTTACTTTTGCATTTAAGAACATTAAATTTGATTTTGTTTTGCTCAAATTTTGTTTTGTTTTTTATTTTCTGTTATTTTTTTGCTAAGTATTGCACAAAGTGTCCAGCTTTCAAAGAGTGTTGTTTTAAAGAACTGTAGTTCCTCTTTAAGACTTTTAAGTTACTCCTTTGACAGATGAGTAGAAGAAAAAGGGTTGTGAAACAAGAACACTACAATAAATCTGTCGCATAGAAGCTGTATGCCAGAGACTGGTGTAACCCTGCAGGTGTTCTTTGGTAGGAAACCTGAAAAGGATTGCTCTATCAGGTAAAGGCTGTGTAAGGATACTGTGCACGACTAGAGACTTGGCCTGGGCAACTTTCAGGTCTAGCGTTTACGTTCAGTTGCCAGAAGGTAGAGCAAACGCGAAAATGGGGAGACTGGCAGTTTTATTGCAGTGTCTCTTTTTTTTGTGTGATCCTCTACCAGTCCCAAAGTTTATTTTTCAAATTCCAGAGGCCATTCCATGCCGCCTGCTCGTATCACTCTGTCCCTAGCTGACCTTGCCTTCTGTTCTCAATTGTTTCTTTTCTTCCTGCAATAGGATCTGCAGTCTTGCACAGCCCAAAGATGTCTGCATTAGCATCTCTGGACGCTGCTGCTGAAAAGCGGCTGAACTAGCTGCCCCTCTCCATTAATTACCTTCAGCACCGTCTAGGAAATGCTGTTGATGATATTTCTGGAACTGCGTATGGCATACTTAAAGCTGTATAGATGGGCCTTGCCAGAGTGAGCGGCCTCCCACTGTTTTTGAGCTTGTGTGCAGTGAATGTAAGTGGGATTTTTGCTGTTAATACATTCAGCCCTGCCTTTCCTGCTAGTCCTGTTCGCTCTACCATCTTTTGAGAAGCACGATGGCCTGTAAAACAGTGTCTGTGACAAAGCAACCAACCAACTCCAGCCCCCCGAAGTGTCTATTCCAGTGTCTGTTCCAGGTGTTTCCACCAATTTNAAAGCTACATAGAAGTCCTCTTACTGTGTCCCATCACTTCTTAACCTCACGCTATCCTGTTCCACAGGAGTGGGTCTGCAGTCATTTCCAACTTTCTGTTGTTCTCTCTTGCCTAATTTCATATCAGATTAATTTTCAAACTAAATGGGAGTTGCTGTTTTATCACAGCATTTAGATGGGGGTTCAGACTTCCAGCGAGTGACACCCTAAACATGACTTTGCATCAGTAATCATTACAAGCATGCTGGCCATTGCAACCATATCAGCAGCGCACTGCTGTGCGTTCACTAGCTGTCACTTTTTTTTTTTAAAAACTTTTCTTGGAGGTGTTTTGGCATCACTGTCATCTGACTGCCTCCCTATTTTTCCATCTCTCATTCTTTGCTAAATAAGAAGGAAATGCAGGATATTGTTTCAGTAGCGGTATGAAAACATCTCTTTTGGGAAACACCTGATCCCAGCTTCCTTTGATAGTTGCTCTGAAAATAGTTACCAGGCAATTTATGTGAGCAAAGCACTGCTGCTTAGGTCAGGAAAAGAGGAAAATAAATCCTGCTAAAATATCAAGAGCTGATACCAGAAGAAGTGTATGGTCTACACTGTTCTAACAGTCAATAAATACTTGGCATAAATAGCTGAAGTCAAGAACAAATTGTGTGTCTATTCTTGATGCTTTTGGTCCTAAACGATAGTCCATGCATCCTGCTAGTAAAGACCAAAAGGAAACTTCTGGAAGTGGAAACTAAATTCTAACAACAAGTAATCTGCCAGCAGTCTTCCTACCCAAAAGGTATGAGCAACTGGTTTCCTTATCACAACATCCAGCATACCCTCCTTTGAGGTATACCTGTTTCAAGAGAGGTTTTGGCCTCTTAATCCTCAGGGAGTTTAGAAAAACTGCGGATATGTTCTGCTTTTTCATCCTTTAATTTGATGAAATATAGATGTTTCTTTCAGGGGATGCTTCTGCCTCAGTCAGTGCTTACAAGATCTTTGTAAAACCAAAGGCCTGTCTCGAACCAGAGGTCTTGTACATTTCTCATGAGATGCAGTAGGTTCAGTAAGGTCGGGAATACTAGAAAGTCCTGGTTGCTGGATTAGGACATGATGATCAGATTTTAAAGACCCTGGGTTTGATGGTCCATACTGGAGATGTGCTACAGGGAACAGCCGCGATGGGAATGTTTTGAGGTCCTTTAGAATAGGTTAGAAGCCTCGCAGGACACCCCCAGGTACCTGCTTCTGAAGGATCAGGTATAATTCCTGATGAAAACACATATTTATGGTCATGCTGCTATTGCAGGGTCTTGTCAGTTGATGTCAAAAAGAATTATGATGTCTCAAGGGACAGGGGTTTTTGTGCCAGCATTTCTGAAGGGATCGGTCTGGCTTTCATGAACCTGCAATTTGGGGGGCACCATTTCCTGTTTACACTTATTTGATCAGACAGACAAATATGGTGACAAAATGAGAAGTTTATCTGCCTGTGTTTAAAAAGAAAAGCAGAGAGAAGGCTTTGTCATCAATCTCCTTATGGTCAGAGCTGAAGATCTGCCAATTGGGAATAAAAACAGGGAAGACCACTGATACTGTGTCAGGCTTCAGCTGGGCTCTATTTTCAAATGGACCTGTTTGCTTTGTGTCCAAAACTCATGTGCTTTCATGAAGAGAGAACTTCTTTGCATGTGAATGCTTAGCACTTCAGCAGAAACTGGCCTTTGCTTCTGTAGCTTTTTCCGGTGAGTCACCCTGGGTTTTCACTTTGCTGGCCGTGAGCCATCTCATTTGGAAGGCAGTCTGCAAATCAGTCACCTTTGAGCCTTGGCTTCTGTGGCAATAAAAAGGCTTACTTTGTGAGGGCAGGATCATATGTCAGGATTTGATCAGCCTTCAGGACTTTGAATGTGAAGCCAATTATCTTTTTCAGGAAATTTTACCAGCTGTTGAATGTCTGGTATTATTCTAATTATTGCTTTGTCACTTCTAGCTTTAGAATCACTTTGTTTTATCTTGGTATTTCTTTTGAAAGGGAAGCTCTGCTGCCCTTACTTGGTACCTATCCTTTTCTCCACTTTTTTCAAATACTTGTATCTGGCACTCCAAGAAGGCTCTTACCAGACCAAGGCATGGCTGCTAAACACGCTTGTTCTGGGGCTGCTTCCAAAATTGCACTTGAGCAGTCTTCATTCTTTGCAAGACTGTGGAGTTTCACTCTAAAATGAGACGATGCCTAGTTAAGAGCAAAACTGCCCTGATGGTGGCTGAAGATCACCTCCAAGCTTCTCTGAAGATGTTCTGGGCTTTAGTTGTGTTGTACAGAATAAAAATTAAAAAAAACCCCCAACCATATTGGGTTTTCTTAGTGTCTAAAAAATTTGAGTTTTGTCAAAATTAAAATTCCTTGAAGGCTTTATTCAGACTTGGTCTTTTCCAGTCTGATTTATTAAGAAGTTTTTATTCCTGCTCAGTAACTTACATTTGCTTCCCAGATTTCTACTATGAATGGAATTCACCTCTGTGCAGAAAGCTGGCCACAAGCCTAATCACAGTTTAAACCTTCTGTTAACCATTTGCAGATAGGGAAATTTCACAGTAAATACAGAAAAGGAAACTCTAATGTTGCTGTGTGCTTTGTATAAGCTGGCAGAGGCAAGTAAGTTCCTTCAGATGAGGAGATAGCAACATCAGAAAAGCTATAAACATGGGCAGAATCAACAGAGCTTAGTGTGTTTAGTTCTCTTATGATTCCATTTTAGATGGTGTCTGTATACTACAGTGTTGAATTCATTTTGTTCTTTAAGCTACATCATCATAAAGTTTGGTTTACTTGAGATGCTGTGCTCCACTCTTCTGTGTAGAGGGAGGGGAATCGAGCCAATGCAGTTGATGTTGCCTCCTGTGCCGAGCTTGTGCCAATCCCTTCGCTTCTGCTCTAGATCTGGGACTGAGAAGGACTTGAGGATCCATCTTTTAGGGTGGAAGGAGAAGTCAGGAAACACCACTGTCCAGAACAGCGTCCCCATAGTGGTGTGTGCCCACACATCTTTTTCCTTCCCTCTGGTTGGTCATGTTTTTTCTGTACATCTGTATCGTGATAGCATGAAAACCACTGAAAATTCAGAGATACACAAGTCACTAAAGTAGGACAAATTTCACACTGCAGTAAGTACTAGTTGGTCAGTTTATGGTCACTTGTCCAGATGACCAAAGGGTGTCAGTATGGAGAGGACACCTATTTTTGTAGGGGCATTGACCATTGTAGTAATGTTGTTCATACAAAGCAATTAAAAATCTTAAAAAAAATAAAAATAAAAACAAATAAAAAAATTGGCATAGCTACATTTATAGAAAGAATGTTCAGCAGTTAAAACCAAAATGATGAAATAACTGTAAAGGTGATCCATTATTTTGAATGTTAAGTTTTGGAACTGAATAGTCCCTAAGGTCCTTAAACATTTATTATAATTTTATGTTGCTTTAATGTTCTGGGTAAGGTGAATAAAGTAGAGATTCTTCAAATATTTCAGGAGAGATTTTTTTCAGTGTATTCTAAACTGTAATAACTAAAGTTACTTTTTGGATAGTTTATAGTTACATATGTGCTTTTAAAAAAAAAAAACTTGGAGAATGTCCCCATGTTTACTTTTTTAACAAAATAAACAGATCTTATAATAAACTGTTTATTGAAAGTAGGTCCTCTGATATATCTACCTGCAAAATGTTAGGGTTTGTGGGAGGTTTTTTAACATACCGCTTTTTGTGAACTACTGACGGTGACCTCGTGGTTCAATCACACAAGTCAAATACAGAGCGATTTGTCCTAATGCTACCTCTGTCATAAGGCTGCCGTGTTTTTGACTTCCATAATGAGGAAATTTGTCCTTTGTAACACTGTCAGTGAAGCACCTTACTGTAACATTTCTACTTTTAGGCTCCTAAGGATAGCTTTAGAGTGAAGGGACCAAATTCACTTTTAGCATAAGAAAACACAGCTCCCTTTGAACTCCCTTAGTGGAGCTGCACTTGTTGTTTTGTTTTGTTTTTCAAGAACTGAATTTGTCACCCTGGGTACTTTAATCTCTATATTTGGAAGCAGAAGAGTCTTTCTGTGCCATAGGCAAGTTCCTCTAATGTAGCTCTGCGCTTCTCAGTGTTGGATACTGAGCACAATAGAACTGATAAATACGAAGATCAACAGGCTAGCATTTATTTTCTATGTTTATTATACCTTATTGGTTTTCTACTTATTAATTTAAAAAATGTGGAATTCATAAAAAGGGTCGCAATTACCTCCCTCTTGCTTGTAAGAGGTGGTACCCGCGTATCGTGCAACTTCTCCGTGACACAGCCGGCAGAAATGAAAATTGCAGTTAATTTCTAAAAGTGGCTACTCTTAGATTAATCAGGTACAGCATCATTTTTGGATTGCTTTTTTTTGTAGTAGTCTTATGTAGTAAAACTAAACGAAACTTTAAGTGTTGCTTTCTCCTTCTGCATTATTTAAAAACCAGTTGAAGCCTTTATGATCTCTAAAGCAAAACACAACACCCAGTGAGTGGATTTGACTTTAAATCCTGTTACTGTTTTCTTCAGTCTTGCTGCAGTTATTTGTTACATATCACACTTGGTAAAACATTTACAAAGGTTGAACCAGAAATATTTTTCTGTTGAGTGGAATTTTCAGCGCTTAAATTCTTTTTGTTGATAATGATGGAAAATCAGTAACAGTAGAACTGCCACCTGAAACCTTGAAAAATTGCTACTGTGTTCATGGTTTAGAATCTTTATTCTCATACTATTGTTCCTTATTTTTAAACATTTTTGAGCAACTTTTCAGTGGTACAGCTGAACTTTTTCACTTGGTCATTGAGAAGAAAATGACTTGAGACATTTGAAACATAAGTTGGGATAAACCTTTATTTGACCAGTAATTTTGAATAATACTGTACTTCTAGTCTTTTTATTGATTTAATTTCCCTTAACTTATGTAATCTTTTGTTTATAAATTAATCTGTTTGTGGGACAGAAGGTTTTATCAATTGTTTTCCATACTGTACAGTATATGGTTAAACATTTTGTATATTTAGTGTGTTTTTAAGTTATTGATTTGTTTTATATCAAATAATTTATTTTTCAGGTACCATTTTCATTTAAACTTTGTTTTTACATGGGTTTATTTTAAATAAAGTATGACACTGCTTTCCAAATGTCTAAAATGAAGTTGAATCCCATTGTGTTATTTTGAGACTACTTATGTAAACTAACGTATTTTAGAATTAACTGCAAAAATGTACCAAGTTCATACTTTGCTTGTGCTTCAATTCAAGTGCTTGGAAATTTTCTGCAATGATTTTTGAGCAATTTGAAAAATTGGAATTTTCATATTGAAACAGTTCAAAGATTTGTTGAATGAAGCAGCAGCTTTGTAGAATCCTGTGGATGGAATTATAAGCATTGTTTTCTACATGGTATTTTCAAAATTAAATGAAACAACGCCTAGATATTTTACGCTACTGTTAATACTTAAATGAAATGATCTGTCAATAGTGCAAAGGAGTTTTGTACTTTTGCCACATGTTCATTACAGTTTTTGTTGAGTACTTGTTTGGAACATACTCATGATGTTTTTAAATGATCCATGATGAAAGGTGATGTGCTTCAAAATAGAATTAGGCTTTTACTTAATTGTTCATATTTTGTCTTTTTTTTCCCTGCAGGAATTGGATTATTATTGTACAATTTGGAATTTGACTTTTTTTTTTTAGAAGAATTTGAACTGTGTTCATGAATAGGCTAATCAAGCTTACTCCACTAAAGATTTTGTTACTTGTAGCCTTATTAGAAAGATGGAATTAAAAGGCGGCACATGATTTCCTTTTTATTTTTCAGGAAAAAAAGTTGTTCACTCCATCTTATGGTGTTCATCCTGATTAAACCAAAAACAAAGCCCAGCTACACTATTACTCAGAAATGTGTATTGAAACTTTTGAAGAGAGCTCTTGAGAACAAGAAATCCGTCAGTCTTCAGGTCAGGCAGGGTACTCTTGTTCCTCTTGTCCACTTGCAGCTCTGAGGCAGGATAGGCACCCTGATGTAACGGCCGTGGGGGAGGTTGTGTAAGTGACCTTTTTGAGAAATGCTCATGAAACCATGTCCCTTCAGTCAGAAGGAAGCCGTATACAGCTGTTGGCTCTGAACAGACTGTATTCAAGTGTTACTCCCTTTTTCACCAACACAAATTTTGAAAGATTTGATAAATTGAAGTTGGCTCCTATCAAGTTTCAGCAGGTGCCTTTAGTCGCAGAAATTATCCATCTCTTTCAGAGCTGGGCTAATTATCATACCTTTGAGGCATTGGCTCTGATTTTTCTCTTATCTTAATGACTTACCTGTGAAAAGGGCTGTAAAATAAGAAAAAAATAGTGTCTCGTGTGATAACACGGAACAGATGGCGATGCTGCATCAGCTCAGGCATCTTGATACAGTGGGAAACCAAAGTTTCAGTTATTTTTTCTTGTTATGGATATTGCTCAGTCCAGCACTGTTCACCAAGTTGGAATTTTCTTTGTGCTAAATTGGTAAAGAGCAGAAATGAGCATTTTCTGTTACTACCAGTATAACAACAGATTATTGAATGTGCAGCGTCCTGCGTTTTCCTTTGGATGGAGCTGGGGCAACTTCTACATTCTTACTCCCACAAGATATTAGTCCCATGTGATACACTTCACGCAGGTTCATTCTGACCACCATTGTATTTTCCAGGTTTTTCTTCTATGAAAAATCATGAGTGAAAGCGTGTATTAACCACCAAAAAGCCTCCTGACAAAATATGGCCATGTGAAGTATGGGCCCCTCTCAGAAATGGCTGTTTTTTTCAAAAGCAAAACAAAAAAAAATTAGTGTAGCCCCATTAACCCCCAGGTGGAGATTCTGTTTTTGCAGAATTCCCGACAGACTCCCTGGCTTTAGACTCTTCCCCCACTTGCTCTGCTGTGGGGACTGTTGGGGTATCCTACTGCTAAATTTAAGCCCCTTCATTTCCAGAGTACTGGGGCAGGGGGCGGGAGGGCGTTAAACTTCCGTCTCACTGGTATGTCAGGAAACAAAGTGGAAAAAATTTCATCCCATCTTTATATTTTTCTCTGTATCTCCTATCTTTAAAAAAAAAGAAACATGGAAAAATATTAGTATAAGGAATGTCCTCCTGGGTTATGTTAATGGTGCATTTAGCTCAGGATTTTGTCTCCAGCAGTGGCAGTGAGAGAAGTTATTTAAGGAAAGTACATTAAGCCTGGCACCATCCCACCATCCCTTCTTCATTCCCCTCGTGCTTCCCCAGCACACACAGTAGTTGGATGTCAGAGGGGCCCTGCCTGTTCCTGTAATATCTCCTCTCCTTTTTCTGCTTGATTTTTGAAGCTACCTTTCTTAAACTGTCTTCTGCTTTCATCACTTGCTGACGGCAGGAGACTGGAAGGAAAAGTGGAATGTTTGGGGTAACTTTTTATGCGTGTGTGTGTTACCATTGCAGTTGAATGAAGGTGAATAAATAGTGACGTTTCACTCTTTGCACTGTGACATAGTTTCTTTTTTTTTTCTTT
This sequence comes from Fregata magnificens, assembly GCA_013389945.1. NCBI lineage: Eukaryota > Metazoa > Chordata > Aves > Suliformes > Fregatidae > Fregata > Fregata magnificens. The sequence goes on along the minus strand of WAAD01017000.1, from coordinate 250,475 downwards.
TTTTAAAGTATTTATGTATAGAAGCAGTGAATTTAGCAAAATGGGAATCTGAATCCAGTGTGTCAGAACATAACTTCTACTAGCATCTCATTGGCAAATATTTTTTCTTTTCTACAAAATCCATTTAGACAAAATTTGTCGCAGTTAAAATACAGATTTTATTTGTTTGAATTTTAAGTATAGTATGTAATGCTTTAAATGTTGAACTTTTCAAAGTGGAATGACTTCTCTGCAGAGCTGTAGCTGGAGCGCTTATTAAAGACCATGTTCTCAACTTAAACTAGAACTTACAGGGAGCTTCACTGAGTTTAATAAAAATTAGTTTGGGGCTTCCTGTATTCTTTGAGTAGATATCAATGGACCTCTTAAACTTACTTTAACTGAAATTCTGTTTGAATGTGTTGGAACAGATTCTGCCCCCAAGTCCAGCCCGTGCATGCTACAGAGAGAGATCATAAAGGAGAGCAAAGCAGAAATTCTTTGGCTTAGGAGCAGTGTTGAGTCAGTATAAACAGTGCTGAGCTGCTTCCTTCTCATAGACTTCAGTAGGCTCCAGCTCAGGTATCATGGAAGGAGCGTGCACTTGCACTTTCAGGATTTCAAGGCTGTGTTGCAGCCTGCGAACGGCTATGGTAAGTAAGCTTGTGTGCTTCTCTAGAGTCGTGGCACAACTGGGTTTGGTCTCAGTCAAACCAAACTTGCAAAATTTAGGGTGAAACATTTTTGTGACCATATATCCTATTTCACCTTTCTGCCCAGATTGTTCCTTCTGCTTTGCATCTTTCAAGAGACACAGTATACATATACATTTATGTGTGTGTACGCACACACATATAATACCTGTGTGTTTGTGTATTAAAATATATGTAGACTGTATTTATAGACCATTTGTTTAGAATACGTGTAGCAGTTAATTGTATGTATTAGCGTTGTGTATCTGCTGTATGTGCACATATATGCTATTCCACATGCCTACACACTATAGAAGTAATTCATACAAAGATGTATATCTTTAAAAATCCAAGTTCATATGAAACTTTATCATTATGAGGTATTCTTAACAATAGTACAGTAATGTGATGAGCAAGCTATGGAAGTTTTAAGAAAATTAATCTCTAGCTGGGTAAAAATTTAACATCCAAATTTTTCTAAAGTTTCTCTTGAAATAACTCTAGAAAACGGCCACATCTATATATTGTATCTTAACATTTCTCAACAGTGGTCCTGTAATGCACAATATCACTGCTTTTCACTTCTCATTCACTTCATTCACTTCTCCCTGTGAGACAAAATGCTGTCACTTTTCTGGGAGTCAGTGACTTCTGAAATTATTTTCATTTTGTTTTAAGCCACCTTTACTATGTTTTTTTCCCCTTTCTGTTTTTACTGTATTTCATGGGCCTTAATGTTTTAATCCTTTCTTACTGCAGGAATGGAGGAAGGAAGACAATTCAGCTTCAAGGAGGACTGTGATTCTAGTGAAATGGCAGTGACTGACCGCGTATGCCATGGCACACAGCACGATTGCCTGGGGTGCACCACCAGGCCCTACTCCCCCCACCCCTATCACTGGATTCCAGGATAGACATCCTGGCTACTTGTGCTAGCTTAGATAAAACATCTTGAAGCCTTGCCCCAGTGTCTTAAGTGCTTCTTTTCTGAACAAGGCAAAGTTAAGATTTGAGGTACAACACACTTTGGTGTCTTTGCCTTGTTCAGTCACTCAGCTGGCTTATAGGGACTTGCACCAGTTGTTTCATTCCTGGGCAGCGGTGCCTCCAGCGCTGTCATAGTTCCTAGGGAGTGTTTTGGCTGTCCTGATTTGCATTTTATGTTACTTAAATGCAGTAATTCTCAAAGGCATCACAAGAGATGCAGTGCAAGATGGAGTCTTATTTTGAAGCTTTGTGCTCTCCTCCCTGTCTCAGCGTACAGCACGCTCAGCTGGGCAGGTTTGAGCCTCGCATGCTGTTGGACTGATGGTGGCCTTGATGAAGGAATGTTGGCCCTGAATTGGGCCTCTCCACGTTCATATCACAAATACTGACCTTACAGAAGAACAGCTCTAATATCCACTGCATGGAATCTGATGTCCCAGTTCCTTTGTTGGTATACATTCTAGGTTTGGGTGAGGGAATAATGCAAGCTGGTCATACCCAAGAAAGAATAAAAAGGCAAAAGGGCAGACTTTTTGTTTAATTGGTGAGATTAAGGCACTCCTTCTGCAAAGAATAACTCAGTGACAGTCTCATAGCTGCTGGGTGTTAAACGCAGCGAAAGGAAGGTATCTGTGTGTAGGAGCGTTAGCAGCAGTGCTCTATGTCGGTGTGGAGCAGGGAGCCGTTTGAATGGGAGAGCTGAGCTGTTTCACCCCTTTGCTCAGTGACGAAGGCAAGCATCATCTAATCCTAAGCAAACTTTTTGTTGCACAAACCAAAGGAGGAAAAGAGGTGTGACGCCCTGATATGAACAAGGATCAAATGGTTTTGCTCAGAAATGTTTTAGTCTTTTGTAGTATACGTGCTAGAGTGGGATCGTCTCGCCTGCTGGCCAGTGCTGCTGCTGCTGGAGCTGTGCTGTCAGCCAAGGCCTGTCCATGTCCTGCTCCTTATTGGAGCTAGCCAAACAAGAAATTCCTTACAACGGTTGCCCTTTCATGCTGTCGGCACTCATATCTGTATGAAAGCTTAATAGGTTATTAAAATGACGTGATGTGATATGGCTTCAAAAATGTTTTTGTATTGCAAGAGGATTTTAGATATTCAGGTCCTAAAAAAATCCCCAATAATAATAATCAAATGTCATTGTAGACATAAATAAGACTCCAAAGGTGAGTTCTGGATATGGTTTTAGGTGATGGTGTTGCTGTAAATGCTCCAGCATCTTATTTGTGCTGATAAAACTGTTGGTAGGACTTATTTAAATGAAAGATAAGCCTCACCAGTGGATACTTTAAACCTGGGTCAGTTCTTGGATCTGTTTTCCGTGTAGTCCCACAGGGATATACATAGCAGCACTGCTGAAGGGGCAGTTAAAGGGTGGGATCAAACAGCTGAGCTTGGGGCTACTTAAAGTGGCACTGCCATCAAAAGATGCACTGGGACATGCTTTGAGTGCTTGCTGTCAGCTGGGTGGCTTGATGAAACTGCAGGAACTATTCAGGGAAACCAGCTAGACTAGAAGGTGGAATATATGGATGCGAAGGACAGTTGGAGTTGCCTATTAGTCAAAATTACTGGTATGATCATCAGTCTACATTCCCGGCGAAAGAAAAAAAAAAAAACCTGCACTGGAAAAAATGCAACCCAAAATATTAAAGGAATATAAGAGTAAATGGAGGTAGGGGAGGACTGGTTAGCAACAAAAGATACATGTAAAAGATGAGGAAGTGAAGGAGTTTGTTCCTGATGCTGTGAGGTGGGATAGAGAGAGGCTTCATTTTCGGCTAAAGTGAGAATGTGGTGTATTTGGCAAAAGAAGCGTGGGTGGTAAGAGTAAGCACACCTACAAGGAAATGACTGCTAGTGGATGCAAACCAGAAGAGACCAGTGTGTTCTTAAGTGTAAGTGCATCATTAGCACTGGAGTTCTGGTAGTAAATATATTAACTTGCCAGTCCTGATGGTATCTTACAAGTGGAAAATGGCAAATGTGTATTAGGGGAATGTGGCATGGGCAGGTACAACCCCATTAATCTGATCTCTCTACTACGCGATATGTTTCAACAGACAGACACTTATCCCTGCAAAGTGCTAAACCTAGGAAACGAAGGCTGTGGCAGCTTCTTCCAAGGGGCTGTGCACTGAGGAGGCTTGATCCCACCAAGGCGTAGCCTTAAAAATTATTCTGAAGCTGTGTACTTCAAATTTTGAATAACAGATTTAAAGATACAGAGGTAAATGAAACGGTTCAAATAGTTTGTCACAGATTGTCACAGATTTTATCACAGAATCATTAAGTTGGTGGGTTTCTTTGAGAAGTTCTTTATAAATAAATAAATTTTATAAATATATAAAATGCAGTAACTCCCATTTACCTGGACTTTTGTAAAGCACTTGATACGGTATTGCATAACACTAAATAAACTTGGGTAATTACAAATACAGGAGGTTTAAGGTGGGAGTTGCTTTAAAGAAAGACAGCGGCAGGGAAAGTTAAGCAGGAGACTTTCAGCTGGGGGGGATGCTATGAATTTCTCAGCTTTTGGGGATGCGTTTTTAGCATTTACTTATGTTGAAATATCACTTATGTGCTATGAAATCCTCAGCTGGAAACTGCTGAGAGATGCTGTAGCTCTTCCCTAAGTTCCCCCTCCCTAACCCTTCTCCCAGTTTTTTGTGAGTAAGAGGAGAGGTTTTGGAGATGCATGAGAAGTATAAATGTTCTTGTACAGAGCGTGGGTCTGACATGATGAAGAGGAGTGTACAGACATGCACGTTCAGGAATCTGGTACACAGAACTACGGCCAGTGATAACGTGGATGTGGAACGCTTCTGTGAAGAGGAAGCTTTGGGTGTAAATTGTTCAGGGACCTGTAGGAGCAGGAGAGTCCATGTGATGAGTCAGATGGGCTCAATCACGTGCTTTGTGGCATCTTGTGACACAGGACTGAAGCTCTCAAGAAGGTGATAATGTGAGGGGGTCCGTTTACACCTGCCACATCTGCCATTGTTCTGTACCCTTTGGCTAGGAAATGCATGAGGCTGGGAATGAGGAAATCATTCTAGGACAGGGTTTGGCAATCTACTGTCGACCTTGTCACATGTTCTTTTATGAAGATGTAGTGGAAGGCTGTTGATGAGAACTTGGAAATCTCGTTGCCTCTGGTTGTTCAGGGGTTTGTCACACAGGTGGCACGGAACGGGGGAAGCTCAAAGTGGCCAGCTAGTGATTCCTCTCTTCCAAACAGGCTGGAGTGAGCACTTGCAGCTTTTTGGATGCCCTGTTCCCAGGTGCAGTGGATGACAGTGCCGTTGAGCCCTTCTCACTTAAGAGAGAATAGATAGAAAGGCCCAAGCCTTTTGACATGCTGTTTGTTTTGAACTGAACCATCCTGCTTTTCTTATTCTGACAATGAACCAGTTGAGCAATTTGGTGGTTTTCTAGCTGGGGATGGGACACTGGTGGAAGTGAGGGTGTCGTGTAGGTTGAGGATGCAGTGTAATGTGAATTGTGTGAATTGTGCGTGCATGGAAACCTGTTGAACTGCCAAAATTTTCAACTTCAGGCAGCTTAACACCTCTCTGAAGTAAAGTTAGTGATGGCATTGCAGTGATAACAGATACAGTTGTTTGCTGTCCAGAGCCAGCCAAGGAGTTGTGGTGCTCGTCATTGAATTAATATCCTCCTCAGAATTATCTCTGTAATACTGGGTTCAAGCAGTGTGTTCCTAATTGAGTTGCAGATCAAAACCAGCTGGAGGCTGTATTTGGTGAGGAATGCAGAGGCTTGTTTAGCTAAACGAGCATCTTGCTGTATACGGCTGCCAGGGAGCGTCAGGCGCTCATTTGTACAGCCCCGTACAGCCTGAGACCTGCTTACCCGAGATGGTTTTTTCTCTGCCCATGACTCATTGCCATAGCTGTGTCAGTAAAGGCACCTAAGCCTGGATTCTTCATTACAAAGCAGAGTGTTGTTACGAGACCATTTTCTTTGTTTGGGCACCAGGATGCTGGTGTTTCTTGTCCCCGGCCCCAGCCCGCTTCAGAGTAGCTGGAATCGCATGGCCATTCACACAGCCAGCAGTGTATGTTCTTGATGGGTTTGAAGGCGGCTGCGGTCTTCTTAAGACTTCCCGATTTGTTGCTGGTGGTGTTTTTCCCCCTCCTCTTACCGTGATCCTGGCTAAAGCACGTTATTGCTATTTGATTATTTTTTAAGTCCGATGGCTGTCACAGTTAATCTGTTTGTATAATGATGGTGAGTGGTAGTTGTAAATCCAGCTGTCAGGGCATTCCAGACGCCTTTGCATCTCTGCTCTTTTTCAAATAAAAATGTTTTCTGCAGAAGCGTAAATGCTATGCCATTCAAATCCTCATTGAGCTGCACCTCATTACACGAGCAAGAGTGTATAGAAACTCTCAGAAAATTCAGAACTTCAAACAGAGCCAAGGTTTGTTCTTTGGATTGCACTGTTTCTTAAAGAGATTGTCAGACTTTTACATGTTTTTGTAAAATAAGGCTGCCTCTATGTCCTTTGCTTCCATTTTATTAGGCCCCTTGCTCAGCTTCCAGAAGTTGATGCTGTGGTTTTGAAAGCCAGGACTGTAGAGCATAAGATTTAAGGGATGGGGTGGGGTGGGTGTTTAACATTTTTATTAAAACAAGAACCCATGCAGATGAAAAAATGATCTTCAAATTCTGCAAATGAAGAAATAGGAAGATATCACTTGTAAATTAAGAAATGGTAGAACTTATCGGCTTGCATAACTGAAATGCTGAGCACTCGGGACGTGCATTTTAAGTATTCTACACGTTCATAGACTAGTTTTTTTGGTTGTGGGGTTTTTTTTGTACTTTGCATCACTTTAATTCCATTCTCAAGAACTTTGTTCAATAAGGAGGTTATATGCTTAAGTCAGTGGCATCTAAGAGCTGTAAGCAAGGGGTTAACTAAAGCATATACTTTGGTTTTGATTCTGGACTTTAGAGTACAGGAGAGTAGTGTTCTTTTACACCAGTGAGTTTGAATAGTAAAGTAATAACACTAGGCTCTTATCTTAATTTTACTTTTTCCACCAGGGTCTCCTTATGTAATATAGGACAAGCTACTTTGATTCTTCTGATTTTCTCTGCTTCTGACCCGTTAGATATTATCATCTGATTTTTTCCTATCTTCCCGAGTAGGTGTGTGGGTTAATTGTTACAGTCTCTTTAGTGCTTTGAACGTAATCTTTTAGTTCACATAATGGTTGGTAATTAGAATAACAAACAGTTGGAGAGGTTATCCCCAGACTGCTAAGGCACTGTATACAACTCTAGTACCTGCCTGCGTCCTGCCTGCGTCCTGTTCCCAGCCTAGCTCTTCTGTAGGCAGGGGGAGCAAATGCATCTTCAGTTTCTCCAATAAGATATTATTTTTACTAGCTGTCTCCTCAGATGGAGAGCAGTGCACTGCAGCTCAGTCGTGTTGCTCTCGCTAGTGCACTTGATATTCCATGCGGGGGTGTGCTAAAGAGAAATAGTCAGCAGCCCAGAGCTTCTGCTTACGTACTGGGAGGTGAGAAAAGAGATCTTGGGAGAACACCTCTTCTGTTGGGACTTAGGTGAAGAGCTGTGTGTTTGGATGCTTTGAGGAAGGGATGGGGTAAGGAGGAGGGGACCTGGTTGTTTTGTATCAACCTGTTTACAGGGTTCTTGCGTCTTTCTCTGGTTGTTTTGTATCTGCCTATTTCCCGGGGGTTTTGCACCTTTCTCTGTACATCTGGTCTGGCACTGTTGAGGCAGGAACTGGCAGACTGAAAATGCCCCAGTACAGCTGCTTGAGGAGCTCGTGGTGCTCAACCCTGAACAGCGTGACTCAGCCGGTTAGGTCTGTTGTCTGATGCCCAGCCACGTCACAACTATGAGACTTAACTTGGCTCCTGCCCACTGAGCTGCTGCTTTTGCTAGATCATGAGGTGAAAGGGGAAAGGGAGGTTTCATGGTTGCAGATTGAGAAGGTGAAATTGTTCAGGTCCATAGGTGGACGAACGTTCTTACTAGTTCCTTGTATGTATTTTTTGTACCTGCTTGAAAAAGCAAGGGTACGAATGAGTACAAAGATAGATTTCTGGTTTTGTAACTCTAGTTAAGAGCAAGTGAGTAATTGTTACTTGCAAAGGATATGTGTGAATGTTTTATTTCCTACTTAAGAGTTCATGTATAGGAAATGCAAATTGGTGCTCAGGTTGGAAGAAATCTTGAAGAGCAGCTAATAACTCTGAATAATAGATGACTGGATGCAGGTATCCTCTCAATATATGAGCAGTAGAAACTAACAATTAAAGGTCAGGATTGGCGTTTTATTGGCTTTAGGAGGAGAATTGTGAGGAATTTAGCCTGACAAGAGCTGTGAAATCAGTAGCAGATGTCTGCCAGGCTGTAAGTGCAAAGGGCATTCATTCTGTCTGTCTCCAATGATTGCAGCCTGTCAAAGCAAATAACTGTTTGGGATTTGGCATTCAGAGGGCAGACAAAAGGACAGCAAAATGGAGTTCAGATGTCTAAAGACAGTATTCTGAAGGTGGGGGTCATGATGCTGCTGTTATTGATACTTTAGCACCAGACTGTGGTTTAAGGTAATGCTTTGCAGATGATTGAAGACTTCAGGAATACTGAAAGGGAAACGAGGAGAATGGCCAAATACCCATTTTGTTGTTGTTCTGCTCGAGGAAGGACAGTGAGTAGAAGATCTCTGAGGTGAGATGGCCAGGTAAGTGAAGCAGCAAGTTTTGGGTTGGGTGTAATGTTTCAACCCTATCATTCTTTCCTGTCTGTCGAGCTGTGGTTTGGGTAGTCCGTGTCTCAAAATCTGGTCTTACAGAGTTTGAAGGCTCAGCATTCTCAAAATAAATATCTCTGCTCAGACATGTAATTTAGAGTGGGATTCATCCTACTGACTCAAGCAATTAAAAATCTTAGCACCCAGCCCAAGCACATCAGTAAGAGACTTCAGAAGACGATTCATCTGCTCCTAAAATATATGAGATTTACTGCTCATAAAGGTGCCTGTCTCTCACTGTTGACTGCAGGGGACTTCATTTGTGTAGTTTAAATGAGGTGCGTAACTTCTAGAATACAAAGGTAACTGTACGTTGCACACCCAGGCGCCAGGATATCTGCACTTGCACAAGACTAGCTGACTCCTGACGTGGATTTTGGAGCATTTTACCCATGTATGGGTATGTTTTGGCTTCCTCCCCACGCTGAAAACCTGGGAGGATTGCAGATGGAGAGCGTCAAACACAGTGAGATGCAACACGGTGCAGAATTGCCCAAGCTTGTCGAGATCCAAGCTAATGAGTCCATAAGGCATCTCTGCACTGTGGTCTGTGCTTAGCTGAGGACTAACGCACTCTGCTGGGTGGCTGCTTTGCTCTGCATGGTGGTGGTGTATCTGAACATAAATCCTGGGTGTCCAACAAAGTTGCAGGTGCGTTTGAACACTGCATAAAGAATTTATAAAGTAGATCTGAACTTTTGTTGTGAAACAGTTTGCAAATGCTGCTATGAACACAGGTGTCGCTGTGCCATGTCCTACCACTGCATCTTCAGTAGGATCTACTGAATTATGGGGGGGGATGTAACTGATGGGTCATGTGGTGAGCAGCACCTGCCTGCAGTAAGGACTGAAATGATCTATTCAGATTTTCTAGAAAGTTTTATTATCACATCAGCAAAATGAGAAATTCCTTAAGGAAATAATAAATATGTGCAGTGAATCAGACAGGAAGAGGCAAAGACAGACAACTCCTGGCGCATGTTCACTAGGGAGGCATTTACTCCTTAAGGGAGCATTTAGTGTAGGTTATGTGCTGCTAAGTTGAAAAAAAAAAAAAAAAAAGGTAGGAAAGCCATGTGTATCGCTTAGAGCTGCTTTGGAAATCTGATTTTACAGAGAAAGCTGGTGTTTTAATAGATTTAAATAAAGACTTTAAAAACTTATTGTGGAATGGAATTTTCAAAAAGTTACTCTAGAAAACTTGCATGGAGTAATTTTGAAACTGATAGTATTTTAAAATAAAAAATGGGAGATTTGGGCTATTTTTCACATCTGCTGTTCTAATTTTATTTTGCCACATGCTACAACATTGAGTTATTTTTTTCTTTTTTTCCGTTTCAGTAAAAGACAAGCCAAGGTGCATTTCGATCTAAAAGACAGAAAGGTAGCAGCGCTCTCTACTGACTATATATACCATTTCAAATATTACCATGCTACACTGCTGCTATGGCCACTCTTTATAAATCCTAAAAAGATGTAAAAATAATATAAAAGTGAAAGTCCCTGATCAAAACTCATCACTTTTATAAATTCAGGTGTGTAAAAATTAATTCATGCTCTGGAAGACACCTAATAGCACAGAAAGGAACCCATTCTTTAAGATCAAGGCAACTTAATCATGGACTGTAGAAACAAGCTGGTATCTCTTGCGTAAAGCTTACACTGGAGCTGAAGGGTCGGTTTGATGCAAATTCGTTTAAGCTTAGTGTTTGTCGTGAATCGCATCCTCAAATTCACCAAAACCATTGGTGAAATGTCATTCCCTAATCAAAGCTTGTATGGCCAAATAGGTGGATTTTCTGCCAGTATTTGGGAGGTGCCATAAAGCCAAGGGCTGCTTCTACTTTTCCTTTTGTTTAATAGCCACAAAACCCATAAATATCTTTCACAGGGATTTTAGTTTACAGAAGTAGCTTTCTGTGATTTTTTTTTTTTTTTTTTTTTTCCCCTCAGTGGAAATAATACTTCTGTAACAACCAGGTTCCTTTCCCCAGTTGCTCTCCAACTTTATTACGACATACACACAAGCCATAATCTGGGGAACATCTATATCACAATGTCGGCTGAGGTTTTTGTATTTGTAAGGAAAACAAGGATTTCCAAGGAAGAAACTTAGGTTTGGAGCTTGTGTTCTTTCCGCACACGAGATTTTGGTGTCGGTTTAGTATGTGTGCCTTGCACTGCCTGTATGGTCTCCAGTTGCATGGAAATACAACAGAAGCGGATTTATGTTTTCATTGCTAGAATGAAGAGAGGCACCTTTTTTTCTTACAGGTTATCTGGGAAAATGGTCTAAAATACTATGAAGGTGCAGTGTATCAGTCAGTATGATTTAATCATATTTGACCTTTTTTGGGGCTGAATAGGTAGTTTTCAATTTGCTAAGCAAGATGCTTTGATTTGCCTGGTGTGGAGCCCACATTACGTCGCCTCCCTCCAGTCCTGGTGCTCCTGAATGTGGTCGTGACAGAATAAAACTACTTCAGCTGATGCCCGGTGACTTTGTCTAGACTCTGTATTACTTCTTGTCTTCTGGAAATCTCTTCTGGAAATCTCTTGCCCCTCAACCACTGATAAGTTTTCATTACTCTATATACATAAAGTTGTGCTGACATTTTGGGGGTAGATGGGTGCCTGCCTGCTTTCAGTTTTGGCAAATCAAGGCTGCTGCTCTGTGCTGAGCAGCAGATACAAACTGGTGTAAATGTTCCCCCCTGGCAGCAGATTATTGAAGGTAAAAGTGGGGTTGGGATGGTACCATCCCAAGGACATCAGCTGAGACAGCGGATGCCTTACTAGCCACTTAACTCGGGCATGCAGTAAATCTGCTTCTTTAACTTTTCCACAATTTCTTTTTCCTGTTAAAAGGTTTTCCTGTTAAAAGGCTGCCTCTTCTGTGCCTGTTTGCAGCACTGAAGAAGATGGATTGTCCTTGCTGCCTTTGGCTTTTTCACATCACTAATGATGGCTTCACTTTCTAACAGACCACAAACAGACTTTCAGAAGCATTTGATTTTTTTTTCCCCTTGTTTTATCCTGTTAGAGTGGCAAAGTGATTACAGCCCAGTTTTGCGACTGCTGAGTGGTTAAAGCTCTCTCTTACTGTGTTTGTCATAAGGTACAAGGCTGTATGGTCTCTGACACGACACTTTGTTCTTTTAACCTTAATAGAACCAACATCCTTGCCGCTGATTTCACAAATCAAAAGTTCTCTGCTAAAATGGATCTCACCAGATACTAGGAGATGTTACCAACACTTGATAAACCACAGTTTATTTATTTTATGAGGCAAGCTACGTGGAGTTGTTTACTTCATCAGCTCTAGATTTATTCCCGAGATACAATATTCAATTTTGTCAGTAATAGTTTGTTCTTCCAGTTGCAGCTTGAGGATGCACTGTTTTAAGTTGTTACTAGTAGGACTGCAGCCTCTGGAGGCAGGGGAGAAAATCTGGCTGCTCTGCAGAAAGCAGAGCCCTGTGATGTGGGGGATTGCCTGAAGACTCATCCTGCATCCCTACCACTGACTTAAGAAACCTCTGTCATGGACATTCAGTCCTGTCCTTTATTGCAGGATTAAGATTCAGCGTTGTAATGTCCAGAGCTCATTAGCGAGAGGGGAATGTATATGAAAAGCAGGATTCATCTCGGCTGCCTTTTGGTCCTGGTTGGCTGGACTCCCCTTGGGCCGCCAGCGAGGGACGTGGACACTTCCAGGCACAGTTACTGCCCCATAAAGCAGGCATCTAAACAGGTCTGATAAATTATCCTTTTAATCTTGCCTGTTTAAAATTACTACCTTGGAACAACATGCTTCAAAAGCATCCGTTTCCCCATCTGTCATTTGGGGGATGTAGATAACTGGTGCAGACAGACGTCTGCGTAGGAGCGAGCGGTGCTCACGTCCCTATCGCAGAGCTGGGAGCTGCCTGGAGGCTCCCCGGCATTCACCAGCATCTCCCCGTGTGGGTGTTTGTGTGCCTGAGCTTGCTGTGGGTATAGGGGAACAGCCTGCAGTCGTTAAGTTTGCAGAACACTTCACAGACAGTGGTGCTAAACACTCATGTGCGTGACATCCAGCTGATAATAAATGATCAGGGGAGGGAGGGATGACCTGGGATGCTGCAGAGATCTCTTGATTTGAAATGTGATTATTTTTGAAATGTGATTATTTTTCTTTTTGCAAAATAAAGATAGAAGACGTTAAGACATAACTGCTTCTATTGAAGAATAGTTGGACAGTATGTTTAAGAAGGTATAAAAAACTAACTGACCTAGGAGGAAGGGGTAAGGCCAAAGTTAACAGCAGTACCTCAAGCTTACCTTGACCATGATTCTGATGCTTTGAAGGCTTTTTGAAGTTAATAGGGAAAAGATGACTAGTTTTTGTGCAAAAGCTGGTTTATGATATTAAACAACTTCGGCTTTTCATTTGGCAAAAGTGGAATGAATGTTTCTTCTAAATTAGAAAATATTTTAAAACCCCTGACTCCAGCCTGAAGCATTATGCACAGGAAATTTTTTCTTAATGTGCAACTGGAGAATAGTTAAGTGATGCTAGTGGGAGTTTAAGCTGCTTCCATGAGTCTTAATGCTGTGGCAGTAAAGAAAAAGCAAGAGGGAGAAAGGGGATGAGATGGCATTTTGAGAGAGAAATTAATTCAGCAACATGAATCGTTGGTATAAAAGGCTTTTGTGGAGAAGGCTGCCCTGGGAAGCCTGGATTTTAAGGCTGTAATTGGAATTTGAACTTAGGGACAGATCCTTAGCTGGGAAAATCAACGTGGTTGCAATTGGGCCTCGTCAATTAGTTTCACTGTCATAGAACAGCCAGTAAAAACACGTGTACAGCTGGTCCTTCCATCCGTGCAGTTAAAATGAATCTCGCTGTCCGTGCCGAGAGTGAAACGCTTCAACCAGCTGTCCTGTCTTTGTGTAATGGCTGGAAAATCCAGTTATGTCCAACTTGGATTTTGAGCTCTAGACAAAAATTTGCTTAATCTTAGTTTTTAGATGAGAACCTAGTAATAAAAAAAAGCAATGATTAAAAAAAAAATAATCTCTATAATAAATAAAACCTTCTAGAGTGCAGCCTCGCCAGCAGATAAGGGCTGCTGACCCAAGGTGTCAGATTTTTGTCCCATCTCTACTGCTTTCTTATCTAGTCCAGTTCCAGTTTTCTAGTTCCTGCTCACCTCCCTAACCTTCAGAAAGAACTGGGCTTGAAAAAATGTGAGGCATAAAACCTTCAAATCCCAGCTGCTTCAGACGGTCAGGGCAGCAAGCTCACAGCTGTACCCTCAGTTGCAAGGAGTTGGCTCCCTTCCCCCTGAACGGCAGAGCCGTGCTGTTTGGGTGCTTGCTGGAGAGTCCCACGGTCTTCAAAGGATAGAGAGGATTTTTCTGCTTTTTTTGCCAGGTAAGGCCTTTATCTTGCAGACCATCCACATACACAGTCGCAATGTCAGTGTTTAGCACCAAGATCCCATTCCCAGGAGCAGGAATGCTGTGATCTACACCTGACAGATGTTATAATGAACTCCTGTCTGATCGAACAAAGTTTCTTCAATCATTTCAATCACATTGTCTTTGGGATGCAGATGTGAGGTCTCTACAGAAGGAAGCTTGTCTGTCTTGCTCACCGGATCTTGCTGCAAAAAGAAACAGTACAATTTTAATTTCTTAAGCGAGCACATGCGTTGCGTCTGTGCAGGCATTAGATCTCCTGCGTTCCCCTGCTCTCCCAGACAAGCTATACGTACCGTCGGGGGCTTTGGGGCAAAGTCTTTCTCGCAGACATGTGCGATGATACCAGCAGCCAGAGCATCACCAAGGACATTGGTCATAGTTCGAAATCGATCCCTAGATGAGAGAGAGCTGTGAGGATGCAGTTGGTGGCCACAGCCAACGTGCCCAGGGTCTTTTATGGCTTTGAAACATGTCAACCTCCATCCCTAATGTCTCTACCACCAGTTTTGCTAATGGCAAGTTGAGACAAGTGCAGTAATCCTCTTGCAAATAGAGAGAGAAAATGGTACATGCGATGTCTGTGTGAGCCCAGTATCGTGAAGGCGATGGGGCTTCTTTTTGTCTCATTGTGCTTGTCTTTTTAGTGCATAGACCTGCCTGTGCTACTTCCCAAGCCGATGCATCGTCATCATTTTTGCTCAGTGAGGGGGTGAGCTGCCTGAGTGAGTCATAAAACTCCTTGAGATGCCTCTTGGGGAGGAAAGCTTGTTTATCCAGCCACAGCAGCTCTCTTGTCTACCCAAGCACCTCTCACATCAGTAGAAAGTGCCAGCACATTGCGGCAGGTGATGGCGCTGGGTACCCTGTGATGCTCAAAGATTGAACTCACATTATGTTCTGATTTTACAAGTTTCACCTGAAAAGTTAAACTTCCTTTTATGTGAAAGAAAGAGAAAAGCAGCCAGGATACTCGATGCTATTTCCTCTCTGTCCAGGGTGACTGTGAAGTACAAATCAGCAACCCACGTGTCAATTATGTAGAAGACAGCGTCTATTCTGTATGTTTTTTCACCTAGTTAATTTGCTTCATTTTTATCTTAGTACTTTAAAATGGCACATTTCACAAACTGCGTAAGTTTGACTTATATTCTGTTTGTCTGTGACAACTGTAATCAAGCATCAGTTTTTGTCTCAAGATCAATCGTCCATCAAGATGAAGACGGTCTCGTTGGAAGATAGACTTCCTTGGTGTTGGATGCAGTCCTTTGAAAATGTCATCCTTACTTTTAGAAACTCCAGGGATGTTTTAGTTCTGGTGACATACGGGTTTGAGAAAGAAGTTACTTATTAAATGCAAGAGGGGGGTTTGCTACATCTGTTCAAGAACTGTCTGTCTAATTTACTGCCGTGAGTTGATGTGCAACCAACGCGTACTGTACGTTGTTACTGTTTTGATGTGACATCCATTTCTCTCTCCTTTCTACTTTTTAATTGTGAAAATGCCCATGTTTCAGAAATAGAAACAGCAAACTGGATGAGCACATATCGTAAATAATTNTAAACAATTGCATGTTTCCACCTCTTTTGTTGCTCTCTTGTTGTTGTTAGCATCTTTCTGGCTAATTTTAATTTCTCCTTGTATGAAGCCAGATACCTTTCACCCTGCCTTACCAACCTTGTTCCTCTTCCAGGGATAATATTCCACCAAAACAAATACCGTACCATCCAGTACATCGCTTTGACTCTTGTGCTGTCCATCCTTCTTTGTTCACAGAGTGGGCAGCTTCAAGAAGACTAGGGCTTGAGGTATTTCTAGGGAATACATTAACTAGCAGCCTTACACAGTAACACTTCATGAAGATCAGACTATGCACCTGCTTTCCTCTTTTTCTACCTCTCGCTATGGAGGAAAGTAGTATCTTTTTAATGTCTTAAAAGTATAAATATATATATGTTTCAGAAAGGTTGATTTTTGTTACTTATTTGAGACCTCCAATAAATGTGTTGTACAATCAGATAGGAATTAAGATAAAAGATCAAGACAAGCTGGTATTTCAAACTGGGGACCTTACTTCAAATACGTCACCATGAATTGGCACTTGGCACCCACCTGTAACGTTGTGTCTGGAGAATACTTACAGTGCCCAGTCGACTGCGATGATGAGTGTGATATCGTCAGTTGGCAGCCCAACAGAAGTTAGCACGATGACCATCGTAACGAGTCCGGACTGGGGGATCCCAGCCGCCCCTACGCTTGCTGCTGTTGCTGTTATGCTGCAAAGAGAAGGCAGCTGCACAATTATTGTGGGTTTGGTTTGTTTGTTTCTGGTTTTTGGGGGTTTTTTTGGTTTGGTTTTTTTTTTTTTTAAAAAAAACAAGCATGTTTGCATGGCAAAGTAAGTTATTCCTGTATGGAAGGATTGGATTGGATCTGGCTTCCTCCACCTTCCTGCTCCCTGATGCTATCCCAAACCGCTGCCTGTGCACATCATGGCCGAGGGCTTACAGCAGGTACTCTTGGGTTTGTGCTTACACAACACCCCTCTGTGTTCCAGTGTAGGTAGCCCCTGCCTAAAATTGCTCAATATTTGCAACTGTACTTACTTATTTTTATCTAGACAGGTGCTTTATTTCCCTGCTTATAAAATGAGGATATTCAGTTCCTGAAGGGGAGTAAATTATACCTGCACAAACCCTTCTATGCTAAGATGATTCATCCGCACTGCAGATGTTGACCTGCTCTAGCCATGCTGTTAGTTTGCAGTCTGGCTTTTACCTAGAGACAAAGTCTTTGATTCTGCAGCGAATTCTGTGGGTGCAGAGCCTGAGCTTTCCCTGGCACGCAGCGCAGGGGGCTGGTACATGCTGCACCTTTCCCTACTCTCAGCTTTCTGGCAAAGTTCACTCTCTGCAGGAGCAAGATCTCTGCCGAAGGGGAAAAGTGTGATAGATAGTTATAATCTCTATAAATATGAATAGAGAGAAATAATTCAGCTGCTGCAAAGAAATGTTTACCTTATCGTTATAATTTGTCCCAAATCCAAGTCGTATTCATTGACCTGGGCAATAAAAATAGCAGCAACCGCTTCATACAGTGCCGTGCCATCCATGTTGATGGTGGCACCGACAGGGAGGACGAATCGTGCCACGCGTCTGTCTATTCCGTTGTTTTCCAGGAGACACTTCAGGGTGATGGGCAAGGTTGCTGAGCTGCAGAACAAGAAAGGATCAGTAATTCTCTCTATTGTTTGCGTTGAGCTTTATAAACAGGAATCAATGTAATGGTATAGAAATACCAGTTCTCCTGAGGGTAAATGCAGCAGCAGTATTGTACAAATTGCTATAGCAGTGAAAGTTTGAAAGTTTCTTCCACTTGCACTGCCTGGGGAATATACATAATTAGTCAAGTAGTCAGTTAGCTGCTGGCTGCAAGATAAAATGTCAGAATGTCATTTCAGTGGCCGAAGGCACCACTCTCTATGAGCAGCTCTGTGTGATGGTTACAGCTTTGTTGTACATCCCTGGTCCCCACGTTAATCCTGCAGCACCTTGAACATTGGTACAGGGCAGCATCTGCCAGTACTGGCCATGCCAGGGTCTAGCCAGACCCCGTTGCTCCCCGTTTGTCTCCTCTGTGCTGCACATGCAAGGAGCAGCTGCCTTGGCTCTTGCACCCCCCAACTTTTCTTTCTTGTTTCTGTGTAGCACGAAGATGTGAGCTGTCACGCAGGAGTTGGGACAAGGACATGGAGGAAGAAGACAGAGCAGAAGAAAGGAAACAAGCACGGAAAAGAAGTTGATGGGATTGTGATAGACTCTTGGAGGCAGGGACTGCTTTTCTGAAAGGAGTTGGCTGCAGCACATAGCGCGGTGTCCCCCAGCCCCTGGCACAGACCGCAGGGCTGGGACAAAGGAGCAGAGTGCTCCCACCGTCCTCTGTGTAACAGCTCTCCAGCTTGCTTAGGTGGCTGTAGAGCAGAGAGGAAGGAGAAAGCCTGATGGAGACAGAGCTGGAGACCCAAGTTCAGGATATCAGGTAGTTAAGAGTAGCAGAAGAGACCTGCAACGGTGGGCACTGGGGGAGGGAGGCACAATTCTAGATGGTTTTATTGGGATTATGTGAAGAAACAACAATAGGGAGGCCAGAAAAACCCTTTGCCTAGTCAAATGTTTTCTAAGAAAATGTTTTAATTTGCATGTCTTCCAGAAAGGATGGTAGTTTCTAATGTAAAGTTTCTTCATTGTTATAAAGAATGTTTTTCAATGAAAATAAAATAGATAAAAATAATCTGAAATTATAAAATCTTATCAACGTAGGCAACACTTTTCTTTGGAGGAGCTTGGGATACACAAGAGCTGATTTAAGCTTTTCAGTAAAGTGTTCAGAAGAGCTTTTGATGTTTTCAATTAACACCCAGGGTCATAACCCCACGCTGTTTTATAAAGCACCTACAACAGTCCTGTTTTGAATTCTTTGAAAGAAAACTGACTGCAGCAATTAAAAGCAGCACACACATGCACAAACATTGCTGCTTTGCTCCGGGAAAACCCCAGGAGAGGAGGAGCGGAAGAGCAACACGAGCTGGCCGGGTCTGAAGATGGACTGAGGCTCTTCCCGCTGAGGACCAGGGCAATGCCAAGCATCCCACTAACTGCTAAAACTGGAAGCGATCTCATTTCAAATAGTGCTGGAGCATAATTTTTCTTTGTCTGAATTATGCCTGTTCTCCCACAGCTTGCCTGGCCGTACACACAGCCACGTCTCCCATGACTAAACCAGATGCTTTCTCAGCTGTATCAGCATATTTCAGCCACATTTTCATACCTGGAAGATGTAGCTAAGGCAATCAGCAAGGCTTGCAATATCCCCTGAATGAAAGCAAAGGGGTTTTTCTTGGTGATGAGCACAAAAAGCAGAGGTAAGAGAATGAGTCCGTGGATGACTAGCCCTGACACTACTGTGATGGCATATAGTCCCAGCTTCTGTCCTATAACCGACGGATCTTCCATCTCCAGGATCTTTCCAGCAATGAGAAATACAATGCCAAAGGGGAAGTACCTGCAAAGAATAAGCATAAAAAAACATTTATGAAGATGCAGCGGTCATTGAAGCACTACACGACAGTCATTACAGTATTTGGTACCATGTGGTGCAGTCATATGAAAATAAAGCCAGTGCTCACAGTAGATACTTGCAGATGTATGACCGGCATTACCATTAGGTAGCAGGTAAGAAAATAACTGAATCAATCAAAAACAGATTTACCAAACTGCCATCGAGACAATTTTCATAACTGCTTCATTCAGACACTGGCACACGTTAACCAGCGGAGTTCCTCGCTCGCCCATTTTTCCCAGGAGAAGTCCTGCAACCAAGCACATCGGTTTATATTACTCAATAGTACCAGGGGAGCAGCGTGTGTCATGCCGGGTGTCTTGAGGCTCTGGCGGTCACAGAATGGGTTTCACTGGGCAAACTCACAGGAGGTCAGACTTAATACAGATTTCCACATGCTCTTACGGATCACGGTAATTCTCTGCTCCAAGCAGATACAAGCATCTGGCCTTTTCTCAAAAAAACCCCACCAAACCCAAATCCAGGATTTGGACTATACCTTGCACAGATAACTGATAAACTCTTCACTGCTGCTCAGTACTGGAAGAGTCACCTCTCAAGGTGGATAAGCTGTCTTTTTGCTATTTGGTAATACAAGAATAATGCAGCTCCGGAAAGAAAAATTGATTTTTTTTTTAAAGGACAAAGCTTGGTGGGTTTATATATAGCTGAAGATGTGATGATATGTTGCATCCCTCCCCTTGCTCTGGAGCGCAAAGAGCCGCACGCCACATCTGCCACTCGGATGAGCTTCTTCAGAAGAGCTCGGATTTGCCCGATCCCCGTGGGTGGTGGCGGTTCTCGGTTCCCTCGTGGGATGGGCTGTGCTGGCTGCCGACCAGCTATTTCACACAGACGGCTTTGTTGGTGGCCCACAGACTGTACTGTGGTGGTGACAACACATGCGGCCGTACAATAATACGTCAGGAAGGATCCAGCTGAGTTGCTTAGATACAGGCATTAAGCCTCCTGTATTAATTCGGGTTTTTCTTCTGATGTTGCTGTATTAACCTAATTCCAGTCCAGTTTTCTGTTGAAGGAATACTAGAGCAGAAATACATGGTCAGAGGGGTTATGGTGCTTTCTGGTCAACCAGCACAAAACTGGCCAGGGCTAAATCCCATTGCTTTCACTGGTAAGGAGGTTTCCAGGTACCCATTGAGTAAAAGAAAAATGAGTCTTTGAGTATTTGCTCATCTAGTTTCCAGCCTGGTGCACGTACTTTCTGTGTGGTCCCATTAGCTAAAATTACTTCTCGAGCACTGTACAAGTGTCTGCTTTAGCTTGGAAAAGAAGAATATAGTCAGGATCTTGTCTTGTCCCTCTCGTCCCTCTTCAGTCTTCAGGGCTGAGGACTCCTAGAGACCCTTGGCAGGTAGCTGGATCTCTTGGCTTGCTCAGAAGAGAGATGAGATAGGGTCACCTTTGCCAGGACTTTCAGAAATGAGACAAGGTTGGGCGTATTTAAATCTCAGCTCTATGGATATTCATCCAGTATTTGGTGGCCATAACAGCTGGTTTGAAAGAAATCTAGTTCTCTTCAGGTCCTACAGACAGCTGATTTGGAAAGATCATCCTAGCAAACGGACAGCTTACTTCAAGTAACTTTAAATCTCTGCCGTTTTCTGGATTTCAAAAGCAACAGAGAGGACTGGAGATGCTTGGTGTCAGTGAAGAGATCGCTGGAGCTGTGGTAGCTGTGTGGGGTTACCATCCACAGCAAAGCCACTCTGGGTAGCCAGCAGGCGCTGCATGGACACCTTGGTCTCAGTCCCACAAACTGTCTAATTTTGGTATTGGACACAAATACCCTTTGCCGAGATCTCAACCAGCTTCCACCTGGCCTCCCCCACCTTGCTGCAAGGAGGAGCTGATCCCCGTTTCCCACGGCACAGGGCTGTGTTGCCTGGCCTTCCCTGTCCCCTTCCTGTTTTCTGCCAGGCAAACCCCATTAATTCAACCTCTCCTCACAGGTAAAGCTTCCCACGGATGTACGGATGCCCTTTTCCAAGCTGCCTGTCCCTGGTGCAGGTGATGCTCTGCCGGTCTGCAGCTTTGTGGAGCTCTAATCCATCCCGTGCAAAGCCTGGGGAGGGTAGCTGGGTGGCTGGAGCTCACTCAGGTGATCTCCCGCTGCATCCTAACTCAGCGCTGATCCTCACTCCCACGCTGGCAGGGTGGTGGGGTGGTAACCTGGGAAGTGAAAAGTGGCTTCTCCTCGCTTGTTTGGCTGGGCTGGAGGAGGGGATGTGTCCTGCAAGAAGTGGTCTGCAGATGGTGTTGGTCACTGGGACAGAAGTCTGCCATAGACATCTCTTTTGTCTGTAAGGATCTTTAAGTGGGTCTGTCCCTGCCTGGTCTCACTGTGGCCATCTTCTCCAGGAACTTACTGTATCGTAGCCTTTAAAACTCCCCTGGCTCTGACGGCAGTCTGGTGTGCTGCAGTGCTGTGCTGGCTACACTGCCTCCACCCCTCAAATCCTCTAATTGGCCTTTTGGTTCCTTATGCACTAAGTTCAAGCTCCTTGCTCTCACCTCTTAATCTACATGTAATCCTGCCCCCATGCTCATCTCATCTCCTCCTACTCTTTTCCCTCCGGATTGGTCTCTTCCTCCGTTTCTCACTCAGCCTTGCACCCAGTGTCCTTCCATCTTACGCTCCAAGTTCCTCCTTCTCATGACTTTCTCTCCTTCAACCCTTCTTCCTCCCTATCCCTCGCACATGTTCTCTCTATCCAAACTCTGCTTCTTCCTCCTTCCTGAAATTGCTGCTGAGCACCTTGTCCAAGTGGGATTGCAAGCTGTTCAATGCAGGAAGCTTTCTTACCTTCTTCAGAAAGTCCTGTCATAAATTTCCGTACATTTCTGACAGGCACTAAGCCTGACCCAGCTTTCACCTGCTGCCTGCTCAGGGAGTTTGAACACTGCCAGCGTGAAGGCTTCAGACCGCTTGTAATGAGCTGTGTCCCAGGTAGCCTCTGCAAAAGTTACAGCTCACTTCGGTAGACTTCATAAAAAGGACCCTCCAGCTCACCTGACAATTTGAAAACCCTCAGGACCCGTGCTTGGGCTGTGAAGGCTCGTATGGAAAATCTGGGGAGAAAACAGCCTTCTTGGTGCCTAACACCTTTTGTGAGCTCCGTTATGGATGGTACTGATGAAGGTGTTGGTACAAGCTCTGTGCTGTGCCTGGTTCCCCAGGGACTTGAGCAGTTGGAGCTAAAATAACCTTGTCCCTCTGAGCATCCCTACCTCAATTTACAGCACAGTGGCTACAGCAGTTGCCACCCTGGGTTGCAACCGCCACTGAACAGCCTTGCGAGCTGGGTCGGGGCGCGGCGCGGAGCCCCGTTCTTTATTGAGCAGGTACCTATCGTTGCTGAGAAGATGACGATTCCCAAGACGTTCATCTCGTTGCTGGTCCCGGGCAGGGTCCTGTAGGTCATCTCAGGCGACGGTGTCAGCTCAAGGAACACAGGCCGATGAATTTCAGGGTTTTCATCGTCAGGTGCAAAGTAAATAAAACTGAGAGATTTCCCTGGGATCTTTGGAAAGCCGTGTGACTTCACCACCGGGACAAGAACAGTTCGATACTGGAACAAAAGCAAAGCAGTGAGGTTAGTGTCCTGTTGGCAATGGGCTCCATCCTGCTTTGAACACAGGGGCAAAGCCATCACTGGGCCAGGTGGTTCTGGAGGTTCAAAGTTTGTTTTTCAGGCAGCAAAAAGGCTGGTGAAAAGAAGAGAAGCAAGAAACAGGCAAGGGGAACTGTGGTTGTTCCCTGCAGACCTCAGCACAGCAATCCTCAAGCAAGGCTGCACTTCTCTGGGCAGACTCATGGCATTTGTGAGTCAGGTCCCTGCAGGATCCTGGTGCAGCACTGGGTAAGTGTTGTGGTCCCCACAGAGAGGCCCCTTCACCCCCCATCCCTCTCCTTCTGGGGGCTTTACAGATGCTTTCCCAATGCCATGAGTTTGCTTGTTTTCCCTTCTCCCCTCCACCCTACTTGGCCCCTCCTCAGCCTCTCCCCTTCGTCCATCCCAACCTTTCCTTCAAGCTGTCCTTCCCCATGCCTGCTGCCTGCCCACCCCTCTGCCTCTGCTCCCCGATCCCCAGGGACTGAGCCACTGCACAAGAGCAGGGTCCGGGGGAAGAGATGTTGTGCTGCTTTTGTACAGGAGCCCTCCTAGGCAGAGGGCAGGCAGGGGTGTCCCTGTGAGTCCGTGCTCCCACCAGCACCCTCCCGCCTTTGGGTGCCCACCATGGGGCGAGCAGAAAGCAGCCGGGGAGCAGGCAGGGTGGCGAGGGAGGCAGAGGGAAGGGAAGGGGCTCATGTCCAGGCTGTGAGTGGGGAAGAGCCCTCAGACAGGGAGAGCAGCCCCGTCTGGAGCTGAGCACCATCCCAGCCGCCCACAGCGGTGGGGCCAGGTGAACTCACCTGCTGGAACGAAGCTTCGATGAGATTAGAAGGAAACATGTTTCTGTAAGAGAGCAATTGCGCAGGGGTTAAAGCACATTGTGAGAACACAGGGAACAACCTGGGAAGCACCTCTGGCGGGCATGAGGCCAAGAGGAGGACCATTACAGCCAACATCAGCTTGATGTCCTCTGTGCAAGCTGAGGGCAAAGACAGGCTGGAAGGTGAATGAAGAGCAGGACTGTGAACCACACGTAAACTGGACTCATAGAAAGCCAGAGGCTGGGACGGACATCTGCCATCTCCAGCCCCCTGGTCAGCGCAGGACCGCATGCGAAGCTGGAGCAGGATGCTCAGAGCCTTGTCCAGTCAATCGAAAACCTCCAGAAATGGAGATTCTCCCCCAGCCCCTGGGTCCGTGCTGCACCTCCTCCCCAGTTAACCCTCGTCCACTGCTTTAATCCAGCCCTGAGCCAACTCCTGCTCATTTTTACCTTTCAAAGCCCAAGGAGCTGCAGGGCTTGGCATGTCACGGCTGGGGCTGCAGAGGGAGAACCACTGAGCTTTGCAGGGAATTTAAATCTTCCTGTTCTCTGCTGCTGCACCCCTCTTTGCTGATGGCTCTGGGAGGAGAGCAACAGGGGTGACAGAGTGGCCAGAGGGACATGCGTGGGGAGAAATGAACCCCACGTCGCTGGGCTTGGAGGTGCTAGTGCCTGGTCAGCGTGGCCAATGGTTCTCCCATTTCCCTTGAGATCTCAATATCTCCTGCGAACTCAGCGCCTTGTGGGAAGATCTTGTCTGCAAAACGCCATTGTAAACTTGGCTCCTCCTGAAATTCTGCGACATACCTGATTAAATCCAGTAACGCATCAGCGGAGCTGAGCACCACTTTCCCCACAGAGTAGTCGTCCTTCTGGGCAGCTGCGCCGGGGTGGATGCTGACCACGAGGATGATCCCGACAGTCACTGCCATGAAGGTTGTCCAAAGGTAGTAGGTGATGGTGATCACCCCCATCTTCCCACAGGCCTTGGAGTCCATAGTGGCCAGCCCGGACATGAGGCTGCAGCAGAAAAGATTGTGGTCAGTGTCTGCTCCCAAAACTGGACAAGAGGTATCTGATGGGCAAAATCTCCAAGGTGGGAGAACTTTCCATAGATTTTTTTTTAACCAATGCTTAAGGGCAGCACCGAGCTCTTGCACATTCGTGTGCCTGTGCCCGCAGGATCTCACACCCAGGATGGGCTTGTGGCAACCCAGGCTGAGCTGTGAAGGGCAGGAGACACCTCTCTGAGTCCCTTTTCAAGGTCTGACCATGTTTTCTGTTTTCTCCAAGGGATAAGAAGTAAATATTCTTAGTGTATTTTCATGGTGAATAACTAATGCTGCTCTTTTTTTTTTGTGATACTGTTCTTTTAAATCTCCGACACCCTGTGCTGCTGCTACATGTCACTGTGAACAGTGAAGAAAGGTATTAGCAAGGTTTATAAAATTCTGGTGGGGATGGACCCCACTCCCCAAAGGAGAGAGCTGCTGGTTCAGACTTTACATACACATAAGCTTTCCTAAGAAGTAGCCCATAAGCTACTTTTAAACAAAACTGGACTAAAAATAGAGACAGTATTACAGGCTGCACCAGCAGAGAGTCCTGGCAGGCAGCAGTGCTGGCACTGGGGGCAAATGGGAGCATTTGGGGGCTGCACCATGCCTCATGCCTCGTGCACACAGACATGCACCGAGCTCCTGGCCGCTGGTTTTCACTGCTCCAGCTCCCCTGGGGCCCTGCAGACCCCTGGCCAAACCTGCCGGCGGCATTCGGCAGTGGCCTAACAACCCCCAGGTGGGACGTGATGGAGACAGAGGCTGTAAGGGTTAATGTGACCTTTGGGGACACACAAGGTTGAGGTGGTGGCTAGTCCACAGATCCCCTCCAGCAGCCATGTGTCCAGGAGGAGAGAGACCCTGGGAAGTTCAAGAGAGGCCCCAAAGGCAGCATGGAGGTGAGTGACACTTTCCAATGTGAGGTTTGGGGAGCTCCAGAGCTGAGCCCCAACCTGGACAAATCCATCCCCCGAGCACACCCGGTCCCCTCTGGGACGGTGCAGAGGGAAGACGCCACTTCACCATCATGCAGTAGAATAAGAAAAAAGCCTGGTTCAATT
The DNA here is from genome assembly GCA_013389945.1 of Fregata magnificens. NCBI lineage: Eukaryota > Metazoa > Chordata > Aves > Suliformes > Fregatidae > Fregata > Fregata magnificens. The sequence continues at coordinate 224,829 of WAAD01017000.1, read as the reverse complement.
CAATGTGCAAGAAAAATCCTGGGAGCCCCATGCAGATCCCATGCCCGCAGGCAGGAGAGCGGTTAGCTGGGACAGCTGCGAGAAGGGCTGAGAGCACCCTAAGAGCAAAGGAAAACCCAGGCAGTGCATCAGGGAAGGGCGTGTGAAATACTGGAAGGGAAAAGAAAGCAGCTCTACAAGGGCTGATACTGAAAAGGCCAAGTGTGGCCAGGATAGAGACCACACTGCTCCCAAAAATAAACCAAAGGCAAATGGGACAGCAAGCAAACTCTGAAAAAACAATAGAGAAGTGACATGTCCTCAAGGGAACGAAGAGCTAATTGCTTGGGTGTTTCTAATGACCATGTGCCAGCAATTGTTGAAAATATGTAAATCCTTGTAAGCTTTTCAAGACCTTACTTAGACTTGAGTGTGACTCTGTCAGCTCTATTTCTTATTTCTAGATCTGGACGGGCTGATAAAAGTGGGATGTGCAAACATAGATGCAACATTGAGAGATGCTTGTGATTTCTACCTGAACTTTCTCAAAACCCTCTAAATAAGGAAATCTGCTTTGAGTTTAAACAGCTGCCCATCATCAACCACCCACAGATGGTCTGGGCATCGCCAGCTGGCTGCACCCAAAAAGAAGGGAAACACCCCAGCCAGTGCAGGTATCTGACCTGGGTGCAGGTGTCTACCAAATCCAGGTGAGGATTTGTCCCAGACCATTGCTGGGAAATCATAGGGTTTGATGGACACCAAGCCAGGGGATGCTGCTTGGTTGCTGGCTGCTTGGGGCTGGGGTTATTCTCACCCCAGGCAGTTTGGGGGTGATCTCTTCAATGTGATGGAGAGGTGATACTTTAGAATCAGAAGATGATGTCTTACCTGGAGGTGATCAAAGGCAGGATCAGCATCTTCAGCATCCTCATGAGGAGCTCTCCAGGAAAGGAAAAATACTGCTTCTCCTGCACATAGAACAGAGCCGTTGTGCCAGATGAGAGCTGAGAAGTAGACGCCAGTCGTGGGTTAAGGGGTCAAACTTGATAAATTTGCCTTTTTCCCAACCAGACCCAGCTCTGAGCTTGGTTCTGAGCCGGCAGCTGTTCCCTGAGGCACTCAGAGACGCTGTTTCTCTGGCTGTCCCTTACTGGGAGCTGGGTCAGGGATGGGAAATACTGACCACGTGGGAAACCCAGCTGTGCACTGGAGAGGGGCATGTGGGGCTGGTCCCCTCCCAAAAAACATCCTTGGGTCCATCGCCCTCTAAGGAATGGTCCCCGCGGCCCCACTGCTGGCTCCTCCTGAACATCATTGCACTTGTTATTGGGGAGCAGAGGCTCGACTGCACATGCAGAAGTGCCCCAAAGCTGTCGGGTGCAGTCTGGTGCTGGCAGCAAAAGGTGGAAATACCTTGTGGCTGCAAATGGCAAAGGCAAGCTCAGGGAGAGCCCAGGTGTCCGGCCCATCTGTGGTGCAGCCTCACAGTGCACCAAGGGAGGTTTCCACCCCGTGGCATCCATCCACCCCCTACACACCTCACATATGCATGGGGAAGGGCTGCCTGGAGAGAGGCCCCCAAAGCACAGATCCCACAGCCATGACCAAGGGAAGAGTGAGGGGTCTGTGAGACCAGCAGCCACCTGGCCAGCATCCCTCCATCCGCCATCCATCCCTCCCTACCTCCACCCACCATCCATCCCCCCATCCATCTCCCATCCCTCCACCCCTCTCTCCATCCACCATTGTTCTGGCTGCTGAGTTCTTTCCATGCCTCCATCCATCCCTCACTCCATCAATCCATCCATCCACCTTCCCTCCCTCGCTCCCTGCCCCCCAGTCTTTCACGGTGCCACTGTAGAGGTGTCAGAAACGGACCTGAGATGGCTCCAGGCTGAGCAGGTACTTTTGGCTGCTCCAAAATAACCAACACCACCAGCTTTGAGGGATGCCAAGGCAAACTTAAAATAAATGCTCCACACTGCTGTCCCTGTGCTAACCCACCCGTGTGGCCTAAGCTTGGCTGATTTCCCCAGGGAGCTCGTGTAGAGCGGAGCTGTGATGGGTCCAGCCGGGTGCAAGGAGTAATAACAGATTTGAAGAGCATCTCTCTTGTCAGTGGGTTTCTCAGCTTTGTGATGCTTTCTCATCATGGGGAGGAAAGCGGGGACCGGCTGCTTCTCCAGTCCCTCATCTGTGGCGCAGATTTTGGGACAAAAGTCTCCAATGGGGAGAAGTGGCTGCTGGGGGACCACGTGCAGACTGTGGCAACAGAGCAGGACGGGACTGGGGCAGAGGATGGATGAACTTGATGCGTGGCAGGACAAGGGGCAGGAGCCCCCAGGCTCTGCCAGCCTCAAGCCCGGTGTGGGAGGCTGCCGGGCTCTCATGGGCACATGCACCGGGGTTCAGGGAGATTACACCCGGCTTCAATTAAGTAACAAGATCATCCCTGCTGCGGGTGGGGATGCTGAAGGGCATAATTGAAGTGACAAGACTTTGCTAAATCCTTGCGGGTGTCACAGGGATGTTCCGGCACCAGCCAAGCTCTCCCCGAAGCAGCATCCCCCCTCCCGGGCTCAGCCCAGCTGAAGATCAGGGCTGAGCCACAGCCAAGACGCCTGATGTCATTAAAGCCACATGGATTTTAGTGTGGTGACATTTTAGAGCACAATGCTCCTAGAAAGCGCTGAGCAAACGCACCTTTTAGGTGCATTTTCGCCAATGCATTTGTCTCCAAGGGCCCTCAGAGGAAGGTGACCCCTGGAAGCCCCCCAGGCTCTCCACCAACCCCGTATTTATTTGCTGGATCTTCTGCAGAGAGTGAAAACATGCTTTGGTTGAGCATCTGCGCAGCTGGGGAGAGTAACAGGAGGAGCTCATCCCTCGGACCCCAACGCTGCTGTTTGTGTTGGGGGGAGCCTGTTACTGAGCAGCCGAGCATCCATTCCCCCCTTTCTCATCCCCATCCTACCTGGAGGCTCCTGCAGCTCCATGGGGTCCATCCCGGAGCCTCTCACTCCCAGTGAAGGGAGGCAGGATTTGTCCTGCAGCTTTGGCATTTGTTGGCAGTTTTTTAGTCAAAAAAAAACCAACAAAAACGAAAAGCCATAAGGAGAAACCTGCCCTGAGAGGTGGTTTTCTTGGGCAGGAGCCTTTGGTTTTGGGGCTGTGCCTGTCTGGGCCCTCGATGGTGATGTCTCGCATCACTGCTGGTCGCCGCGACTGTCCCGCTCCATCCCCCTCGCTCCCATCCCCGTCCCTGTCCCAGCCAGGCTTACCAGCTCTGTCAGCTCCAGCGCCCGCAGCAGGAACCCCAGGAGGCACCCGGTGGCAACCGACAACATCGACAGGGTCAAGAGGCCATTTTTACGCCAGAAAGCCTGTACCCACTTCCAGATGCACAGGAAGGTCATGGACAGCGAGTTCAGCAAAGCTCTCCTGACCCGCTCCCACATGGTCATCCTCAGCCGCCCAGGCAATGCCCCTCGGAGCAGCTCCTGGCCCTGTTCATCGCTCCAGGCACCACCGCGCCGACGGACCCCTGCCCTTTGCCGGGAGCCGAGCGTGCCAGTGGCTAATCCCTGGGACCAAAAGCTTCGGGGCTATTTGGGAGCCTTTCCCATAATGGAAAGTGACGTCTTCAACTGGCTAATCTGGGCTTGGCATCCCGCCGGTGCGGGTGCTGAACCCTGCTGGGTTAACCCTCCACCCTGCAGGATCAGGGCTGCGTGCTGCAGGCTGAGAGCAGGGATTGAGCCCCGGAACTCCCTTCCCATCGCAGTTCCTGAACCAAAAGGATCTGGGTCCTGCCACCAGAGGCTGCCACAGGATTTGTGCTCCCACCAGCTGCGAGTGCACCCCCTTCCTACCCCACATCGGTAAGGGCTTCGCAAAGGCAAAGCTTGTGAAGGAAGACTGTTTCCCAGTTAATCGAAGAATTTCCTGTGGCAATCTGCACAGACCGTCAGCCCAAGGCACCAAAAGATGACGCTGAATGTACCCACAGGAATATCTACCCCAACAGATCTCCCCCCCGCCAGCTCTGGAGGGAAGCTGCCCCAAGGATGCTGCTGGGATGCCTGGTCAATAATAATTGCTGCCCACAATATTTTAGAGTATTTCTATGTCCAGTTTGACTCTGGCTTAGGCCAGGAGTCTCACTGGGGCAGGAGAGTGGTGCAGAAGGCAGCTGAACCATGGGGTGGGTGGGTTTAGGCATACAGTGCTGCTCCCAGGCTGAGGATGCTCTGGGAATGGGGAAATATTAAAACCTCTCTGAATTAAAACCTCTCTGGCCCAGATTTTAAAACCCCCACCCACAAATAAGACCATGAAACCCTCTCAAACCGTTGCCATATTTTACACAGGCAAAACAAAGCCAAAGAGACGGCTTGACTTGAGGATCAATTTGAACCCCCTGTCCCTGTGGGACAGGATTCTTGCAGCCCTGCAGTGGGTTGAACAGCCTTGCCGCTGTTTCAGCAGGGACATGGTGGCTTTTGCAGGCTATCATCTCAGAGGAAGCAGAGCTCCTTCCAAAGCAGGAGCGTGGCATATAGTGCTTTTCATGTTTCAGCCCTTGGGGAGGTCTCTGTTGGTGCTGTCTTGTGCCTTTGGCTTTAGCATGGATCGCTCAACCTGCCAGGCAGAATTAGATAAAATGTTTGCTCATTGGCACAGCTAAAATACAGTTGTCTCTATTCAGCTCCATCTTCAGAGCCATCTGTGAGCCAGGAGATGGAGTTTGCATGCCAGGAGTGAGCAACTGCTTGGGAAAAGGCACCCTGAGTTGTCTGGGGGATCAGGGATACCTCAAAGGACACCAAAGGGTCCCTGGGGCTGGTAGCAAGTGGAGGGAGCAAGCTGAGAAGGAAAGGGTGTGGGGAAGTCCAAATAATTGGGAATGCAGGAACATGAGGATCTGTGGGGAACTGAGAGAAAGAAAGGGATGTCCCAGAGAGAGGGAGAGGGATCACAGAGAGGGAGGGAGAGAGGGAAGGTGGGGAAGCGGCAAGGGGGCAGGAGGGGAGGCCCTGGTGCTGGTGTGGGGACTGCTGCTGCCTGCCCATGCCAGGGAGCAGCACCTGGTGCTTGGTGAAGGGGCTATGGCAGCAGTTCCCTCTGCACCTACCATAAATCTCAACGTCATCATAGATGTCAGTGTCCCTGCAAGGAAAAAGATGGGGTGCTGTGAGCAGTCTGATCTCCCATGTCCCCACCACCTCTTGACACTGAGGCAAGGGCCAGCTCCTGCTGCCGCATGTGTCCCATCTCTCCTAACATGTCTATGGGCTCTGGTGTCCTCCAGGCAGCCCTGTTTGCCTCCTCCCAGCCTTGTGCTCTCCCCACAGAGATGGGATCCTCCAGCATGGGGTGAGCATGGCTCTGGCCCCTCTCGCACAGCGCATGGACGATGGCCCCATTCCAGGCTGCAGACCCGGCTGTGCGGAGGGCAGCGCTGGCCCGTTGTGCCGTGCCACTGGCAGCATCTGAACAGTGCCTGGGCAGGTCCCACGTGAGGGACCACAGCTTGGGGAGGGCTCACAGTGCCCCAGGAAGTTGCTCCCAGTGCTGGAACCTCTCCTGACACCAGAAATGGCAGATTCCACCCCCAGGGTAACTAGCCGGTGTTATGTTTATGATCACTGCCTGGGTTGGATGGTTTTGAGTTGGCACTCAATGGCTGGCACTGGTTCGGTGCCAGGCACTCACTGGGCAATTGCTACAGCTCATGGAGTGGGGAGGAAGGGGCTGGGGAAGAGGTACTCACAGGTGCAGCATCACGGCCCGGGGCACGTAGCCATCTGCAACAGAGTGAGGAAAAGCATGTCAGGTTGTGCCAGGGCACAGGTGGGGTCTCACCCCGGCACCTGCCCCTGCCCAGGACAGGCAGGGTTTAGCAACGTCTTGCATCCCCAGGGAGAGCTGGTGGCAAGGAGGAGCCCGGCTCTGGGAAGCCGAGCTGGACCTTTGGGAGGAACCCGCTCGGGGCAATCCAAGGAATGAGCCTGCCAGGCTGGGTGGCAGCTGGCTGGGAAGAGCCTGATCCCCATCTCTCTGCCTGGCGGATCTGGAGCCCATTTCACCTGAGCATCCTTCAGTGCAAACATGGCTTGTGGAGTCTATGCCTACGGCAAAGCATGTTGTGCTGAGCTGGTGGCTGAGAGGCTCCAGGAACTGCAAAGGCTTTTAGCACCAGGAGATGACAAGCCCAGCTAACAGCAGAAATGCTGGTACCGAGCAGGAGAAGTGGGAGCATTTGAGACCCAGGGTGCATGTCAGGTCTGTCTAACGGCAAGGGGATGCCTCCTGCTGTCTACTGGGGTGTGTGCGCAGGAAGAATCTTGTTCCCAAAACTTTGTGTGCTGCGATCCCTGCTGTGGGCAAAGCCTCAGCCCCCACAGACTTACACCTCCTCTCGCTGTTTCGGCAGAGGATTTGCTCCTGATTTGTAAACTGAATGACATCAAGAATTTCTCCTCGTCTCAGCGGCAGGTTCTTCCCTCCGCCCCTCTTCTCCGTCGCTGCGGGGTCGACCATCATCTGAGTCAGGACATTGATGCTTCCTTCAAACTGAAACACAAACAGCAGCGTTGCAGCTCGGCAGCTGCCCCAGATGAGCATGAGGCAGGCAGCTCCGACCACTCTCCCTTCTTGGAAAAAGCAGATCCCTCTCTAGCCAAATGGTCTGTGGGACTGGTCTGATCTGGGGATGTTTCCGTGGGGAACAGGGCAGGTGTGACCTGGGTATCAGCTGGTCTCTGCAGAGCACAGCTCCTCTCTGCCATTGTGTTGTGCCCTTCCCAGGTGGTGAGGGGGAGCTTAGAGGGGTAAGTAATCGCTCATTGCTGCTCACCTTGAATTTCTTCTGAAACTCCCTGTCTGCCTTCTCTTCCTTCTTGCATTCCTTGAGTGTCATTGGCTTCATCTTCCGGGAGAGCTGGGTTTCTCTGCAGAGTCATTGCGAGTCATGGGAAAGCTCAGGTGACCCCACGCTCTGCTCCCTCCCTTCCCCTTCTCACCCCCCGGTTGCTGCCCCATCGCATTTCCCTGCACCAGCTCTCCCCCCGCGCCCGAAGGTGCCTCCCTCCAGGGCTGCTGGAGCTCTCGGGCCTGGTTTAAACCTGCTGCTTGTGCTCTTCACCACGGATATTTCTATCGTGAGTCCAGCAGAGACCATTAAACCATGAGCTGTGTCAAAGTGGCAAGGAGCCCAGGCCATTTTGGGACCCTTAGAAAGAGTAAAAACCCCTGTTACCTCTGTGCAGCTGCCAGCAAAGCAACCCTGTTAGAAGCTCGACCGGCATCTCCACCTGTAAAACCAAACCCCGGGAGACGTGCTGCCATGAGGCTGCTATAAGGTGTAGACACCCGCTGAGACAGGACACAAGACTGAAACAGCAGCAAGACCTTTCTCCTCCTGGGACCAAACCCTGAATTTTCCCCCTGAGTGTGGGGGGGATCAGGGTTTCCCATGCCCATTTGCAAGGCAGCAGAGAAACCCATCGCCCTCCCGTGCATGGGAGCAGCAGGCTCAGCACGGGCTCTGCTGCTGCCCATGGCTCATCGGGGCCTCCAGGCTCCCCAAACTGCAGCGCTCACCCCAACCAGCATCCCAGCCTCTCCTGTACCCACCTCCTCTGGGGCGGGGATACACTGGTGGCCGGGACACGGGGGACAGCAGAAAGTCTTGGCCTCTCCTGAGCAGCCCAACAGGCTCTACGTCATCGTATATCTCATCTTCAACCCTGTGATGAGGCAGACAGCAATTAGGAAGCCCTGTTGCAGCGACAGCGCTGGGGGCCAAGGGCAGGGTTGAGGCTGCCAGGAGGAGGGTGGGCAACAGGCGGGTGGGCTGCCTGTGCGTTGGCCCCAGGTCTGGGGCAGAGCGGGACAGCAGCTCTGTGCCGCGGGACAGCAGCTCTGTGCCACGTGCCAGCAGCTCCTCACAAGGCTCGGCAATGCGGCGCAGCAGCCTGGGGTGCAGGAGATGGCCAGCGGGGTGCGATGGCAGCGGCCAGACCTGTGCGGTAATGCAGCTCATGAACGACAATGCTTTGCACCACGGGAGCTGCCTGCACAAGGTGCCGTCCCACGCTGGGCTCCAGGAGCGGGCAGAAAAACCCAAGGACCCTCTTGCTGTTCCCTCTCGTGCCCTTCCCACTGGGTTGGGACAGCCTGGAAGCCACCTAGAATACAAGTGCTGCCTCAGTCCTTACCCTGTTACACTCGGAGCATCCTGCGGTGGGAACTGCGCCGGGGCTGATGCAACATAGCCTGGTTTCGGGTAACCTATGGTAAAAAGAGGAATGGGAGGGAGCAGGGAGGGATTATTTCACATTTTCTCCTTGACTCTACCATCCACCCAGAGGGTCAGAGCCATGCTGGGCTAGATTTAGTGCAGAGGGATGCAGGGAGATAAAACTGACTGCACATCTGGATCCAGTGAGGCATTTTTACTCCATGGCCCATCTGCAGATTTTCTTTCCTCCCAGCACACTGGGGCATGGCTCATCGGGGAGCTCACTGGGGAGCTTTAATATATATTTTCCCATTCTTATGTCCCTAGTGTTACTTTCTCCCTGGACCAGTAACAAAAGGGGAGGGGAAGAGGCCAAAATGGATATTTTGAATGTGGTGAAAACCCTGAACTCCAGGTCTGTATCAAAGTCAGGGCAAGTCCTGAATATCTCCATGAGCTCAGGAGCATCATCAGCCAGAACATGCTGCTGCACCCTGTACGATCGCCAGCATATCTACATCCCCACTATTATTATCACCAGTCTTGTAGCTGTCAGCAGCCTGGGCAACCAAACCAACCAACAACTGGCACAAACGTTGGAGCTCTGCTGGGTTTTTGTACCAAGTCATGCATAATCATATACCAGGCCTTAAAAATCGTAAGATTGCCCTAAAAAGTAACAAAAATAACCAAATCAGGGCGGGGGTGTAATTCTAGATGTTCAAACTTGCCTCAGTACCCATGAGAAACAAATACTTGAAAACTGCTGGTTGTAGCACATGTGGAGAGCAGCTCACTCCCTCCTCTGCCAGGGCCACTCAGCCCAGGGCTAGGGCTGGGGCCGGTCTCAGTGGGTGAGCATCTCCCAGCACAACGGCACAGCCGGGCCTGAGAAAGGCCTCTGAGTGCTAATACAATAATAATGTCTTATAATAATAACATAAACCAGCTAGGTTTTGCAGTTCTCATAAGGAAAGGAAGAGGGGCTCTACTCTCACGGTTACCCTCTACCCCGCAGCTATGACATGAGCTGGTTAATAAGGCACCATCCTTTAAATGGGGTGGTGAACAAGAACTTAGAGGAGTTGAGGAAGAAACACTATTTGAAACACCTTTCGTCACCCAGAGTCTGAATTAGCAGAGTGGCAGCTGTTAGAAACCAACAAATCTGTTTAGATCTGGAAGGCCACCATGGAGCGTGGCAGGGCTCATGCTGAATGGAGAACCACACGTCCAAGAAGCACCAAGCCCTGCGTGCCACGGACAGCCGGTAAGGAGGTCACACCAGGCCAGCACCATGGCCCCAGTGGCTCTGGCTGTGCCCTGGGAGTCTCAGTGGCTCCCTCAGGCTTGGAGGTGGGTGGTGTTGCAGGCAACATGCTGCCAGCTTCAGAGAGCCTCTGCCCCTTGGCCAAAGGGTGTGTAAGTGCTTCTTGCCCATGGGATGGAGACCAGCTCTGCTTCTCACCAGTCAGGCTTGTCTGCTCTTATAGCCACACGAAGCTGGACTGGTTGGAAAGGACCTCTGGAGTGTCATCCAACCTCCTGCTCAGAGCAGGGCTGGCCTCAGAGCTAGAGCAGGTTGTTTAGGGTCTCATCCAGGTGACAACTGAGTATCTCCAAGGATGGAGATACCCATCTCCCTGGTGCCTGCCGCAGGGCTGCACCACTCTCACCGTAAAGAGACTTCTCTTAATGTCTAACTGGAATTTCCCCGACTGCAGCTCAGGCCTGTCGCCTCCGGTCCTGCTCCTGGGCACCTCTGGGAAGAGTCTGGCTCCATCTTCTCCTCCCGTTGGGTAGCCATGGGCAGTGAGAGGATCTCCCCTTCGCTCTCTCTCCTCCCAGCCAAACAAGCCTGGGTCTCAGCCTCTCTTTCCCCATGTGCTCCAGCCCCCAACCATCTTCACACCCTGCGCTGGGCTCACTCCAGTTTGTCAGCATCCCTCATGTTACTTACTCCAACCCTACTCCCTACAAGTACCCCAGAGCCTGATACCTGTCCCCAGCCAGGGACAGGGCACTCAGACCCCTTCGTTTCTTCACCTGCTGTCCTTCTCTCTCATTCCTTTCCACATGCTATGCCTATAAAAGCCCCTTTGGCATTATCAGCCCCCCCCTCTCCATCAGCCCCCCCCAATATTTCCATCTCCCAGGAGCTCCAGACTCTAACTGGGGAGATTTGCCTTCCTGAATGAGTGGCATCCTTCTCTGGGGGACTTCCAGGTGCCTGTCCGTACCCGGCTGAGCGCTCCTTGGTGGTTGCGTGGCAGGACGGACGGGTGTCCCAGGACGTGCAGCCACACTGAACTTCTCCAGATCCACAACAGGAGGGCGCCTGGGCTTGGCCGGCCTCGCTCCCAGCACCTTGACGTGTGGCAAAGGCTTCCTCCGAGGCAGAGCTGGGTGCCCTGTCCCATGGGGGCTTTCCACAGCATCCAGGGAGGCTGCAACAGCTGTGCCTTTGGCAGGAACCACTGGAGCACCCTTGTCTTTGGCAAGTGGCCATGTCTGCTGGGCTGGGTTTCTCTGGGGAGGATCGGAGGTGGCTCCCACCTCCTTGTTCAATGTGACGACTCCTCCTGGCTTTGCAGGGGCTGGGGGGAAGCTGGTGTCTTGAGCAATCCCCTTCTTCAGTCGCACCATCCATCCTGGGGTCTCACAGACAGGATGAAGAGGCAAATGCTGTCCCACACTCTGACGTTTACTCTGAGACGGAGAAGCTCTGCTGAAGTCAACCCTCCCGGTCTGGGGGGGCTCGGGAGGAGGCTCGCCCTTGGAGCCTGGCGCAGGGGTCTGTCCCGGCTCCGTTGCAGGAGATGCTGCAGAGCGACTCTCTGACCAGCCACCTGCTTTGGGAGGGTCATTCCTTTTCCCTTGGAGCTTTGCCCGTAGGTGCCTCACCATGGCCTCTTTCCCCTCCAGATGTGTCTGCAACCATTAAAAAAAGCTCCAGTTAAAACACCATGGAGGAAAACAAGTCAAAGAGCCCCCTGGGGAATGCAGTATTTCTTCAACATAGCCTGACACTAAGCCTCCTCCATTAAATGTGGTCTTTGCTCAAAGCAGTCCTGGAGCGTGCTTGAGAAAACAACACTGGGCTGTACCAGATGGGGAACAGGTCCCACCACCATGAGGGCATCCAGGAGGCATTTCATGGAGTCTTTTGGACTGATCCACCGTTCGTCCACTACCAGGGACCATCAAAACACAGGGATGGGGTGGGGGATTATACCCTACTAGTAGCAAAGCTCCTGAGGGCAGAATTTGAGATCTAGAGATTGCTCAGGGCTCAGATGGGAGCAACCTGCCTTGCCCTGGTCCTGCTTCCCATGAAGTCCATGGTGAACCCAGGGCAGTCAGGCAGGAGTTGGTGGGGGAGACTACACAGACCTATCAGCATCCCTCCCCGGAGGAAAACCCAGGACAGTACTGCTGAAACTCATCCTGCCAAAGCCTGCAGGCAGTGCAAAAAAAAAGGCCAAGAGGCAGCAGATCTGCCCTACTTTTCTGAGCAGTGCGCTTCCTGTGCTGCTCACACCGTGCATGCACAAACTGGGACATGCCGGCCCCAGCGCAGAGCTGCCCCAGCTTCCTGAATGACCAAAAAGCACCTTTTTCTGAAGCCTCCAGAGAAAGGTTGCCAGGAGGAGCCTGGACGACTTTTGGAAGAAGAGTGCCAGGTTTGAGGTACGGCACAAAACTCAGGTGGGATGTGGTTACATTTTTCCCAAGCTTCTCAGACAGACCTTACGGGAGGGGAGGGATCATCTTGCCCTCGCCCATATTTCTCCCACCCCCTTGTCCCCAGACCACAGTGTCTCTTTGCACCGGAGCTGGCTGCTCCACTTGCCCTCAGCAAGCCGTAGGCTTTGATTTTGAAGTTCTCCTCCCTCTGGGATTTCAATTTGAGGTTGTGCTCGCGTAATTTTTTTCTTTCACAACAGAAGGGCTAGTATGCAAAGAAGCTAGTGCAATATTGTTAGACATAAGTGCTCAAAAGTATATATACCTAAATAAGTGCAAGTTCCCCTCACATCCCTGGGCAAGCACCCCAATTTCCTTGGTTAATGCTGCAAACGCAGCACTCTGAGCGTAGCCTGTGGTAAAGCAGTGCAAATTCGCTGTTTCCTGCACACCAGGCAGTGGGGTTTTCACCCAAACTAGTGAAAAAAAGCAACTTTTTCCAGATTCCCAAATATGCCACTGGGATTTTGGCACCTGAATGATTCAGAGGCTGTAACCATCAATTTTGGAGCTGTTCCATGAGCTGGGACTTGCACAGAGCCCCCAGGTGTACTTGTGGGATACAGCACCACTGTCACCATGATCAATTCCAGCTTTTTCAATACATTTTGCACTGGTGGATGTTCTCCTGGGCTCAGCGGCAGAGTGTGGCCTCCTCCTCTTTCACAGATTATATATCCAGCCCAACGTCACCCAGCAAATCTCGCACTCAGCCCAGGAACTGGTCAGAGACCTCTGAAGCTCTGAACAGCTCAGACATACAGGAGGACTTTGTCTTCCAGGAGGAGTGAGGGTCTTGGCAGGATCCAGCCCCTCACAAGGGCACCATCAAAGCCTTTCCAAGCAGGAGACACGTCTCCGCTCCCCACGCCCTCTTCCCTGGTCCGGTGCAGCCCAGGTCCGCTTCTTACTCACCATTTTCCATCAGCGGATGCTTTCCTGTGTGCTCACCTCCTTTCTGAAGGCCACCGGAGGCATCCAAGCAGAAGGACTTGTGCAAGGCGAGCCTCTCCAAAGTCCACCTCCCCTGAAACCAGAAGCTCTTTCCTAACAGTTGGTGAGAAGCTGTGTGCAACGCCAGGAAGTCACTGTAGCCTGACCGTGAAACAGCACGAGGAGGAGGAGGAGGAGGAGGAGGAGCAGCTCTTAGTGCACTGCTAGCTTGGACTTTACTGCTGTTGCGAATCTTGAAGCCCACCAAGCCCTGCTGCCCATAAGAGTCTCATCCAGAAAAGAGCCTGGGGTTCAGGGAGCAACTCCAGGATGCGAGGGACGGGCTGCCACGACGGACCAGGAGAGCGGGTTACGTTCTCGTCTGACGGTGGCCGACATGAACCCTCTGCAGGTCAGGTCTTCAGAGCCCTGCGGGACCTGCAGAGGGTGGATGCAATTCGCAGGGGTCGCATGGCAAAACCAGCATGGCCCTGCGCAGCCGAGCTCTGCAGGAGCGTGGGACGGCTGGGGAGAGGGCTACAGCCTTCCAGCGTATCCAAAACCGGGGGACGTTTCCTCTGTTGAAGAGCCGAGCTCTGCCAGGAAGCAGGGGAAGCGCTCTGCACAGCGTGACGCTGAGTTGGGCCATCTCTGTGTTGAAATGTCCTGGTTTCACCGTTTATTGCCTCAGAGGCAGGAAAGGTCTGAGAGATTGAGTCAAGCCCCGTGGCAGGGATGGTCTGGCCGGCCGCAAGCAGGCGCTGATGTCCCTTCCCCAGGGTGGCGTGTCCCTCCATCCCGTCGGGAAGATGTCCCACCAGCAGCGCCCGCAGTGGCTCCTGCCCGCAGATGGTGTTAAGACAGTGCGTCAAGGACGTGGGGAAGGCTGGGACGGGACCGTGTTGGCCAAGGGTGGTGGTCCCTGGGGGTTCTGCAGAGGGTGGTGGGTGCCCAAGAGAGGCACTGGAGGGTTCGATCCCAGCAGCTGCAGGTGGGATGGACAGGCGAGTGTCGGGAGGTGCCACACCGGAGCCACGGGGAGCCAACACAGGAGCACAGGGCGGGTGGCCGGCGGTGACAGCCACCTCCTCGGAGAAGTGGGTCCCCATCACCGCCTGCCCCGCTGCGCCGCCGCTGCGGGGAGGGCAGAGCCCTGTTTGGGGGGAGAGGGAGGCCGAAGAGCCGCGTTTGGGGGACAAAGGGTGACGGGGAGGCCCCACAGGCCACCTCTGGGGAGGAGCGGGGTGATGGGGAGC
>WAAD01017000.1:182509-210303 GCA_013389945.1 Fregata magnificens | reverse complement strand
CCCCGGGCTGAGGGAGGCGGCTGGGCCGCGCCGGGCCGGCGCTGCGCTCGGTGTCTGTGGGACGCGGAGCCGCTCGCTTGGCTCTTTTAAAGAGCTGTTTTTCTTTTTTTGGAGCCTTTCTTCTCCCAGCTCTCCCAACCGGCGCCGTGTGCGGGCAGCAGGCAGGCCCGCCGCGGGCAGCGAGGGTAGCTGGGCGCCCGTCCCGAGCTCTCCCGCTGGGAATCGGCGGGAAGAAGCGCCCCGAGGGTGCCGCTGTCTCCGCGATGCGAACGTGGCTGTGGAAACCTGCTCTCAGGGGAGCACCGAGGCTTCGCGTCGGCCAGACGGCTCTGCGCCCGCTCGGCTGGATTTCCAGCTCGCCCTGATTGCACGCTGAGGGTTTGCGATGTGCAAATCAGAGCAACGTGTAACAGAGGGGTTTTTTCCTCCTTTGGAAAGTGCCTCCCATTGCACAGGCGAGGTGTGCTTGGTGGGATGGCTTTGGCGTCATGTGAAAGCATCCGTGCGTAGACTCTGGTCTCTCCCTTTCGGCATCTCCCTGCAGTAACTCCTAGGCCTGCTGCGGGGCACCTGCTTCCTGCAGCTGGGGAATCCGCTGGGTGGCACGCGAGGACGGTCGTGCTCAATCCACTTCATCCGCTGAGCACAGGACGCCTTTCCTCCTTCAGAAGGTGCCCTGGGAGCAGCTGGTGTGTAGCTGGTCTCCCAGAGGTGTTCAGAGGAACCGTGTCTGTCCAATACGCTCTCAGCCTTCTCTCCTCACTTGTTACTTCTCATCTGCATCACTGTCCAACAATTTCATTTGTTATTTTCAGAGCTATTTATTGGAAAGGAGGAATGTTAAGATGGGAGATTCTGGTTTCTTCCTGAAGTCTTGTAGGACCTTTCCTTTCCTCGGGATATTCTCTCTTCTCTCTCTCTGAAACTGTCTCGTTTTTGCTTTGCAGGAGTTGTTTGTTGAAACCATAGCCAAAGATGCTTATGTGTATGCTCAGCAAGGAAAAAGGAAAACTCTGCAGAGAAAAGACCTGGGTATGAGAGCATATTCTGTGCTATCCTTAGCAAAGGGTTGCTAGGGTGGAGGATTTTTCCACCTGTCCCGGTGTGATGAAGCAATCATAGGTGCTTCTCTTTCTTTCTCTGAAGATGGGAGAGAGAAACTTCTCTTCTACCAAATATTATGCTAATAATTTCACACACCAGCTCCAAAACAAGTTAACATCTTTGAAATTGGTCACTGTACTGTGATGTAACTTCAAATGCTGCTATTTGAAGCAGATGCAAATATGGAGTCGGTTTATCTATGTTAATTGTTTTCAATTTGCTTTGCAGATAATGCTATTGAAGCTATTGATGAATTCGCTTTTTTGGAAGGTGAGTTTCTGCTTGGTTTCACTTGGTTTCAATATTTTGTATGATCTCCTTCTTGGGAGAGAAAGAATGTAATCATTTGCAGAGCCCTCTGTTTCCACATCTTTAATAATTAATAGTGTAACTTGTTATGCCCCTCTCTGAGAGGTGAAACCCAAATCAAGTGAACCCTGAGACACATACAATACTTTTTAGCTGGATTTGGTTTTACTTGTGATTTGCTTAAACTTTAAAAAGTTACTGCATATTCCTTTGGCAGCTTGTAAACAAGTTTCATTTGTTCACATAACTGCATTTCTGATTCCTGAGACTAGAATTTTTTTTTTTTTTTTTTTTTTCATTTTTAGGTACTTTGGACTGAGCTGGACAGAGATGGAGCTCTCTGGAGAAAGAGACTGCAGAGGTGGACGTGGGGTGGAAAACCAGACGTTGAGAGTTCGAAAACAGTTCCTAGAATTGAGACGCTGAAATGGCAACCATAATGTTTTGTATAAAGCTTAAGTTGTTCTAAGTTCTTTATTTAAAATGCATATTTTTTCATAAATATTTTGTATGTCACTTAACTGTGCACTGCCGCCATGGTGCAAACTGCTCTCCAGCTTTGGCCAGGTCACACAGCAGTTGCTCAGGGTAGCACCTATCCAGGTACTCTGCAGCACCACAAAGCTGTGAACGGAGAGCGGCTCGGCTCAGATGCCCAGGCATGGTGGATTTTTTTCTTATGGAAATGTATTTTTCTTTGTATATGTCTGTTTCTTGGCCGAACACAATTAAATTTTTTTTTTTTTTGAACAGCTGTCCTGATTTCTCGTCTATGCTGCTGGGATAAAGGGGTTGGTGTTCCTGTAGCACTGTGGTAAATGGCATAGTTTGGAAAGGATGCCTTCTAATAGCGTTTTGCTTTTGCTGTTGTTTCCTCAAGGCATCTGTCCCAGTGAAGCCCAGTTGTCCTCCAGGAACTATCTATGAGCTCCAGGGAGACTTGGCTTATTCCTAGGGGTGTACAGCTTCCATAAATTTCTGTGTTTGCTGCGCCCGTAAGTAATTGTAGCGAAAAAAAACCCCCCAACCCTGCCAAAACCCTATTTTGAATGCCAGAGTGGTGTCAGATGCATTACGCTGCCATCACTGCTCTCCTGTGCGCTCTCATTCCTGAATCTGGCAAAAAAAATTCTCTGGGAATTGGATCTAGTCCCTGCCGCATGCGCTTGGCCAACTCGGTGCAGAGATCCTAACTTCTGTAATCAAGAGCCGCATGCAGCAGGTGTTCAGGACAAACTGCTGCTCTCGACCAGCGTGTCTGTGAGAGTCCCTTACAGCACACAGGCACTATCTGTGGCTCTACTGTTTCCAGGACTTGGGAGACTAGTACTTTCCTACATGTGTTTAACAAGCTGGAAAGAAAGATGCGTCCTCTTGGCTCCAGGGCTCAGTCACACTGAAAAGAGGCAAAACCAGAGCTCCATGTGGTGGTGGGGAACACACTGTCCTTGCTGATGTGGCTGAGTCCTACCGTTTTGCCATCTTTATCAAAAAGCCAGCTTTGTCTCAGTTACATTATTGCAGAGGGACAAAAGAGGGTTGTCCCTAGATAAAAGGCCATTGAATGCGACGAGTGAGGATGAAGGATGCATGTTCCTTTCAAATGAGGGGACTTGAAAGTGACTCTGAGTCACCACAAACTTAATTAGTTTGAAAGTGGTGGTAAGAACAAAGACCCCCAAGGGAGCTTCCCCAGGCTGGGAACAAAACCAGTTGCTCCCAAGAAACACTTTGAAGTTTGCTCGAAGCCTGATCCCCATAGACATCTTGTGGGACAGATGCTACCACTGCCCAGGCGGCTTAGGTGTTTGTTCAGATCACAGTCGGAGACCTTTGCCGGTGATATGCGAACCCATTTGTCTCTTAGCTGTTCACCTTCTTGCCTGCTGAGGGAGGGCTCGGTATAAGTATCAGAGATACTGGAGACCTTTTCATGTTTCCCAAGGTGCAGTATGCAGGACCCACTAGCCATAGTTGTCTTCGCAGGGCTCTTGCATGCTCCCATCTTTGCCGGTAAGTTCCTTTTTCCTTCTCCTCATCTTTGGTGCTGCTTTGGCTTCTTGCATAGGAGAGAAGGCGGCTACTGCGGGTGCGTGGTGCGAGGCTGTGCATGGGCTTCATTCATATCTGATGCTTGTGTATGGGCACGGCATATGTTTTCTATGGTGCTTCACTGTGAGCAGCATGGAGGATTGTCTGCACTCAGCAAATAATTCAGGGTTTGTCTCGGAGGAAGCAGAAATCTTCGGGGAGTTTGGTGCCTGTGAGCTGCTTTGTGCTGTGTGAGATTACTCCTCTTACCTGAGCTTGCATTGCAGTAACGTGGAAGTAGAAGAGAGCAGGGGACTGATGTCCTAAGATAAAACACTGCTAAACACAGCCTTTTCTTGGAGTAATTAATCAGGTAGGATGTTTAACCCAACTAGCCAGGTCTGAGAAGTCAAATGGGTCATGTCCATTTATAACTACTCTAAATCTCTCCCTTATGCTGAAGGCATTTGGTTCAGGGCAGCAGGTGGCTGGAGGCTTGTGCTTGGTGCTCAGTGCCTCCTTGCAGCTCAAGCAGGAAAGGTGGTGAATAATAACTGGGGTAATGCTGGGCTTGGTGGTTTGTGACTGCAGGTGCTGGAGCCATCGGCAGAGAGGATGAGCAAGGGAACCTGTTTGCAGAGAGGGGCTGCTGCAGGAGGCAGAGCCATTTCCTCCATGTCGGGCACGGTGAGTTCCCCCTTCGCCTGCAAGAAACCTGGATCCTTTAAGCTCCCCCACTCACGTCCCACCCATCATCCCTTGGATGTTTCTTTATGTTGAAATTATCCTAGTGACTTTTCCCTCAGGGGATTAAGGACAGAAATACGCTGGGGACTCATCACCCAGATAATCCAATGCTTAAAGCATGTTTTGTAGAATAGGAACTGATGAGTAGCCTGACCGCTAGGTTTGTTCATCTGCACAAAAGAGGCTTCATTTTCTCTACCAGTGTGCTGCAATGTGGTTGAATTCTGTGTTTGCCTCTGGTACTGCATAAATTCAGGGGTACTGCAGAATTTTGGTTCCCAGGATTAATGTTGGAAGGGCTGTTAGCAAGACAACATGGTGTTCTGGCTTTACTGTGCAGATAAAGTAGGAAATAGCTCCATTTGTTCACCAGAAAAAAGTCTGTGGCCTTCAGGAGTAGCCATTAGTCTCAGTTCCCCTCGCAGTGGCAGTAAGGCTACATAACATGAGCTTCAGCTGATTCTTAGCATGGATAGGTGAAAGTGGCTTTAAACTGTATGGCCAGAAGTCTGAGGTGTGTTAGGTTTTTTTTTTCAGTGTATGAGAGCAGTGCTTGTAGAAATTTAGCCTTTAGGGTTTGCAAAATATCAGGTTCTTATGTGAACAGTAGGCATTATAAAATGATCATATCCAAATTAAGAACTGTCACAAGCAGTGACAGCTTGTCATCTCCCAAGGAAACAACTTTAGAAGAGTAAATAATGACAAAAATAGTAAAAATAGTAATAGATAGTGATAAAAATAATAAACATGGCCTGTATCACTGTGGGGATGGGAGGGCAGGGATTAACGGTGTCTTCAGCTGTCAAAGTGTCCTTTGCAAAGTGACCAGCTGTCTGCGGCCTTGCTGTGGGTGAGGAGCATCCACAGGGATCACCACCAGGGAATGGCTAATACACTGCAAATTGCTACCTGGCTTACTGCTCGCTGGCTTCCCTGGGCAAAGCAATCCTCAGGCAGCTAGCAGCAGCTATAACCCAAGTATGAGTTTAAAATGTCCCTACATATTTCCTGGTGTCGTGCAGCATGGTGATGGTGGCTGTCTCTCACACTGACATTGAAGATCAGTTTTTAAATGAATGCAAATTAAAGTTTTGCGGCACACGCTGGGTCTGCAACTCCAGCAGGTTAAGGCAAATTAATTCTAGTGGTGTTGAACTACTCAGTGGGCACTTTTTTAAGACCAGTTTTCTTCCCTGTTATATGATGAAATGAGGATTTACGTCAATCAACCCTTTGAGTAGGGACAGCACTATTGGGGAAAAATAGCTCATTTTAGAAGGATTTCCAGAAGAAACAGCCAATAAGCACTGATAGCTATATATAGCCAATAAATATATATAGCTATAAATAGCCAATAAGCACTGATATTTTGCGAACTCAAAATACAGCAGAGTAAACCAATCTAAACCTGGATGCCGTGGTCCCATGTCCCCACTGTTCCCACACCCGTTCCCACCTTCCCATCTTCTGCCTGTAGTGCTAATGTGGCAATGCAGCAGGTTTGGGGAGCTGTGAAATTGGGATTTGGCGGGGGGGCAGATTTGTTTTCAGCTCAAGCAGCTCCATGAACAGGTTCATCGGGCCCTAGGCAAGGACAGCTGGGTTTCTTTTTCTGCCCTGAATCCGCTGGGTGCTCAGGCTTGTTCAGTACGTTCAAGGTCTGCAGTTCAGTGACAGCTGAGCATTTACATTTTCCCTTTGCTAATCAATGTATTCATCTTTTCTCACCCCATCCTTCGTGAGCTCACTAAAGAAAATAAAATCTACTGTTTCCTAGTGAATTGTTAATTGCATTCTTTTTATTCTGTAGTACACTTACCAGTCTATTATGAAATGTTTTACTTCTGGTCTGCAAACACAGTAGATATGTCTGCAGCGCTAGTGAAGGGCTTTTTCTCTGGGTTTTCCGCAGGTGCTGAGGCTGAAGGAATCTCTCTCCCAAGCAGACTTCCCAGGGGTGGACTATGTCTTTTTGTTCAGTGTTTGTGTCATATTCGGCCCTGGTTTGAGCTTGGGCCTCCCCAGCGTCATGCAAATAGTGAGGAGTAATCCTTTTGTCAATCTTGTGTTTCACAGATGTCTCTGGCAGTCCTGTCAGCGTGGACGTTGGAAAGTGCCAGTCCAGCTGCCTGCCCCAGCGGATCAGCTCCCCCCACCCTGGCCTCCTGGGGCTCTCCAGACACTCCTCCATGCTCGATTTCCTTAGAAGCAAGAAGGTGAGAAAAGTGTGTTTGTGTCATCCCGATGGCAGGAGCAGTTGGGTCTGGGTGAAGGCCATACACTGGTGCCTGGGGCTGTGATTTTATACGTGCTTTAAAATACCTGTTTCTGCATTGCAGAAAACCTGTCACTGAACCTCTTGTCCTCCCTTAGCCAGCAAGCAGCTGATTATACAAGCTAGACAAATGGAAACTATCCAGCAATGCTGGATACCCCGTGGTATAGAGTTGGTATGATATGATGATATGATATGATAACTCAGGGCCAGCTGAAGGGCTATCACAGCACCTACCCAGCTGCTCCAGGCAGCATCCAAGTGTATTTCTGTCCTCGCCCAGCCCAGCAGCAAGACCAACTCTTTCAGCCACATCTTGTGTACATGAGAGCTGGTCTCCTATATGTAGAGGGGTTGGAGGACTCTTTCTGCCTGGTTGAGCAAAACTGGCAGGACCCGTGATTTCATGATGAATATCTGGCCTTTGAGGTGCTTATGTCATTCCCTTATCACATGCCGTGTGTTCCTCCTAGGAGGGACTAGAAGGAGCCTGTGCATTTGGGGACGCAACTATGTGTCCTTATCCCAGGAGAGCTGATATTGCCTAAAGTCCCATCTCCACTAGGATAACTAACCCTGGAGAGGGAGCGGAAACAAGCTCTGCAAGGGTGCTGCACATGTGTGTCCTGTGAGTGTTCATCTGCGGGGCTGTAACTGTGAAAAATCTTGTTGCCACTTGTCCCACTGTTGTCACCACTGTGGCACTGCTGGTGCAACATCTTCCAGGTGGGCAAGTCCACATTCGTTCCCCAGAGCTGTCATTATGCTGACCCTCCGGTTCAGGAGCCTGGGGTGAAACAAGGACTTGCTTTAGCCAGTACAGTTCAGCTGATTGTAGCAGGGTTTTGGGGAATACACAGTTTTGATATCAATGTGTCACTGGGAAGGGCAGCCCCACAGCAGCGCAGTGCTGCCATGCAGGGAGAAAGGAGTAAAAGCTGAGCCAGTTCTAGGTCCAAAGAGGTTTTTATCGGGGAGCTGATGCTGGAAGTTGTTCTCCGTGACGTGTTTTTACCAGTGTATATGCCACTTGCCCTGTTCTGCGCAGCTGCAGGTCAGGCGCCCAGACTCGCCGCTGCAGCCAGGAGCCCCACGTTCCTGCCCTGTGGGTTCCTGCTGTGAGCCTGCCCACATGCACATGGAGCGGCTCCTGCTCTTCGAAGGCATTCGGGAGGTGGAGGTGGTCGACAGCTGTCACTGCAGCACCTGCCCCGAGGAATGTCTCCGTCTCCCAGCTCTGAAAACCTTCTTTCCAGACTCTCCCTGGGAGGTCACGGTCGACGTGGGGAAATGCTCCGACCCAACCTACAGTGCAGGTATGGGAACGATGGAGAGCTCCCTTCCCTCCAGGAATATGGGGACGAGCCCTTCTGTGTGACCAGCAGCAACGTCAGAGCTCAGAGCGTGATCTAACAACGCTCCAGTCTGCCACGCAAACTCTCTTTGCCTTAGGTGGGAATGGGATTGTATTTTATACTGTCAGGGCTTGGGTTTTCTCTTCCCTTCTGTTGCTGGGCCCTTACAGCACAGGTCTGCAGGTGAAATGGTAATTCTCTGCCTCTGTGCATGGTGTGAGGATGGAAATACAACCACCTCGTGTTACAGGGAAGTGTCCTCTAACCAGAGATCATAGAATCGGAGTAACCCAGGCTGGGAGGGACCTCAGGGGTCTCTGCTCCAACCCCACCACTCAAAGCAAGAAAAACAACCTGATGATAAAAGCTCTACTGAAAACAGACCACTTAGCAACCACTAAAAAACGGAGTTTCGTTTCTGACGGTCTGAAATGCCCTTTCGTCTCAGCACCAGTGAACTACACTGATGTTTCAAAAATCACTCAGAAATGGAAACTCCAAACTAAATGGTTCCAGACAGGTCAAAACCTTCCACTGGGATAAAGCTCAACTGGTTCATCCTGAACTGGTGTGCTGTCTTGTGAGTTCACACATAAAATAACCTGACTCATGTCAGTGAAGATGGACTGATCTGTTTTTATCAGAATGGAAAGTTGTGTGGAAACCATTTTCCACAACTGCTTGATAAAGTCAGTTCTCCTGGAATTTGCTGATGTCATTTTATTGCCATTTCTGCATCTAAAACCTTCCCGGCAGCTCCTGTGATGCGGCTGTATGACCGCCACTAGAGAGGGACAGAGACCAATGCAAGTCCTAATGTGAGCTTGAAAAGCAGCGAAGGGGCCTGAGCTAGAGGTGCTGGGGAAGCCAGATGGGTGGCGGAGAAAACAAAACCCCAAGGGGCTCTGCGGATGAACGTCCCATCCTCCAAGAGCTGGCGGAGGGTCCGCACACAGGCATCGGCGCTCCTGCAGCCCTGCGGTTTGTGTAATCCGGCTGCAAGACACAGCAACTGGAAAAGAAAATTAGGCAGTGCAAAGTGCTTTTTTCCAGAGGTGGGAGAATCAGCATTTACTTCCCAGCTGTGTGACTGGAAGGTGCTGGACGATGCTGTTGTCCCCGGGGTGGCTAGTGGACGGTGGCTCATTCAGTGATAATGGCCCAGGGCTGGGAAATGTGGACTCGCCCCCAGCTTTGCCTCTGCCCTAGGGCAGGTCTCGGCACTTTCCTTCTGGCTTTTGCCCTGTAAAGCAGGCTGACACTTTCAGTGTCATGTTAAAGACTGGCAACGTCAGAGGAGGGGGACGGGGGGGTGGGCGGGCTGGAGAAGGATGTTAAAATCTCACCCAGAAATGCTGGCTTCAAGAAATCAGTTGTCATCTTGTGTCCCCCCTCTTAAGGTATCCCAGAGAAATGTGCTTTCAGAAAATGCTTTTTTCCTCCCCTGAAAACAGCCCCATCCTGGAACAAAGAAATCTCCTCCAGCAGTTGATGAAGTAGCTGGGAGGGGGCAGGAAACTCTCACAACCATTTTTAAAGCCAGGAACCGAACACAAACCCTGAAGGACCTGCACCCAAGGGCTGGGACAGGGCAAGACTAGGTCCTATTTAGAGCCAAAATCCAGGACTGACTTAGCCATCATCTTAGCCATCCTTCCTCCCCTCCTCTAGCTCATGCAATGGAGATTTTCATCCTAATTTACTTGGTGAGGGAGAGAAAAGCTGGGAGGTTTAGCAGATCGACTGTCTTTCTCTGCAGAATGTATGTTCAAACTGAGCCAGACAGGACAATCTGTGGCTCTTTCGTTCCAACTGGACATCAGTTATTGCTAGAGGAGCCTCTGTCTCTCCTCTCCAGCTGCTGAGCCCCTGCCTGGGCCAGCCGGGACCTGCCACGGAGGTGGCATGTCCTGGCCCAGAGGTGACATGGCAGCGAAGACACGGGCTTTCGGCATGTCCACCCAAAGCTCCCCTTCATCCTGCTCTCTGCGTGGCTTCCTTAGCAATCAGACTGGCTATGTCAAATCCAAACATAACTTTTTTTTGCCTTGGGAATTTTTCATTGAGTTAAAGCTCGAATAGGGAAAGAAAAGGCAAAGCAGGACCCAGTCCTGCACCCCCCAGAACTGGGGCCATCGCCTGCCTTCCCTTTCCTCCCGTCTTGTACCAGCTTTCCTCCGTCCCATGACGTGGGTAGGGCAGATGTAATAGCTCCTGCTGATGGGAGGTGCTGCCTCCATCGCCCCAGCCCCAGCCCACTCGTCTGCTTGCATGGAGAGCTGAGACCCCAGCCCAAAGCAAATCCTTTGGAGGTGCCTGGGGGAATATATCTCCAGGAAAGCCAGTGACACTGGCTCCAGCATCTGAGAAGCTCGTGCAGGGCACAGCCCCTGGCAAATCCAGAGAGAAATGCTGAATGAGTAAATGTTAAATAATGTTCCCCAGCTCCCTGGTGTGAGAACATGTCTCTGGAAAAAGCACTGCCATGAATATTTTATGTTCAAAGACCTTTTTGCTCAAAGATAACGTGTAATAGCTCAAGCTGTCTCCGCAGAGATGGGGCTTTCACAGGATCAGGTGCAGGCTTCACAAGTTGCACCCAGAATAACCTCTGTGGTCTGAAACTGAGATGGAGGAACAAAACCTATCACTGAGGCCCTGAGCTGGTGAAGGAATCAGCTCCAGACTCTCAGCTGGGGACCCTCACACAGAAAACAGCACTTTCCACGGCGGGTGCTGGACGTCAGAGCCTGATGCTGCGTCTGTGCCGCACAGCAGACCCCTGGTGAAAATGCTGCAGCCATAGCAGCCTCAGGTGCAGCCCCAGATGAAAGTTCCTTCTTGTTTCCTTGCAGATGGACTTTTCTGCATGCCCACAAAGTTCAACACTGCTCTAGTCAAAACCCCCCAAGGTGGGGAGGTGGTTCGGACGCTGGAGAACTGCGAAATGAAAGAACAATGCTATCGCATTTCCCAGGTGGAATATTATTATGAAATTGTGCACAGCTCTGCGGGAGGCAGGGAGGAACGGCTCAAGGTTGGTTTCCCATGGCTTGGCCTCCTCTCTGGTGGGCTCAGCTGTGCTGCTGGGCCCACAACGTGAGGCCTGAACAGCTGGGTGGATGCTCTGACATGGGCAGCTTCACCCTGGTAGAGCTAAGCACACCCTGGCAACAAACTATAGTGGTAAAAATCTCACATTTATGTTATCTTATGCTATAAAATGTATTTTACTGCCACTAATCTGTGTATACATCAGTGCTATAAAGTAACAAATGGCCTTTTCTTTGGGGTGAGGATTTCTTTAAAAATAATTAACGGAGCAGTGAGATATTTATTTTTAAATTATTTAATCGTTAAGTATGTCTTAAGCTCAGTTCAATGGAGACTCTACTCGCTACTTCACCGTACCTTTGTGCACAGGGACCTCTGCCTCAAAAAACACTGGTGTGCCCCCGAGATACTTGTTACAAGCTTTGCCTCACTGCTGCCCTTTCTCAGGGGCATGTTCAGCCTGAGGATGGAGGGCGGGCGGAGGGCGCAGTGACCAGCGGCTGGCCCCCTGGGGTGTCTCTAGCGAGGTGCTGCAGGGGATTTTCATGCTTTTGTTTTGCAAATCTTTGCAGGAAATTGATGTGGGAAGGTGCTTGGGCAGCTGCTCCTCGGGGGATCCCTGCTTGCTTAGGTAAGCACAGCTGTCAGGATCCGGCCGTTCTCCTTCCCCGGCACATCCGCACGCATTCAGAGGCAGGTTTGAGCTGTTCCTTTTCCTGTCAAGTAATGCATCTGCTGCTCCTAGGGCAGGACCTGGGAGGGTAACACAGGAGTGGATTTTGGGTAGCACCTACTGCTCACCCTCTGGGCTGTGTGTGACCACGTAGGGACAAAGCTGAAGCCGAGCAGTGTTTGCAGTGGTGCTATAGCAGGACGCTGCTCCGTTGCTTCAAGGGATAAAGAATAACCTGCTGACAATGATGCCGAATTTGGCCCGTTGGGCAGCTGGTTACAGAGCTTGTGGTCCCCCATGATAGCAGACATAGATGGGTCCTGACAGTGGCTTTCTCCAGCCTGGGATGTGCCATTCCTGCTCCCCGCCTGCTGGCCATGCCATGGGGCAGGAGGAGGAAGAGGAGGATGCTCTGGGGCAGGGTGGGTCCAGACACTTCTTTCAGGCCAGGGGGGCAGCACTTTGTGTTGCTTGCAGACACAAAAACGTGGTGAATGCAAAGGGAAGCAAATCAAACCACAAAGAAAGAAAGAATCCCTGCTTTGCACAGGCAGAGAGGGAGGAGGCAGTTCACCGAGTTACACCAGGGGTAAGGAATAGATGCAGCCGGAAGACAGCTGCCTCCCTTCTCCCCCACCCTGGTTCGGGGCATCTGCCCTTTTTCTGGGTGATGAAACGCAGGGCCCCGGGGCGTGGGGTCCCAGGGGCTGTACTGGGTTTGTCTCTAACTGCAGGGAGTCACAAAGCGGAGAGAAATGTCTGGTTTGGGCAGAAGCTGCCTCCAGCCGCTGCGCCCCTCACCGGTACGATGTACACATGTTCAGGAGCCGCCGAGACCGCGTTCGCACCGTCGTTGCCATCCGGCAGTGCAAGTGCAGGGGGTAGCGGGGCTGGGGAGCTGCAGGTGGGGCTCCTGCAGGAGCCCCGCCAGACTGTCTGTAGTATATGTAAATGAGAGAAGGCTATTTTTTGAATAAAAGCTATTTTAAACAGCGCTTGTATAAGTGAACCCTCTACAAAATGTTTTGCAGCTTGTAAAATAAACATCATGGGCAATTCGCAGCTCCTTGGGGCTCTGCTGTGCAGCTCCATGGCCCCTCCATCTGCCCAGGCCTCCCAGGAGGATGCGGCGTGTGCTGAGGGCTGCGGCTGTCTAGCACGGGCTGGGGGTTGCACGGACCCAGCTGCTCCCATTTACAAAATGTGGAGCAGGAGTCGGAGAGGAGAGGGAAACACGTAGGTAGGCATGTTGGGGCAGAGATGTCCCCTCTGCAGGCAGCCCTAGTTATCTTGCAGGACATGCTGCTGCCGCTGGTGAGCCGGGAAGAGGAAGGAAAGGATCCAGAGGATACGAATCGTTTCCTCTATCAATTAATTCAAGCCTGTCATTGCCTCCCTGCCTATTCTGGATAATTAACAGCCCTTTCACCTGCCAAACATTGGGTTAGAATAAATTATAGACACGAACTGGGCAAGTAGCCTTCAGCTTGTCTCCTATCGCATTGGCCTGGAAGTGCTTCGGCTGGGTGCCTGCAGGGCCGGGGAGCGCCGCTCGGTCCCTGCCGGCAGACGGACAGATGGACGGTGCTAGCTTGACTCCTGCACCTTCCCCTCTCTGTGCCAAGCCTCTCGCAGAGCCCGCAACCTGTGGGCCTCATTCACAGGTGGTTTCCCTGTTCCCTATAAGACCTAAGAGGCTTTTCTAATCCTGCTCTTTTTATCTGAGGCGCTGGCAGGTATTGTATAATGCTAATTTTTTCCATTCAGTCACATGGCATTAGAACAAACGGCAAATGTAAAGACTCCAAGTGTACTGTGTCAACACATCCACCTTCACCAACCCGGTTTCTCTGTGATTGGGGAATAAGAGCAAAAGAATTGGCTTTTACCCCGTCATCCGGAGTCCATAGGGTTCTTGTGATATTTCATTAATATCGAGCATTCAGGAATTAGCAGCAAATGCCTTTTAATCCCCAGGAAGCCAATTGGCTATTAAAAAAAAAAAAAAGCTTTATTTTGGTTTGGTTCCTCCTGCTGCTGAGTTACTGCCCAGTCCAGGGCCCAGCAGAGCTGCAGAAGGAAGCTGCAGCCCCCGGGGCCGCCCATTCTCTGCTGGAAACCAGCTTTGCACCAAGGCCTGGGCTCGCCGGGCTCCTTTGCGCAGGTGTTGCAGCGGGGAGCGTCGGGGGATGCGCAGCCTGGGCTGCCCTTGCTGCTTGCGTGAAGGGTCCCCGGGGCGCCCCACCCTGCACTCTTCACAGGGAGATGGGATCGGGACACCGGTGTCACGCTGAGTCCCCCACATGCTCCTCTCTCCCGGCAGTGGCCGTGGCACGGGGCAACACAAGCTGCTGCGGCAGGACAGGGGTGGGAAGGGGATGCTCATCCAGCCCGCTTGGCTCTTGGGTTGGGGGGGGCCAGGCTGCATTTCTCAACGCAAAGGTCCTCCTGTTTGTCCCATTAGTGCCATCATTAAAAACCAGTTAGTCTCCTACGGAGAGCAAACGCAACCCAGCCAGGCCTTGCCGAGGGGCTGCGTGGCCCCAGACCCCCGTGTCCCCCACCAGCCCCGGGGAGCAGTGAGGTGAGCTGTCCTCCCCTCCCGCTTGTGTACTGGGGCTAATTGGTGCAGGGCGCCCAGGAGCCCAGCTTTGCACCTTGTTAGCATGGCAATTAGCTCTCTTTACCCTCCTGATTGCTCTTGTGCATATTTGACTCCAATCCATCTTTCCAGTGAGTTATAAATGCAGCGCCGGGGAGGCGGGGGGAGTCGAGTTGGGGCAGGGACAGCAGAGCCATGCTGGGGACCATCCTGCTGCTGCTGGCCCTGGCCAAGCCAGCATGCCTGAGTCCAGCCGGTGCGGCGAGCCGGCGGGCTGAGGCGCTGAAGAGGCTCCTGGAAGTCTTTGGCATGGAAGACCCTCCGCCCCCCCCAGCTCATTTCAAGCAGCCGCCCCAGTACATGGTGGATCTATTCAACACTGTCGCCAACGCGGACGGTGTCACCAAAAACCCCGACATCCTGGAGGGCAACACGGTCCGCAGCTTCTTGGATAAAAGTAAGGGCAGGGGGTCCCTGCGGTGCTGGGGATGGGGCTGCGGGAAGGGGCCAAGCACGGCTGGCGGAGGTGCCATGCCCAGTTGGGCTCTGCTTCTCAACCCATCCTTCCCCCCAGCTCACGGCGAGAAGATGCGGTTCCTCTTTGTCCTCTCCAGTGTGGCCAAGAACGAGAAGATCCTGACAGCAGAGCTGCATCTCTTCCGCCTCCGGACGAGGGCCGCTGATGGGCCCAAAAGGCACCACTTCTGCCAGGTGAGGATGGGGACAGGGACGAGGATGGGGACAGGGTGAGGATGGGGATGGGGATCGGAACAGGATGGGCATGAGGGTGGGGACAGGGAGATGGGGGTGGGGATGGGGGTATGTCCCAGCCTGTGCCCGGGGATGCCACTGGCAGGCTGCGGTCACTCGCCTGCAGTGGGAGCATGGCCGGGCTCTGTGAAATTCATACGACCAATTGTCACCATGTTGCACAGAGAATCACGATGATTTAACCAAATATCATTCTGGTTTGTGCACGTACCAGCCAAGGCACTCGTGGGTTGTGACAAATCCAAGCTGACAACTCCCCTATTTCCCACCTTTTTTTTTTCCCCAGTACCTATGTCCAGGGTCTTTCCCCTCAGGCAGCATGCACTGGTGGTAACCACCCTTTGCTGCCTTCCCCAGGTCAGCGTCTACCAAGTGCTGGAGAAGGGCGAGCCGGATGCCCCTGGAGGGAAGAAGCTGCTGGCAGCCAGGCTCGTCTCGTTGCAGGGCTCAGGCTGGGAGGTCTTTGCCATCACACAGGCTGTGAGTTGCTTTTCCCCTGGTTCCAGCGGCACAGAGGGAACCCTGGGGGTTTGCATGTAGGAGCTTTGTTTAACCCATTTCACCCCCAGCAGCCTTTTAGGCTACAATGGAACTTCCTTTCTTTAGTCTCTGCAGCAATGTGGGGGGGATACAGCCTCTGGGAGGGGGGTAAGAGCCCGGCCAAGAGCCTCGAGGGGCTGCTCCATTCTGCCCCAGACTGGTCCCACTGCTCCGCGGATAATGCCAGTGCTGGCTCCTGCCATGATGTCCCCTGTGCCGCAGCCCCGGAGCAGCACAGCCCCTTCCCGTGGCTGGGAGATGGCCATGGGGGGCGGGTCCCGGTTCATGCCGCTCCACTGCTGACAGGGTGCTGGGTCTGCTGGCCTGGCATCCGCCGTGGGGACACCGGCACGGTGCCTGTCCCAGCCTGTGGCACCATGGTCACACTGGTTTGGTTCCCCAGGTTCGTGACTGGACCAAAGACGAAAGCAGCAACCAGGGTTTGCTGGTGACGGTCCAGGGCCTGAGTGGGACCCCGCTTGATCCCCCACCGCTGCAGTTTGCATCCGGCAGGGACCACCATGAGAGCAAGAAGCCCATGTTGGTCCTGTTCACGGACGATGGGCGCCGGGGAGCATCCCTGCCCATGGCCAGCTTCCCAGGTGGGTCCCATGCACCCTGGCATGGCTTGCTCGGTGCTGCCGTCTCCTCGCCCACAGGGTGCTGGGCTGCTCCCCGCACATGGGCTCCTTCAAATCCAAACCTTCTCTGGCCAGAGCGAGAGGCTGTCTCCTTTCTGGTTTAGTCTGTGCAGGAGTGCAGGCTCACAGATGTAAATCTCGATGTTGCTTGCTCTGATGAGTGCAGCTGTGAGGTTGTCACCTCCTGGTGGCTTTGCCTGGGCTGGTGACAGGCTGTGACAGAAGGGCTCGCTGCACCAGATGGCTGCAGACAAAACCTGCGGGGAGGGGTGGCTGGGGGGGGCTGCCCCATGTTCTCCCTCCTCCCAGGCTCATGCGATGGCTAATGGCATCGGGTGCTCCTTTCTGGCAGATTTACAGCCTCAGGCTCCCGTTCTCCCCGCCAAGATGTCGGTGCCCAAGCTGACTGGGCCACGCAGCACACGCTCACTGGACCGGCTCCAGCCCTGCCAGAGGCATCCCTTGTCTGTGGACTTCGAGGAGATCGGCTGGTCCGGCTGGATCATCTCACCGCGGGGGTACAATGCCTACCACTGCAAGGGCTCCTGCCCCTTCCCGCTGGGCGAGAACATGCGGCCGACGAACCATGCCACCGTGCAGTCCATCATCAACGCCCTCAAGCTGAGCGAGGGCGTCAGCAGCCCCTGCTGCGTGCCCGACAAGCTCTACTCCATCAACCTCCTCTACTTCGATGATGACGAGAACGTGGTCCTCAAGCAGTACGACGACATGGTGGCTGGGAGCTGCGGCTGCCACTGAGGCGGGAGGAGCAGGAAGGTGGAAACGCAACTGCGACAGAGGCTGCTCCCACTTCCTCCAGAGCATCTCTGCAGGGCTTTCTGTCCCACAAAACCCTCTAAAAGAGACTGGGGTGAGCAAAGCAAGGGGGTGCCCGGCTCTGCCCCAGGTGCCATCACCCTCCAGTAGTGCCCAGGAAGGCTCAGGGCTGAGCTCTGATTAAATTGACCTGAATGAGCTCCGTTTTGGGGTGCCCTGCGCAGGGGTGCAGGTTTCATTGCTCGTGCAGAGGCTTCCCACAGGCTGTACTATATGTATATAGCAAGAGCACTAATATATGACAGAAACTGCCTGTACAGTGTCCTGTAAATGTCTGTACATTTCTGCATTGTTGTGACTTGTAAAATGAATTCAGAGGAACTATTAAAAGTGACATTCTCCGAGGGGCTGCTTGTGGGACCGGAGCTGGCCGAGGGCGAGCAAACACCCTGCGGGCATAGGGAGGGGTGGTGCAGCACAATCTCGGGGTGGGGGGGAGCCTGTTCCTTGGAATCTNGAGGGGGGATGTAGAGGTGCCCGGAGGTGATGCTGCTGGGGCGGGTGGGTGGTAGGGAAGGACGGCTCTGCGTGAAGATGGCTGGAGGAGGCTGCGCTGTGCCCAGAGAGAAGGTTCCTGGTGGAAGAGAAATGGGGTGGAAAAGAGCTGACCAATGTTGTGGGGTCACGTTGGTGCTGGGGAGGTGTACAGAGGGCGGGTGTCAATGTGGGTACCGGGAAGCGGGTGTGGGTGCTGGGGGTCAGGGCAGGGGTCCCCGTCTTGCACCCGCTGGCACAGCCCCCTTGTCCCCTGTGGTTCAGGACTCAGCAGGAGCGTGGCTGTCCCTGCCAGAAGGCTCAGCCTCTCCAAGCCTCTTCCCAAGAGTTTCCAACGGCAGCAGCTTAACCATGGTCCCAGGCTGACACCAGGACTCCCCCAGCAGCTCTTCATCTCCAAGTCCAGCTTGCAAGTGACCAAACCCCACCCTGGCCTGGCAGTCACCAGTTTCTTCCCACCGCTCACCTGAAAGCAGCACCAGCAGCTGTTGGCCCTTCCCCGCCACTGCCTGCCCTGCAGCCTGGGGTCCCTCTTCCCATCCCACCCAACTGAAGGGTGAACCCACCCCTGGGAGCCCATTGACTAGATACAGTCCCACACCAGAGGCAAATCCTTCCCCTGTGCCCCACAGACATGTCCCCCACTGCCACCAGGATGTGAACACAGGGCAGAGCCAACTGGTGCGTCCTGAGCACATGCAGATGTCCCAGTTCCTCTTCCAATGCCAGGGCCAGGTACCTCATCCCTGCACTCACCTGCATCTCACGAGAGCCCCATCCTCCCACCAATGGGCAGGAGAGGTGGTTGTGGGCCCTGGGGAGACATTCCCTCCTCACCCCTGAATTATGAGCAGTTTACTGAATTACATGAAGTGGCTGGCCAATAATCCAAGACAATGAATGGTTTTGGTCTGGTTTATTAAATGCCTGTTCCTGGGGATGCTCTGGCTACCAGCTCTGCACCGCCAGGGTGCCCGTGGTTCCCATCACAGCAGCATCACGAGCCAGGACCATGCCCCGAGGCTCCCAGGGCAGTGGGAAGGAAAGTGGGTTTGGCTGGAAGGACGCACGGCTGCAGTCTTTTCTGTGGGCTTTCACCCAAATCCCCACACTGGACTCAGCCTGGGCTGAATGCCTGCTTGGCTGGGAAGGAGTCATGGGGTCCTGGACCACTGCCTGGCAGGGGGAGCCTGTGTATGTCCCACTCAACCCGGGAGCAGAGCAGCACCTGTGCACATGTCGCACTGGGCTTCATCTCATCATGGGTGTCAACTTCTACCATCCTCAAAAAGGTGACAGAGTTCAGCCCCATGCATCCCACCGCTCTCTCCCTGTGGCCTCAGGGTGCCCCATGCCCCAGACCACGACAGACAGATGTCCTACCCTGGCCATACAGCACGCTCTTTAACTGGTCCTTTACTGACCACTCTGCGGGACAGCAGGGTCTGGCACACAGTATTGAGGAAGGTCACAACAGAGTCACGGGCACGTTTCATCCCTCCAAACAGCCCGAGCTGGCAGCAGCACCCGTACGACAGCAGACCCCCCGAGGTGCTGCTGTGACTTGCTGCTCACTGCCCGAGTTGTGGAGCCTCCCGAGGGGACAGGACCTGCTGGAGGGACAGCCAGGCTGGAGGGCAGGACGCGTCATGGCAGAGGGAGTGTCTGGGGGGTGAAGGGCTGGTGGTCAGTGGTGACAGCGGGGGTCGGCTCTGCAGCACTCCGACAGCTTCCGCAGGACTCGCTCCTTCAAGCAGATCCTCCTGGAGAGCTTGAGTGAGTGGCTGGTCTCATTCTCATGGGCCTTCAGCTTAGCATAGTAGTCAGAAAACTTGTTGTAGAGGATGGAGATGGGCATGCCGTTGAGGATGATGCCAAAGGAGATGCAGCCAAATGCCACTATCCTGCCAAGCACCGTGGCAGGCACAGTGTCTCCGTAGCCCACAGTGGAGAGGCTGACCTGGGCGAGGAAGGGAAAGGATAAAATCCTACGTGAACAAGCCCAGTAGACCCCACCTGCCGGTGCTAGGACCCACCTCCCTCTGCCCCTGTGTGGGAGCCGGATATCACCTGGGAACGGCACTACACCGTGGCTGCAGCCAGCTCAGCTGTCCCTGCTCCAGCAGCCTGCACAGCCAGGGCTCAGCTCCCTGGGCTGCACCCAGCAGGCTCGGAGAGCCTGGGGAGAGGGCTGGATGAGGCCCCAACAGCAGAGACCAGAGGCAAGCCTCCCTGGTCCCTCCTCCCCTTTGCGTGTGTCTCTTCAAAAGCAGCTGGACACCACCAAGCTGAACTTTCCCCAGCAGCCAGACTGTCTGCTGGAGCTTCCTGCCCCCACAGAGCAGTGGCTCCAGTGCTTCCTGGCCGTAAGCTGCCCAGTCCCACAGGAATTAAGCTTCCCAGACCCTCCCTCCAAGGGAAACAGAGGCACTGCCCAGGAATGCACCCGGAGGAACTGTGTTTGGATGACAGGGGAGCAGGACTATGGGGATGGGGTGAGAGCTGAGGCAGAGAGGTTTGGGCTTTGCATGGAGCCATGCTGACCAGGGACAGGATCAGCCTGTGATGTTTAAAGACTCAAATCTGGTGATTTTGCACTTCCTCGAGGAGGGATGAATTTGAAGCAGGCAGCCTGTGGTGGCTGAGGGGAATTATAAGAGCAAAAGTGATCTGTGGGATCATTTCCTCCATAAATCAAAATGCCCTCCTAACCCCTGGCTCTCAAGTCCTTTAGCTGCTCCTCACCTCGGAGGTAATCCCAGGTTTATGATAGCGCTCAGCTCAGCAGAGCTGCCGGCTCCCAGCACGAGCAGGGAAGCAAACAAGGACTCCTGTCCCTGGCTGCAGCACACCCCAGCCTGTGTCCTCTCTCAGGACACAGGCTGAGGCACGGTGTGACCATGTTTCCTTGGTTCCCGCATGCAGCCCTGGGTCCTCCAGCTCAGCCCCACAAACTCGGACCCCCTCATGCCTCCCAAGCCCAGCCAGGCTGCACAAGCCTCAGGTTGTCCCGGGCAGCTGTCCCCATGCCCACAGGGTCTGAACCACATCCACCCAACACTTGGGTCCCATGACAGATAAAGCCCAGGCTGAGTTACATCCCCCTTGTCACTAACCCAGGCCTGGAGGTTCCCAGGACACCACCTCTGTCCCACCATCCCACCCCAGCACTGGCTTTTGAGCCTCTGAGCTTAGTCCAAATCTCCGATTTCTCAGAGCGTGCAGGGCTCTGGATTTCCCACCGTTACTGAGCTGGTGGGAAGATTGGGCCCTTTTCTGCCTCCTGGCCAGCAGCAGTGGTGAATCCCTCGGGCACCAGGGCAACTCCTACCCACTGCACCCCTCTCTGGAAGAAGGTGCTCACACCTTACCGCTGCCCACCACCATGCATAGGGGATACTGGTGAAGTTGGTGCCTGGGACATCATGTTCCACCGAGTGCATGAGAGCAGAGAAGGTGAAGACCCCCATGGCGATGAAGAGGAGGAGGCAGCAAACCTGCTGGTAGCACTGGCGTATGGTGAAGCCGAAGGCCCGGAGGCCGGTGGAGTGGCGTGCCAGCTTGAGGATGCGGAAGATCCTCATGAGCTTGATGAGCTTGAGGACTTTTCCCAGCTTGCTCACATTCTCCACCTTGTGCAGTTCCTCATGGTAAAGCGTGTCTCCTTCGTCCAGATTTTCAAAGAGGATCTGGATGTAGAAGGGCAGGATGGCCACCAGGTCTACAGCATTAAATGCTGCCCGCAAAAAGTTCTTGAAGCTGGAGGAGGATATGAGTCGCATGAGGTATTCAGAGGTGAAGAAGATGGCACAGATCATCTCCAGCTGCTCCATCCACATCTTCCCTGTTTTGTGTTTCATCTCCTCCACTGTGCTCAGTGTCATGCCCACAATGGAGATGAGCACAAAGACGCTCGACATGACAGCAATGATCTTGGCTGGGACAGAAGAGTACGGGTTCTCAATGAGGTTCCAGATCATCTTCCGAAACCGTCCCAGAAATTTGCCCTCAAACTGCTCCACTGAGTCCAGGGGCTCCAGTTCTGCCTCCAGCTCCTTCTGTATTTTCAGGTACTCACTGAGTTCATCTTGCTTTTCCTCAAACAGGATCCGGCAGCAGCGTTGGGAGTATTTCAGATGGATTCCCCAGTACTCAATTTCCTCCACAAAGTTACTGGGGCACATCTCATCCATTATCCACAGGACCCCGCTGCGGTAGAAGTGGAAGACGTAGTGGAAAATTGAAGGATCTCTGTCAAAGAAGTACTCATTCTTCTGCACTGAGTAGTCATCGCAGAGCTGCAGCTTCTTCCCAGGGTCTGTATAAAGGGCCAGCTTCCCAATCCTGGTGATGGGATACCGGGCCGCTACCTTGTAAGCTATCTGGAACAATTTGCCACCCACATTAATGTTGAGCAAGTACTTGTTCCTTTGAATGGGAGTCTTGCTTGTCTCCTGGTTTCTGTCTGTCATGTTCTGCATGGAGCTCCATTGCTTTACCAGGCTGTCCTGTGCAAACGGGATGTGGACTTCCTCTTTCTCCGGCATCCAGCAGCAGCCCTGGCGATCCCCTATCTTCAGGCTGGCAGAAAGACTTGCATGCCTTGTCCCCAGCTGCCGCATTGTCCCTGACCCTCCGAAGCAGTGATTCCCGTTATGGGCCGTGGGACAGCGGCTCTGGCTTCATGAGAATGCTCCCACCAGGCGTATGCTGACTGGGACAGGTGCTGTGAGCTCAGAGGAGCAGTGGTGAGCTGCTGCCCGAGGGACGCTGGCCGTGCCATGGTGCCACGTGGCACCTGCCAGGTCCCCAAAGCCGATTGCTTATCAGATTGTGGTTTAAATTGTAGGAGTTGGAGGCAGCTAAGTGTCCGCTCCTTAAGACAATAATGAGATTGAAGCACTAGCCCTTTACGTAAGGAACTATTTCCAGCTCTGCACTTCTCTTTTTCCTTATTCTGTTCTTATTAGCTGTTTGCCTTTGTCACACGCTACCCTGTTTCCGAGGAGGGCATCCACGATAGCAAGTTGAAAAGAGAGCATGAACTTGCCTTGATTTAACCCTGAAAGACCTCCCTTGCCCAGCACAGAAAGGTGCAGACATGCAGGATTTCTATCAATCAGCTTTGTACCCCCACAACAGATGCTGCTCTTGGCACCAGTCATTCGTTAAGCACACAAGCACTAATGCAGCTGCCCCTGCTCCATCAGCTGACATAGGCCAGAGAAGGGAAACAGTTGTTACCTCCCAGCTCATCCCTCAAAATCCCACAGCACAGATTTACAGGGGAAGAGGTGAAGGAACCATCTCACCCTCCACGCAGTGCCCAAGCAGATCCCCAGCGTGACAGGCTGCTCCTGCACCGCTGCCCTGTGCCACCTGCTCATCACACTGGCCTTCAGCCCCATTACTCCCACAAGCAGAGGCAGGAACATGGAATGGGACACTGGAAACACAAGTATGCAGTAAAAGTTCCCCTGAACTATAGGAACTGAAGAGGAGGAAATAATCCTTTGGATTTGCAAGTAAAAGGGGAACCAAAATTAAACGGGCCAATCTTTGGTGTCTTACCCTGGAACACAACCCTACCTCAGCATGTAAAACATCCCATTGATTTCCATGAAGTGATCTAATTAAATACAGAGACCTGGAGCACAAAGCTGCTCCTAGGCTGAAAAGCAGCTCAGGCTCCACTACAACTGAAGTCTCTGAGCCTGGGGATTAGGACCACAAAACCGCTTCTGGCACCAGACAGAAGTGAAATTGCTGTCACAAACACAGCCCTAAGTTCTGGCACAAGATCCATAAAAATTTGTTTCTTTCAACCCTGAAACACTCAGCTCAGGAATAAGTAAGCAAAACCCGCATGATCTGGCAGTGGGAAGAGGCTGCAACTGCTGAGTTTACCCACCAGCCTTGCTCCCCATCGCACAGAGCAAGGGGCTCTGCCCTGCATAACAGAACAGCACGCCTCAGCTCAGCATCTCGAGCTGAGAGGACGATCTGGGACAGGCTGGTGACAGCTGACCTCTGCCACATGGCCCTGACAGCACAAGCACTTCTATCAGTGCTAGCTCGGCCCTGTCCTGCTGGGATTTCTGAAGCACCTTCCCGCTCTGCTGGGCACCCCGCTCCTTTCGCTTGCTCTAACGAAGAGGGAACAAGCTCATGTGATTGTAAGTTTTTCAACCTTGTTCTTCACTAAGCTTTCCACTTGTCATCTATTCTGCAGTAGCACCCCTGGTGCCAGCCGTTTCTCTTGTCTCCACCCACTCCATTCACTCTGCTCCCTGTATTTCATTTTTTCCTATTACAGCTGACATGTGCTGGAGTCACTTCAGTCCCAGGCAGGCACAGCAGCACTTGCTTCTCCTATCTGCTCATGCCAGCCCACCCACCACGAGTCCTCTCTCCCAGGATGTGACAATCCCAAGGTGATGGAGCCCCCAGTCTCCTGACTAAAGAATGCAAGCAAATGCACAAATCCAAGAAAACATTAAAAAATCCAGAACTGATTAGTTTCAAGTTCTTTATTCTCCTGTGTCATTCACCAGCAGCTACTTCCACTTGTCCCTACAGAAACAGTAGCAAGGTTGTGTGCATCCTTGCAAATGATCTCTTGGTACTAAAAATAGCACTGGAATAACTCAGTACTCCATACCATGTGTAGAAGTGTCTCCCGTGGGGTACAGCAGCACACTCACA
This sequence comes from Fregata magnificens, assembly GCA_013389945.1. NCBI lineage: Eukaryota > Metazoa > Chordata > Aves > Suliformes > Fregatidae > Fregata > Fregata magnificens. The sequence goes on along the minus strand of WAAD01017000.1, from coordinate 186,161 downwards.
CACTATCCAGGAGTAGAAGACTCCTGCTCTAAGGCTGATGACCAGTGTCTGCTTGTCAAGTCAAGTTCTTACCTTTAAGGCACAGAGATCAGCAGCCAAGGCAGCAGCTTTCTATCTTTTGTGCACTTAGTGAACACTTGTGCAAGGAACAAGAGGCACTGGTCAGTAATGTCCTCCCCCCACTGCCAGTTCTTCTGAAAAGTGTACAGCACTGAATCATTCAGAAAAAGCTACACATGCCACAATGCACAGACAGTGTTTGATCCAAGACACAAGTTATTTCAAGCCGAAAGCAAAAAAAAAAAAAAAGCGCCAAACACTCAAAACCTCATAGGAACACAGAATGGTTCGGGTTGGAAGGGACCTTTAAATATCACCCAGTTCCAACCCCCATGCCGTGGGCAGGGACATCTTTCACTAGATCAGGTTGCTCAGAGCCCCGTCCAACCTGACCTTGAACGCTTCCAATGATAGGGCATCCACAACTTCTCTGGGCAACCTGTTCCAGTGTCTCACCACCCTCATCGTAAAACATTTCTTCCTTATGTCCAATCTAAATCTGCCCTCTTTCAGTTTATAACCATTGCCCCTCGTCCTGGCACTACAGGCCTTGGTAGAAAGCCTCTCTCTGTCTTTCTTACAAGTCCCCTTTATATATTGAAAGGGCACCATAAGGTCTCCCTGGAGCCTTCTCTTCTCCAGGGACAGCCCCAACCCAGGTGCAGGACCTTGCACTTGATGTTATTGAACTTCACGATGCTTACATGGGCCCACACTTCCAGCCTGAAGGTCCCTCTGGATGGCATCCCCTCCCTCAGGTGAATCAACTGCACCACCCAGCTTAGTGTCATCCACAAACTTGCTGAGGGTGCACTTGATCCCACTATACACACCACTGATTAAGATATTAAGTAGCATTTGTCCCAGTATGGACCCTTGAGGGACACCACTCATGTCAAAACAGTTTTAAGGAAGACACCATTAACAGTGTTAGAGAAGCAACATCCAGAGTTCAGCACTGGGGTGGAAAGTGCAGTTCTGCAAAGGGCGGAGATCCTTGCTGGAAGGGAGTGTGCTGAGAAGCTGCTTGCCCCACGCTCACTCGGGGTCACAGCGCAGCAAGGCCAGAGCAGACAGGAAGCTTTTCAACTTTCACCCCTGTGGTTGACCTGTCCGTAAAAGCTTCCTGTACATTGGACTGAGCAGCATCAAAACACTAGTGCAAACATGGAATATATGTCTGATCTGTGTTGAGTCAGTGAGCTCCTACTGCAACAGATGAGAAAGCCCCTATTCTCTGACAAAATCCAGGGAGAAAAATGGGGCAGGTGAAAAAAGTCTCTTGGCTGGAAGTGGAAAGAAACAGTTGAATATCACCCAGCACCTGTCATTTCATGGAGAATAAAATCTTTGGGTCCAAGGCCACACTGGTGAGAATCAGCATTAACAATCCCTGGAGGCAAGAGCAACGAAGAAATTTCTACCACCTTTGTGAGGGGTGATTTCACAGCACCAGGGAAGGTCCTGTGCTGTTTCCAGTGCCAAAGCAGTCCCACAATCTAAGATCCATTTCCAAGGGGAGCATCCTCCTGTTATTCCAGTGTAACAACCCAGATTTGAGAGCTTATGTCCAATTCAGTCAGCCTCTGTGGTCAGCAGGAGGGAGACCAGGCTAGTCCCATCTTATCACTTCATGGTAAAGATCTCTGTTACAAGAACAGAAAAACACCTGGTTATTGACGGTCCTTTGGGCAAAAACCTGGTTTGACTTCAGTTTGTGCAAAGTGGAGGAAAACAACCCACACCAGAAGATTAGCATCTTAGCATGAATGCTCAGTGTCCTTGGCAGCAGAGGAAGGACAGAGACTACCAAAGAAGCCAGCATCTTTTCAGATTAGGCTGTGCAACCATCCCTGCAGTCAAGCAAGAGCCTTCATGCCTGATTGCAAGGAAGGAAGGTAACGGGATAGTTCTGCTGCTTCAGGGCAGACTGAAACCCCAAGCATGTGGCTGACCAGCAGCAGGAACAGCTGGGAAAAGCTGCCCCCAGAGGGGAAAGCTCTAGAGGCAAGACTGCATTTCTCCCTCATGCATACAGAGCGCATGGGGTGCAAGAAACTTACCCTTTGGGGAAATGAGCCTGTATGGCTCTGGTCAGGCATCAGCTGTTCCATGGATGCTTTTTCAAGACTGAAGATGTCAAATCTGCTTTTTACTTTGGACAGGCCCCACACAGCAATAGAACCCGCAGCTACCAGGATGCTCAGGAACACTAGAGAGGAGAGTGCACAAGCAGAGAACCACTCACTGCACCTGGTCTGGACATCAGTACTGGGCTCTGTCACTCAGCAGCATTAGCCAACAGCTAGAGATCAGCAGCTTCCCTCAAGGATAAGGGACAGAGAGAGAGAAAGTGTGTTAGTGGCAGATTGCATGGAATGGCCTTTCCAAGGATATAGTGCATCCAAGTCAAAGGAATGACTAAGCTGTGGTGTAAGGCCTCCTCTAGCCCTCCCAGCCCAGCGAAAACAGCTACTGATACAGGCCTGGAATTAACTCCATCAGGATACTCAATTTATAGTCCAAGCCAGGACCAAGACCATGTGCAGCACTCCGAGTGTCACATACCTGCAATAATCAAGATCCACATGTGGCCTTGACTCCTCGATGGCACAGAGCCTGCAGGCACGGGTGTAGCTGAAGCCTCTGTGAGGAAAGAGCAAGAAGTCCATCAGGCTTCCAGCTCACTTCATGGTCAGCATTCAAAGCAGTCTCCAACCCAAACCTGGCTGAGTTCCCAGTTCACCTCAAGAGTGCCAACAGGCCTTTTTCAATTTAAACAAAACCTTATCTGCCATTACTGTGATTAGCCCACATTAGAGGAGAAAAACCCTACTGGAAATGCATAATAGGGAAAGCTGGGAAATTTCCCAGCTGTAGCTGCAGCATCCTAACATCTCCTCGTGGCACCGGGAAGCTCCAGGTACAACCAAAACGCAGCTCATCTCCCCACCTACCAACTGAACTGGTGCAGGCATCAAAGCCAAATACAGTCTGTCACACCCGCAGTAATCCCCCTCCTCTCCACATCCACGGTGCTTCAGCTCCCAGATGCCACAGAAACCCCCAGGGTAAGGGAAGCTGCAACAGCACTTTCAAGTGCCTCAGACAGCCAACAGGTCTGTGACAGAGGAAGCTCCAGAGCATCTCGGAGCACAGCAGCAGACACAAACAGTCCTGGGGATGCACACACCCCCTTCAGCTTGACAGATACCAGTGTCTGCTGCTCTGATCCTGCCCGCACGGCCCAGAAGTGCTTCCCCCATCCTTTTCACTTCAGCTTGTCCGTTCCCCAGAGATCAGAGGAGCTCAGAATGGTGGACAGAGACGCCAACATCGCTGGCTTGTCGGAAGGAAGCAGCCAGAATTGCATGTTCTGGAAGAAGGTACTTCAAAGGCACTTCCCGAGGGACCCCTGGGGTGTTTAAACACCATCTCCACAGGAGGAAGCTTAAGGTGGGGCTAACCCTACGGTGCTTCCTCTGCCCAAAGCAAGTCACGATGAATGCAACTGTCTCAGAGAGGCTAAAACCGACAGAGATGAAAGGCCTGGTCTGGTTTATCCCCCCCCGAGCACGGCCGCCGCCAGCCG
>WAAD01017000.1:165802-179291 GCA_013389945.1 Fregata magnificens | reverse complement strand
TCGGGCCCGCCTTACCGCAATAAAGGGGTTTTCCAGCAGCGCCCGGCCTCCGTCTCGCTCCCCGAACGCGCGAGTGCCCCGCTTCCTCTCGGTGCTTGGGCCTTCCGGCGTCGGGGTCGGCGGGGGCACGACAGCACACGCTGCTCCGTACAGGGCTGCCCGAAACGCCTTCGCTGTCATAGTGCCGCCGCCTTGCGTTTCTGTTAACCTGTCACTTATGACAAAAATAACTCTCTTTTGATTACAGCAGCCTCAACCCCGACCTTTCTGGTAAGTGTTTTTCCGTAAAGTGGCGCTGTTAAACTTGCTGGACTTGTGTGGAATTTAATTACAAGTCGAAAGTCAAGCTTTGTACCAGCTTGCAAAGCAACGGCCTGCTGCTTCTGTCTTCCTGCCCTCAGTAAGCTATTCTATAAATGCTGCTATAAATACACCTACTTGCTGTCTTTCCCGGCAGTCACCCACAGAGAGTGAGGGCTTGACTCTCTCCCCTTAGAGGAGTTAGGAAATCAAGCTCACTTATCTTCTTCCTTGGCTTTCCCTTCCACCATATGATCAGCTAGAAAGATTTATTGCTTTAGGCTATTACATAAAGTAAAAGTAAGGCTGAAAGGATTAGGAATGAACCTGAAAACTGTCACAGTTCAAGGGCTGGTCTTTAAGCACTGGTATCTTATATCTGGTAATAGAGCGATACTGGTTTGTGGTGTGTTTGAACTGAGTTGGGTCTACAGCTCCTGGGAGTGTTCTTCATCCTTCAATGTCCTCTACTTGCCTAAGGCACCTTAGTGGCAGGTGGGATTGAGGGTTTCAGTATCCTAAAGCTGAGGAGAGCGCTTCTGGAATAGATGTTCAGATTGCTGAACTTAGGCAGATAGTGAGCATTGCTGTTAGGGCTCGTGTTGAGTGTTTGTGGGTTTTTTTTCTTCCTGCAGGTGTTAGTTGTGCCCTGGTCAGCTCATGGGCAGCCTGAGGTGGATTTTGCGCTCTAGAGAGAGCCCTTGTCAATATGTGCTCGTGCTGTTGCTTGATCTAGTTCTTGATTCTTCTTTGGTGGTGTTTCAGAGCATTGGGTGAGTCTGCGCTCCCCTGATTCCTGTGATGCAGCAGAGCTCTCTTGGGAGCTAGCTATGAGCGCAAGAAGTCCACCTCAGACTTCTCTGGCTGCTGTTTGCTCCCCACACAGCTTTAGCAATGACCAAAGAGTGTTTGCTCTGTGGGCTACCAGCCCTGACTGTGCTGAGTGACCGAGACAGGAGGCATCAGCTGTGAGTCAGTGGCCAGACGGAGGTCAACTTGTAGCGGGGATGGCTCAGAGCAGCTGTAGCCCTTCCTGAATATCCCTGTGGGGTCAGCGTGGCCCTTGGCCCTGCAAGGAGGGAGGTGACTTTGTATCCCCACTCTCAATCTGATGATTGCCCTTTAATAACGCAGCTTAATATCAGAGGACCAGCGTGAACCAGGGGTAGCAAAGGGCTATGTCTGGTCCCAGCACCCTGCTTGGTCCTGTGAAGTGAAACAGGCGGGAAGACACCACGGTACCTGAGTCTGGTTCCTGCCTGGGACAGTTCAGCTGGAAGAAAACCAGACTGATGGATGTAGCCAGCTCATAAACTTGCAGGGAATGAATTGAAATGTGAGGGCTGTGCCAGGCTGTCCCTTGGCTGAAGCTGTTCTGAGGGTTTTAGCTTGAGCCAGGCAAGGAGGCAGGAGACTCCTGATGGTCACTGTAATATTTTAAAATAATTTTACTTTAAATTTTATTTATATCTTAAAAATAAACATCAGTATTAAAATACCAGTAAACAAACCTGTGAAACCAAAGCAGTGAGCATGGAATACATACAGAGCAGCGTACTAGAGAGTGGCTGTGAGCATCGTATGTTAACTTCAGTGCAAAGCTGAAACAGGCCCACCGTGAGGACAGCAGCATGTTGCCCAGAACAAGTCTCTTGGGGAGCGTTTCCCAGCTTACAGTATGGCTCAGACCAGGCCTGTGTGGGACAAGAGTGATGGTGGGGGAGGCTGGGCCAAGGAGCAGAAACGGGGGCTGCGACACACATTACCTTTGTGAAGGAGTCAGAGGAGAGCCAGCTTCACATGCAAAAGCCTCTTTCTTCCTCCTGGTCCTTAGTCCTTACCTTGTCTGTTCCCACCCTGCCTGGTGCACACACACTCGCACAGAAGCTCACACGTCCTCCGACATACACGTCCATCTCTGCCGGCCCTAGGCTCTCTCTGAGCTCTTCTTGCTGATCTTTTTTTCCTGGAGCTATCCTCAGCTGCTCTCCTCCCTTTCGGGAAGGAAGGTGGGCAGAGAGGGACTTGGTTATGGGCTCTGGTTGCCTTCACAGTTAGTGGCTGTGAGACTGTTTAAAATGGGAAAAGTTTAGGAGGCAAGTGCTATCTTTCCCTTGGGAGAAGGTCCCTGCTCCCCGTGTGGGGTATCGGCTGGGCAGTCTCAGTCCCTAAATGTGTTCATGGCTCCTGGGCCCCCTTCTGTCAGCTTGGCTGCAGCCTCAAATGCCCGGAAGTTTTGCTCCCATTGAGCACATCAAATCACTGAGTGATTTCACGTTGAACTCCATCCTTTGAATAAGCAATATAATTTTTTTCTTTGTGTGCATGTGCTAGAAAAAAATTCAGGAAAGGAAATGCCACGAAAGAAGGGCAAGTATTTCAGTCTGCAAGTGCTCCCAGCCTGGGTCCGAGGCAGTGTTAACCAGCTGGTGTGTCTCCTGTCTCCCACTGCTGCACAGGACTCACCCGCCAAGCACTGGCTTCCCTGCTGGCACTGTGCAGCACAGCAGGGTCCAGGAGCCGATGCTCGCCCTTCTGCAGCCCTGTTCCCCATCACCGGCTCTGCTGCGTTCCTGGGGCTCCCGGGAGCTGGCTGAGAGAGCAGAAACCAGGTGCTATTTCTGCTGTTCCAGTGAGTTAGCAACTTGCAGAGGGCTCCGAGGTGGCACAGTTCCAGTGGCTGTGGTGGGGAGCAGAGGGGATGGGGCTGGCTTCTGCTTGCTGTGCTTCCCACCCCAAGGTCACTTGATGCTTGGCTCCTGTCACTTGGCAGAGCAAGGTGGCTTGTGCATGAGCCGCTTCCAACAGCGGAGATGGGTGAGTGAGGCCCAGGGAAGGCCTGCTCTAGTGACAGGAGGATTAAAGCATCTGCAGCTGCAGAGAGTGATTCAGCACACAAAGGGGTGGCAGGAGAGGGGACATAAATTACAGCCTAGTGCTGATGGTGGCCGGCTGGCACACGGCTGGCCCCTGGCCTGATCTGAAGGTCACTCTAATTTGGTTTCTTTGGGCTCCCAGGGCTCTTCCTGGCTGTCGGTGATGTCCCCTGCTGCAGAGAGAGCAGAGTCACGAAATGTTGCCAGACACCCCCTCCAGTGACTCCTGGTCAGGGCCAGCCAGGGTGGTTCCCTGCTACTGAGGATGCACTGAGCATGTGGCACCTGGGAGACACTGCTCTCGCCCCTGCAGCCCCTTCCTGGGGAGCATCATCTGTGTCACAGCCCTCCCCCCTCCCTCGGGGCTACCTGCCCACCGTGCAGCTGAGCCAGTGGCGTGGTGCCACCTCCATGGCCCCTGTGTGGGATGGGGCTGGCAGGGGGGGGGATGCCTGTGGTACTCACAGGCAGCTGCGCCTTCGTGCCATTGAGGTGGGCGTAGAGGAGCACAGCGATGTTGCTGTGGCCGGCCTCCAGTGCAATGGCGACGGCGTTGTTGCCATCCTAAAAAGGAAGGGAGAGCAGTTCGGAAGAGGTCTGGGGACAGGACGCAGGGTGGGTGCATGTGCCCAGGCCCCGGGGCAGAGGCTTACGCTGTCCACGATGGAGATGTTGCAGGTGGGTTGAGCCAGCAGCAGCTTCACCGTCTCCACGCGGCCGTGCTCGCAGGCGCACATCAGCGCAGTCGAGCCCTCCTCGTCCTGCAGGTTCACGTCAGCTCCGCAGCTGAGCAGGGCTTCCACCATCTCCTGCCGGCCGTGGCTGACGGCCAGCATCAGTGCTGTCTGGCCAGCCTGTGAGGCAAGGGATGCTGCCAGGCTGCTCCTGCCCCAGCTGTGCCACCCGCTCTTCCCGCTGCCCCGGGGAGGCACTGCTGCCATCCCCGGTGCCCACATGGTCTCTGAGCACCTCCCTGGCTGGAGATGAGGTGTGGGTGAGACCTGAGAGCCCTGATGCCAGGCAGAAGGAGCTCCTAATGTGATGCCCTCCCCATGTACCGGCCCCTCCAGGTTTTGGAGCCACAGTCCTGCCCTTGAAGGAGCCAAGTGTGGCCCTGGCAGCTGCTTGCGGGTGGGGTGAGAGGATCAGGACACGGTGGCCCCCAGCCCACTCCAACCTGGCTGGCCTTGGCGTTGACGTTGCCCATGCTGAAGAGCCTCCTGACCACATTCATGTCGTCTTCCTGCTCGACGGCCGCCAGTGCTGCCAGCATGAGAGCTGTGTAGCCGGCTTTGTTCTGGTGGTCCACATTACAGACCCCTGCGGGGATGGGCAGAGCAGGGGGGGCTCAGGGTGCTGCAGGGCTGGTAGGACCACATGCCTGGCTCCCGCCCTGCCCAGGGTGCTGCGAGCCATCCCACGGGCACAGACCTGCTGATGGGTCCCCCCATCAAATCTGGGCTCCCAAAGGGCTGGGGTGGCTGCCCAAACCCCCCCAACCTGTGCATGGACACAGCCCAGAGCAGTTCTCCCTTCCCCCTGCTGCCAGCGCCTTCCCCCCATACCTCATATGGCCAGGATGTGACCCAGGGTACAGAGCGGGATGGTGGCAGGGGGATGTTTCTGGAGGTGGGGGGCACTGACCCGTGTCCAGCAGCAGCCGCACGATGTGGAAGTTGGAGTGGGAGACGCTGTAGTGCAGGGCCGTGTTGCCATTCCCATCTGCCAGGTTCACCACATGGGCCAGGAGAGCCGGTGAGACCTCGGCAAAGGCCAGGAGGTGGTTGGCGACTGTGTCAGGGACAGACGACTTCTGGCTGGACAGACGGAACCACTCCTGCAGGACCAGGCTGCTGCTGGCGAGCTGTGGGCAGTGAGCGGTGCTGAGCTGGGGGCCGCAGCTCCCCCCAAGCCTCTGCATGGCCCCGCACCCCTCCCCCTGCCCTGGTACCCACCCTGCACCCACCCCCCCCGCTGCTGGCCCCCGCAGGGAGCAGAGATCCCGCTCCAGAGGGGACGGGGTGAAGGCAGGACCCTGAAACCCCAAAACTATGCTGGGATGGCCCGAGCTGAGTCCACACGGGTTTTTGGGGTATCTGGAGCGAAGGCCAGTGTTTTGGGGGAAGGTGCTGAGCTGGGCTTTGCTGGCCCATCTTTGGGGAGGGCCACCCCCTGGGGGGGACCCCGGCAGGGGCCGGGCGAGCCATCCCACCCGCAGCACCCCACTCACCACTTCTTTGCTCTTGGTGGCACCGGGGTGGCCCAGGTGGGTCTTGACGATGAGGCAGGCCTCCCGCATCCTGGGGCTCAGCTCAAACCTGGGGAGAGCACGAGGGCATCTGCGGTTGCAGGGCTGCGTCACCCCCCCAAAAATCGCACTGACAAGGGCCACCCTGAGTCCCCCTGCAGAGGTTTTGCTCCTCTCCCCGATGGCTGCAAGCCTCCATGAGCTCCCCATGGTGCAACATCCAGCGTGGTGGTTGCACCCTGGAAGCTTCAGCCTCTGCAAACCCCCACTGAACCAAGCCTTATACAGACGTGCTCAGGCACGATTTACCCATTTTTAGGCCAATGTTTTTCCTTTTCCTGAAAAATGCCATTAAGGGCTGTTGGTTTTTTTCCCCCCTCCAAACTATCTTCTTCAGCAAAGAGGCATCTTGGGCTTCACAGTCTCATCCTTTCCTTAGCAGACCCAAGAAGCTGGGAAGGATTTTTTCCTGCCGAATGGTTTCTGCAGGAGCTGAACGTGTTTTTCCCATCAGCTGCACCAAAACTGGGGCAGATGCCCCGAGCTGGCAGGGCCGGTGCCAGCCCGTGGCTCCCAGCTGCACAGGGCGAGGGAGCCTTCCCCATCAGCACTTACTTCTCCTTCACCTCGGGGGGCTCTGGCAGGGCCATGCTGGCCCCCTCGTGCTCCCATCCTGGCTCATGCTCGCCTTCCCCGGCCTCCTCGTCCGAGGTTTCAGTGTCCCCCTGCTCCTCGCTGTCAGAGCTGTCGGCCGAAGCCTTCTCAGAGGAGCTGTCTCCTTCCTCTTCATCCTCCTCCTCCTCGCTGGACGTGCTCTCATACCTGCATGGAGGGAGGATGCTCAGTGGCAACGTGGCTGGTCCCCTCCAGGCCCCCCGTTGCCACTGCCCCCAGCCCAGGACAGGGATGCCGGGGGGCCGGGGCTGGCCCGGGGGGTGGCAGGAGCCCCTCGGCACATACTCCCCGTTCAGCACGCCCACAAACTGTAGGCTCTTCTTGCTGCCCTCAGCCTCGCTCCGGGGGGGACCGTCCCGCTTCTTCATGATGGACTTCAGGGCTCCTGGGGGCAGAGAGATGGGTGTCAGGGGCCAGCAAGCAGGAATCTCCCCACAGGGCTGCCCAGGCACCCCAAACCTGCCAGACCCCAGGGCAGGCATGGGAGGGACATGGGCAGAGTGCAGGCAGCCGCTGTGACACAGGTAGCGTTGGCCCTGCAGGCACTGTCCCCAACAGGGTCACCCTCTCCCTTCCCGCAGGAACGTCCCGACCCAGACCCTGGTGTCATCCCCAGCACCGACTCACTGGCCGCAGGGCTCGGGGCGGCTCCGCCATCCCGCGCCGGGGATGGGTCCCGGCCGCTGTGCGTTGTCTCTGGCGCGGCGGTGCCGGGGGCTGGGCTGCCCTGGCACATCCCTCCCATTGTTCCTGCACCCTGTGCCGAGGGGCTGCTCGGAGCATCGCCCGCGCCGGGCTCCGTCTCCTCGCCTGCCGGGACAGCACTGCCCACGTCGGTCTGGCTGCCCTTGTCTTCGCACCTGGTGGCCGAATCGGGGCCAACCGCCACGTCCCGCCTGTCGGGGAGGCAGCCCACCCCGACACAGGTGGTTGGCGGGCAGCACTCCACGCCTGCCTCTGCTGTCGGGGGGTTGCCGGGTGTCCGGCTCTGTGTCACCACCACCGCCGCCTCCACCAGCGCCTCGGCCACCTGTGGCTTGGCCATCACCTCCTTGTCTGCCCACCCACGGGGCCGGCGGGCGCACACCTCCAGCCGCAGCTCCTCCAGCTCCCGTGTAGCCTCCCGCAGGTGCCCCTCCATCAGGGCAATCACCTCCTTCTGGTGCCCCACCGTCTGCTGCAGCAGCTCCAGCTCCTGCTCCGCCTCGCTGGCCAGCCCCAGTGAGGACTCCAGCACCCAGACGGCCGCGTCCCTGCGCTCCCTCACCCCGCCATCTGGCACGTCGTTGCCCTCCTGCTGTGACCGGTAGTAGAAGACGGCGTCGGTCATGGCCCGGTCCTCGCCCACCGCCACGGAGCGGCATGGCTTCTCGGCAGCCCTGGGGCTCCTGCCCGGCCAAGCCCTGCTGCCCCGCTCTGGCACGGCCAGCTTCTCCGTCAGCTTCCTCAGCTCCGCAATCTTGCTCGCTCGCCCCTTTGCCGGCTCCGCTTCGCTCTCTGGCCCCGCTCGGGGCGGCTCTTCGACCCCCGCCACTGCCTCAGAGCCAGGGGGGTGGACGAAAGCCTCGCCAGGCTCCGCCAACAGCTTCTCCATCAGCTTTGCCTTCTCCCTCTTCAGCTCGCAGATCTGTGTCTCCAGGAGCGGGATGGTTTTCACTTGCTCCTCCAGGTCCCGCAGCTGCCGCAGGGCTGCGGCCATCTGCTCCCGCACGTGCTGCAGTGGGGCAGCGCTGAGCCCTGCTGCCGGCGTGCTGCACCCCGAGCTGCCGGGGCTCGCCCGTCCCCAGCCCATCTGGCCCTCAGCACCCACCGGCACCCAGGAGGGCGGCTGACTCGGGGGACCCAGCGGGCCACTGCGGGAGTGACCACTGATATCCTGCAAATGGCCCTGCTCCTGCTCCAGCCTCCTGCTTGTCTCCAGCAAGGTCTTCTCCACCCGCGGGTTTTGCACGAGGCACTTGCGCATGGGAGGTGGAAGCAGCCGCACCAGCGGCGGTGGTGAAACAGGGTGGGAGGTTGGCTTGCTTGAGGGCTCCAGGGATGCCCGGCTGTGTGGGGACAGCAGCAGCGTGGTCCTGCCCTCCTCACTGGCCGTGGAGGCGAGGGACTCAGTGGAGGTCCAGGCACTGGCACGGCTGCTGGGGCTGCGCAGGGTGCCGGGCAGCTGCCGAGCCCCTTTTGCCCTGCGAGGCAGCGGCACTTTCTTGAGCGTTTGGCCGCTTTCGATGTCATCGACATATTTCAGGAAATCCAGGTCCAGGAGGAAGCCATAGGGGGTTTCCACTGAATACGAGCTCTTCTCCCCATCATCCTGGTCCCGGTACAAGAACGGGCCCCCGAGATCTGCAAGAGGAGCAGGGACGGTTAGGCAGGGACCTGATGGAGACAGGAAGGCTTTTCTGGCTGGGTTATACTGGGATTTGCAGCCTGCAGCCCCCCTCCCCGCCATGATACTGCTGGCAGTGGGCCCGGCGGACGGCCCGTCCCCAGCACCCTTGGTGCCATCAGGTGTCACCCACTCTGTGCCAGGGTCGGCGCTGGGGTGAGGAAACCCATCAGGACAGGATGGGACAGTTCAGCCCTGCCACTCCCCTCACGTTCCTTCCACTGTCCCTGCCCGGTGACGACCCTTCTCCCTTTACCTGGGAGGTTCTGGTTCAGGGGTGCAGGCTGAGCCATCTTCTCCCCAGGATGCTGCTGACCGGGGGACCATCAACCTGCAACAACAATGGGGCCACATCTTGCAAAACCCTGCAAAGCGGGGGCCAGCGAGCCCCCCGTGGCCACAAACCACTGCCCCCTTCCTGGGGAGCACCCCACGGCCACCCCCCGCCATCCGCTGGGCACCCCTCGCCTCCCTCCAGCACTGGTGCCGCGGGGCTTCAGCTCGAGCCGGCTGCTGGGCGGGCGAGCGCGGCGCTGCCTGCGGGGCCGGGGATTGTTTGTACATTTAAGGAATGCTTCGCAGCCTGGGCTGGGATGGCCGCGGCGGTCGTGCTGCCAGCTCCGAGGGTGCAGAGTCATGAGTCAGAGCTCGGCTACACTGGGGGAGCGGGCTGGAAAAAAAAAAAAGAGGCTGCAGCCTTTACCGTTGTGATTCTCAGCAGAGAAGTTTGCTTTGCTTAAAGGGAATCGATGCTTTTGCAAAGCCACGTGACCCCAGGCAGCTGCCAGCACCCATCGGTTGCTGGGTGCGATGTCGGTCCTCAGCACCTAGGCTGAGCAGGACCGGGGTGCCCTGTGCTGCCCACGCCCGCCTTGGGGGTGTCTCGAGGGCCGGTGACCCCCAGGAGGGACCTGGCTGCTTTTCCCCGTTGACAATGCAGGATAAGGCATGGTGGGAGGCGGCGGGGGGGAATGAAATGGTAGCCTGGTTTTCCTAGGAGCCACGCATGGGCGTGCTGGAGGAGAGCCAGCCGGATGCGGCTGCGGTCCACAGGTGAGCTGGGGGGGCCGCCAGCTGTGAGCGTTCAGCTCGGACCTGCTGCAACATGTGGCAGCATCTGGGTGCCAGGGCCCAGGGGGGAAGTGCTCCTGGCGGAAGCGGGATGGGGGCAAACAGCACCCCGGGAGCACCCACCGACGTTGCACACGGCGTCACCCTCCAGAGACCCGGTGGCCCTGCCTGTGGGGTGCAGGTGGCTGTGGGGCTGTGCAGCTGTTGGTGGGCAAAGCATTTGGCACCAGGCTATTTTCGGAAGAAGGCGGGGGAGGAGGCATGCCACAGAGGAAAGGCAGCTCAGACGCAGCCCTAATCCCCTGCCTGTGGGGAGGATCCAGACTTTTCTAGCAGAGATGCTGTGGCTGCCCCCATCACACGGCCCAGCCTGGGGACAATGCACTGGCACCTGGCTCGCACCCACTGCCCACGATGATGCTGCCTGCCGCTCCCCAGCCCCGGCCACGCTGCTGCGGTTGCCAGCCCGTGGCTCATCCTGACCATGCAACTGCCAGAAGCCAGAGGAGCAGCTGTGGCACAGGCAGTGCCGGGCCAGGCTCAGGCTGGGCACCCCGGTGACGTGGCAGCCTCCCACTGCCAGTCCCAGCGCCGGGGGTCGAGGGGTTGAGTCCAACTGGGCAGGGATGAGATGCTTCCCATCAGTCACCAGGCTGGATTCTGGGGCTCTCCCACTTGTCTACCAACGCATCCGCAGCCAATGCACATCCCAACTTCCACCTCCCTTGGGATCATCCCCGTCTTGTGCCGGCACCCCTTCCACATCGCTTGGGAACACCCCGGCTCCATGCTGGCACCCCACTATTCCCATGCCGCCAGCTTCGTGCCCAAAAGGGTCTGCGCATCCCCCACCTCGCCTAATTCCTCCCGCCCCGGGAAGCAGCCGGCTTCCTCCTCCACACAGCCCTCGCTGCAGGTAATTAAACAGCGTCAGGGCCAGGACAAACTTCCCGCTGGGCTCCGTGCACGCCGTAAATCAAACAGGAGGAAGAGGGAGAGCAACAGGAGCCAGATCCAGCGGGTGCGTTTCCTTGGGGGAAGCGGCCGGCAGCTCCCTTCCGCCACCCGGCTGGGTATTGTCCTGCCTGGGGCCGCATCAGGAAAAGTGGCCTCTGCCAGGACCCCTGCCGGGAGGTCTCCCGCAACGCTCCTCCCGCTTGTGGCAAAGGTGCCCTTTCCACCAGCACTGCCCCGCTGTCCCCTCCACTGACCCAGGGACGCACTGCTCGTCCCCCCTGCCACCTTGTCCTGCCCCTTCAGCTGACACCAGCAGCTGCTGTCAACCGCGTGGCTGCGCTGCCGGTCCCCAAAGCCGGGGGAGATCCTCCCGCACCTCCCCTGCGGCACTCGGCCCCCATTACTTTTGACCTGATGGGATGGGCTGGACCCAGGGCAGCAGCTTCTGCCTTTACCCAGCTCCGAAACAAAGGGCCAGGCCAGGCGATGGGACCTGCAGGCTCCCAACCACGTGCAAATTGCCCCAGGGACCCCGCGATGTGCAAACCCTGATGGGGTCCCTGCAATGTGCAAACCTCAGTGGGGTCCCCGCAATGTGCAAACCCCCCTTGGGCTCCCCGTGACGTGCAAACTGCCCCTGGGCTGTCGGTGGGCTGGGCTCGGCAACGAGGCGAGTGGCAAGCTGGTTTTGAGCTGGCGAGATCGAGCAATGGAGGCAGACGGCCCCAGCGCGCAGCAGCGGTGAGAGGGTTAAGTCCCCACGCCCACGGCCCAGCCACCACCGGCACCTGCTGGGCCAGCCACACAAAGCCAGCGTTGTCCCCAGCCTGCCACCATCACCTCGGCACCGGTTCAAAGAGAAGCCGCTCTCCACCTGGGCTGAAGTCCCGACAGGGAAGACCGTGCCGGCCACTTTGGTGCCAAAGGCTGATTTTCAGCAGCTTCGGCCACTCCCCTGGGCACCAGGGCTTGGTGCTGCCGGGGATGGGCACAGGGACCCCCGGGTGCCGGAGGCAGGGGACCCCGCACGATCCCAGCTTCCTTCAGAAGAAACGAAAGCGTTGTTTCTAGCCCCGGTGTTTCCACAGAAAGCGGGATGGTACAAAGTGAAGTGCCACTGGGGAGGCTCGACAGCAAGAGGAGGAGGACGAGGAGGATGCGCAGGGACCCAATCGTCCCCGCGGAGGCAGGGCTACGCTTTGCCCTGGGCTCGCACCTCCATTTCCCCCTCTTGCCATCGTACCGATGCCAACACAGGAAACTTGGGGCCAAAACTGGACATGCTCCGCTCAATTACAATAAGAAGCCATGTCAGGGATGGGGTAGCCTGCGCACCTCGGCGCAGCTCAGGTACCATCCGGTACGCATGCCCCAGTCCGAGCCCTGGGTCCCCTGGCCTTGTAGTCCATGGGGCAATCCCCCTTCTGGGTCCCCAAGCCCCCAGGCTGGCAGGGGACAGGCCTGGGGGAGCTATTTTTAAAGCTCCGGACTCCTTTGGGCCCTTTCCCTCGCCACAGGCACAGTGGGGCTGTCCCCGCCCCGGCTCGGCCACACGCTGCCATGCAGCCCGAGCCACTCCACCGGCGTGGCCAGGGCCGGACACGGGGAGGGCTCTCCCCGGCTCTCCTCCTGAGCCAAAATACTGAAGTCATGAGGAATGTGAGAAGAACAGAGTCCAGAGCAGCCCTGGCCAGCACGACTTGATTTATCTCAGCCAGGCACGCTTCCCTCGAAGCTGTGCGCAGGCGATAAGCCCTGAAGCTCGGGGCTGAGGCTGTTCCAAAGTTAAAGGGAAACCACTGAGCAAGGACACGGCTTCCTCCGCTGCCAGCGACCTGCCGGGATTTGGGCTCCTCGCACGGAGCTAGCTGTCGCGCATGCCCATCACCTGCAGTGTCACCTGCCGGCGGCTGCAGGCTGGGTGTGGACGGGAGGTATCACACCTTCCCGGCCATCCGTCCCGTCCCCACCCCCTGCCCCAGGGCTGTACGGGACGGCCTGTGCTTCATGCCACCCACTGTCCCTGCGCCCGCTCGCCCAGGCCACCTTGGCCATGACATCCAGGCTGGGGCTGCTCCCAGAGGAGCTGGATCCCGTGAGGGTGGGTGTGCTGGCACCGAGCCAGGGAGGGAAAGAGAAACGCTTCGATCTTCTCAACAGCCTAATTTCAGGGTTGGGCTGTTATTTCTAGAGTTGTCGTCATCGTCGGCCCGGTTAGTCAGGAGGCTGCGGGGGCTGCTGGGGCTCTGCACCCGCTCCAGCACCTTGGGGACCTCCCCGAGCTCACACAACACCTGGACAACAGGCACACGGTCTGTACGCGGACGTGCTCACACGGGGATCAGCTCTACGTGCCCCGTCACACCTGTAGCTCCACTAGAAAACATCTACCACTTGCCCTGCGGCCTTGCCGCAGCTGCCCACCAGCGCTTTCCACCAACACCTCCCCGATTCCCTCGGGGTTGGCAACGAGCCCTGATGGCCCGGGACGGCCCTGCTGCGAGGAGGTGCTCACGGATGAAATGGTTAAATTTACACCCAGGGTGCACAGGCACAGTCGGGGTACAAGAACAGCACCGGGCACAGCCCCGAGGTGGGTTCCCCACGTGCATGCAGGGAGCACCCTGAACACCGCAGCATCCCATGTGCCCTCCAGCACCCCAGAGGGGCCTGCAGCAGCCTAGGGTGCCCTGCCACACCCCCAGCCCTGCGGGTCCCCAGCACCCTGGGGTGCCCACAGCGGCCCCACCCCTGTAGGTCCCCAGTACCCCAGGGAGCCTGCAGCACCTCCAGCCCTGCGGGGCCCCAGCACCCCGGGGTACTCCCCAGCATCCCCAGTCCTGCAGGTCCCCAGCGCCCTGGGGTGCCTGCAGCACCCCCAGCCCTGTGGGTCCCCTGCACCCTGGGGTGCGCCACAGCACCCCCAGCCCTGTGGGTCCCCTGCACCCTGGGGTGCGCCACAGCACCCCCAGCCCT
>WAAD01017000.1:132366-157647 GCA_013389945.1 Fregata magnificens | reverse complement strand
GGTGCTGGGTGC
Organism: Fregata magnificens; assembly: GCA_013389945.1. Classification (NCBI taxonomy): domain Eukaryota; kingdom Metazoa; phylum Chordata; class Aves; order Suliformes; family Fregatidae; genus Fregata; species Fregata magnificens. Next base: position 157,635 of record WAAD01017000.1, on the reverse strand, counting down.
ATGTGATGGGTCCTTGGGCTGGGTGCTGGGTCTATGGGCTGGGTGCATGGGGTGGGGGCTGGGTGCATGGGCTGAGTGCATGTGGTGGGTGCTGGAGGTGGGTGCTGGGTGCATGGGGTAGATGCATGGGATGGGTTCTGGGTACAAGGGGTGGGTGCATGGGGTGGGTGCTGGGTGCATGGGCTGGGTGCGTGGGCTGGGTGCTGGGGATGGGTGCTTGTGGTGGATGCATAGGTGGGTGCTGGAGGTGTGGGGAGGTGTCGGGGGCAGGTGCCTCAGGTGGGGGCATGGGATGGGTGAGATGGTGGGTGCTGGAGGTGGTGAGGGGGTGCATGCATAGGATGGGAGCCTGAGATAGGTGCTGGAAGTGAGTGCATGGGGTGGGTGCTGGACGTGAGTGAGTCGGGGCAGGAGGCAGCCAGGCCCTGCCAGGAGGTGAGGGCAAGACCTCTTCACGGCTGGTGGGACAGTAACAGAAGGGACAAGAGGCCGCACAGCCTACGTCAGTGCAAAGAAACTTTTTGTCCCCCACCCTGACCTACGCAGCCTCTCAATGGCTGCTCCCAAATGCCTGGCTACAGCATGGGGTGACATGGAGAGATGGAGACATGAGGGAGAGGGAAGCAGAAGGCCCCAAATTGCACCTCTCACTCCAGAGTCTGCAACACTGTTCTGCACTGTTTTGCTGTGCACACATGGGGCCAGCGAACAGCCCCCGATGTCTGTGCATAGCATCCCTTCCCCCGGGGTGACTGCCGTGACAGGCTCATCCCAGAGCCCTGAGGATGCTCCACCACCTAAAACATCTCCAGCAGAAGAACCGCAGCTCTGTATAGCTAATGGTCACTTTTTTGGGGGGGTTACTGCCATGTGGGTTTTCTCCCCCAGATGATGCAGTGGAGCGGATGCCTGGGGACAAGGACATGTGGCAGCCCTCGGGGGAAGCAAAGCTGGAGCTGTCTGAGCTCTGCTGCAGAGCGTGGGGTGCAGGAGTGCCCGGCCATCAATCATTTAGTGCTGTTAATTTTTAATGTGTAAAAATCTCTTTAAGTAAGGAGCCTGGCACAGAGCGAGGCTGATGATTAATTCAGGGAGTGACGCACAGAGGCGAGCACAGGGCCTGGGCCACAACGTGCGGGGGGTCCCGCTGCTGGGGACCAGCCACGAAGCAAGCGAGGAGGCTGGGGAGGGATGGACCTCCCGTGGGGCTGGTGTCACAGGGTCGCAGATCAGCGATGCTGCAGTGGCATTTACCGGTCTCCACCCCGGGACTGGTGGATATTCCTGCCACAGCCGTGGAGGTGTCGCATGTGCCCCTTTTGGAGTATTTTGGGGGGTTATGAAGCCGGGAGCTGCTCAGAGTGGGGTCTCCCTGCTCCAGCGATGCCACTGTTGGTGTCAGAGGCTGAGGGCTCTGGCAGCCCCTCCGTGCTGGCCTCCCCTCAGAGCCCCCACCCCATTTCCAGCCTGCAGCCTTGTGCCGGTAAATGCACGAATGAATAGTAGTATCAGGAATAACGCACTGCTGGTGGAGGTGGCCGGTCTCACTGCACACACTGCACCTCCCCACCCCCTCGTCCCCCCTACTGGGGTGAGAAGACCCCAACCCTCCCACAGTGGCCTCAGAGAAGACGAGCCAAATCAAGAGACCATTAGAGGGGTATGAGATAACCAGAGAATAACCCGTATATAGCAGGAGGATTGGGAGAAAAAGCATTGACTGCTCCAGCAAACGGCCCAGCCACGCCGCTCACGCCCGGCCACGGTGCAGCACAAGGACAGGCCTGATGCAGCCATCGGAAACTGGCTGCAAAGCCCTGGCTGTCGAGCACCTGGCAGGTTCAGGCATGACGGGAGAAGATCAAAGTGCGTCAAACCCGGCTGAGTCACCCCCTCCCACAGCTCCGATATCCCACCAGCATCCCCCGGAGCTCCACCAACACCGTCCCTTTTCAGCTGTGGCTGGATCCCGGTAGCACAGGGGTGTCCCTGGGGAGCTGTGCCGGTGGAAGGGCATGCGTGGTGATGCTCAAATGCAGCTGCCACGTTTCAGAAGTAGACAGGGAAGGTATTATTATGTATCTATGCTATTGAAAACTATTTCTCCAACAGCTTTTTGAGCCTCCAGGCTTTAACTTCAAGTATTTGGGGAGCTGGGCTCGGCATTCCTACCTTCTAGTTACAAGGCAATTAATTGGGGATGTCTCATTTGAGGGGCAGGGATGGGATTTACCCCGCAGGGAGCCCTCGCAGGTGTTTTTAGCTTTGATGAGTGCTGGCAATGGGGCAGCAAGGGATTTTTCCAGTGTCTTACATGCCATTTGTGAACCATGTCGGTACAACCATGGCGCAGGGACAGCCGGCCCCGTGTGTGGCTTTGGGGGAAGACCGGCGGCAAGAAGAGCTATGGCAATAATCAAAGTCATGTTGGGAAACACCGCAGCATCCATGACCCCAGTAAAAAGTACCGATGCTCTGCTTTGGCTCTGAGGTTTTCATGGCCAAGGCCTCTGCAAATGTGGCCCATGGTCAGGCAGGAGGGGAAGGGGAGGAGAGCCTGCGGAAACCTGCCGCTCCACACGAATGCAAAGAAATCAAGTAGATTTGCAAGTCCCCAAATTCCATGTGTGCTGCAGAGGAAGGAGTGATAATGGAAGGGCTCCACTTTCGGGAAGGCGAGTTTAAATAATTAAGAGGAATAGTGAGGTGGAAATGAATGTGCAGAAGGTTTGGGGCTCCCTGGAAGGAAGCGGAGATGAAAGGAACGGCCTTGCTACAATATTCATAAAGCTCTGAAGGCAACCTCACGAGTGCCTGGAAGAAGGGTTATTGCGTGAGCTCGTCTCCTCCGGAGACCCTGGCCGGGCAGCCAGTGCAGGTGTGGGAGGATGTGGCCGGCCCCAGGGTGCTCAGGGTGTTTAGGGGGTAGCAGTTCTCGTGGCTCTTTGCTAACAGTGCCACGTGCGGGAGGATGCCTCAATCTAGCCCAGCCCAGGCAATCAGGGGGCTTGTGCCCACCCCCAGCCCCTTTCCCTGCATTATGGGCTTTGTTTATTCCTTTTCCTTCTCCAGGGATGAGGAGCTGGGAAAGTCTGTGTGGGAATGGGTCAAACCCTAAACTTTTTTGGTGGACCGACAGCTGGGACACCAGTGCCTCGCGCACTGGTACTGCTGTAGGGTATTTGTGCTGGGGATGGTGTTGGGCATCAGTGCTTCGATGCTGGGGGGTCAGCATTGGACATTGGTACTGGTACTGAGGATTGGTACTGGGAATGGTACTGGGTATTGATCCTAAGTCTTGGTCCTGGTACTGGGGATGAGCATTTGGTGTTGGTCCTTGTACAGGGTATGGGGGTGCTGGTCCTGGTACTGAGTATGGGGTGCTGGTACTGGCTGTTGATAGTGGTACTTGCCTTTGGTTTGCCAGGTCTGTACATCCAACGTTGCTCCAGTGCCTTGTGCTTGCAAAACCTTGGCAACATCCCGCTCTCCCCCAGGTCAGACATGGCTGCGCCATGTGGGGAGGACCGTGCCCCTGTGCAGCCCCCGAACCCTGGAATCCTGCACGGGCAGATGCAGCTTCTGGGCAGTCAGGACTGTTTCTCAGGAGATCACACTTCATTTTAACATTGTCCACCTTGGACTTTCCGTTAACATATTGCCAAAAACCTGGTGCATTTTCTACCCCTGGTGCATCCCTCGTGTCCTGGTGTGAGCTGCTCGTCCCATCCCAGGTGGGAAGAGAGGTCTCCAGCCCTGCCCCAGTGTGACCCCCCCTTCCTGATACCCCGAGGGAAGGGTGTCTCCCAAGACAAAGGAACTGGCCCCAACCTGAGCTTTCTGCTGTGGGTCCTCCATAGCAGTGAGGAAATGCTGCAGAAACTCTGGTCCCCGGTCCAGGACTCGTGGAAGTGTCACCTAAAGAACCAGGAGCAATTCACCAGCAGATAGCAGTGCGAAGGAGTGTGAACAATGCTGACTCTGCCCTGGGAGCTGAGGTGGGAGGTGGGGATGCTCCCTGGAGGGTATCAGGAAGCTCAGGGATGCCTCTTTGAGCACAGCCTGTTGCTACCACCCCAGCTGCGTACAGTTTTGCTGCTGATTTTCACTGCTTCCAACCAAGCCGAGAATTTATCTGGGCAGTGTTGACAAAACTCCCCAAATTTGCTGCTTTCCTTGCTCAGAAACAGGGGTCGGAGCTTGTGCAAACCACAAAGAGCTCATCTCTTGCATTTCGTCTTTCCATGCATTCCCCGTGTTCGGGGCGGGGCTTGGTTGGCACAGCACAGCACAAAGCAGAGCCATGAATATCTGGAACACTTTTTAGATAGAAGAACCTAAAGTGCCTGGCCTTTTTTGGCTGCTAACTCCTTGGTGAGCCCAGGCTTCGGCTCCTGAGGGATTTCCATTCCCAGCATTGCCATGGGATGCTGCACCAGCAAACGGCCAGTGCAGTTGCCTCTGGTCTCTTGCTGACCATCTCCAGCATGTGGCTCCAGGGCTCAGCAGACGCTGCTCCAAGTGTGCCGCGGTCAGTCCCCATCTCACAGTGCATTTACACACGTGCTTTATGTGAAGTGAATGGTAGCTGTTCTCCAAAGTGCTGGTGCCTGTGCGTGGCTTTAACTGTGCTGTCTTGGGCCCTAAGCACTCAACAAATGCCTTTGGGAAATGCACACTTTTCAAATGTGTGCTTGTCTGGAGTTGCATTTTTTCAGAGGAAATCCAAGTAAGCTGCTGTCTTTTCTTCCCAGTGGGCAGAGGAGGGTTTTTGCCTGGTTTGAGGTGCCTGCAGACATTTATCACTGTGTTAATGTGAAGTCTGGCACGCTTCACTGGGGCCACTGGCACAGAAAATCCTCCCCCTCCCCGGCGGGTGCATGCTCGCTCTCCTCTCGCTGGGCTTTGCTCTGCACCAGTCCATCGTCATCTTGCTCGGTCACTGGCCACTCCACATCATGTGAAAGACCTGTCAAATCATTTAGTTGCTGCTACGGTTACAAAACCCCATGGAGTTTCCACAGGAGAGGCAAGGCAGAGCTTTCAGATGGGCTGTCGGTGGTGATGGGGGATGTAGATGCAGCAAAAAGCAGCGCGACGGCGTGGTGTGCAGCCCATTTTCCTCTCCCTCCCCAAGCCAGGCTTTGCTTCATGGGTGGTTGTGGGTGGTTCAAGGCAGTGGGAGCCTCCTTCATGCTGTGGGGAGCGATGAGATGCTGTGACATGTGGGGGCAGCTGGGAGTGACAGGAGCTGCTGTCCCAGGACGATGCAAGGATGCGTGAGCAGGACCAAGCTGCCAGGGTCTTATAGGATTTTTCATGGACCAGTGGCAAACATTGGGCTAAAGGAGGATCTCTGCTGAGACTGGGAATGCAAAGAGGAGGAGAGGAGAGCAAAGCAGCCATGACCCTGGGAGTGGGCAGCGGGATTAGTGATACCAGAGGGGCAGAAGGGCTGTGGCATGAAGACATTCCTGGTTTTCCCCAATGCCTGTGGCTGCCCACAGCTTGACAGGGAGCTCTGCTGGGCCTGGGGGAGCAACCAAGCTGCACCCTGAGGAGCGCAGCCTTCGGCCTCGTGGCCCTGGCATGCCTGAGCCCAGCCGTGGGGGCTGCTCAGCGCAGGAGCCACTCTGCAATATGGCTTTCTGAGCTCCATCACCATGGAGATGGCTACTAACGGGGTGTGCTGCTAACAAGGTTCCTGGGGACTTGCCATGAATTGGTGGAGAGGCCACAGTGCAGCTGGCAGCGGGCTCAGGGCTGCCCCTGCCTCTCCCCGTGTCCCAAAGCCCTTGGGGACAGGAGCCTCTGGTGTCCCAGGGCACCCTGGCAGGGTGAGGGCAGACTGGGTTTGCATGAGCTGGGGCCATCGTCCTCCTCTCTGCCCTTGGCAGGGGAGCTGACGGGGCGATGCTGATGGCACAAGGAGCATTGTCACACCAAGGGACAGAGGTGCACTGCACCCCCCACCACCCCACACTCGACCTGCCACATTACCAGGGCACAGCCAAGGGGGACTGCCCCAAATTCACGCCTTTCTCCTCCAAATCTCCCAGTTGGGGAGAAGACCTGGCTGGGAGGATCCCGGAGGGGGTGCACATGCATCCACAGTGCAGAGCCCTGTCCCAGGGCAGGGGGTGAGGGATGCCCCGGGGACCCAGCTCCCCTCCCCCAGGGGACACGCTTGCCCTCAGCCTCCTGCCAAGGCCAAGCCCCGGGGCCAAGGGTCCTGCCAGATAGGAAGCCCTGCCAGCTGCCTTCTGCCAGATTTCTGCTACCTGTCGTGGCATTCAAGGTAGCTGCAAAGCATCCTGCATGCTGCCCACAGCCTTCGGGTGGAAACAGCACACCCAAAGTCTTTCCCTCCATTTAGACTGGGAAGCCAACCTTTCTTCTTGGTTTTATTGCTCATGAAGTTGGGCTCTTGAAGCTGTCCCCTGCCTTCTGGCAAGCTCCGCTCATATTAAACGATGACACCGAGCTGTGCACCCAGGGTGAAGTTGGAAGGAAAGCAACATGCAGAACCCAAAATGTAGTGGGAAATAACCTAAAAGTCCCTGGTAATTAAGCAAGGAAATGGTGTCAGCCTATTTACAGGAGCTTCTTGCAGCGGAGGCGTTGTACTTGCTCCTCAGCCCTGGCGGGAGTGTCTGATACTGGGGGAAACAGCCTTAAACCTCCATTTCTGAAGGGCCTCCTACACCGGAGCGGGGCAGAGGCTGAGAGCCCTGCGGTTTAGGGAAGGGTGACTCCAGGGGCATGGCTGAACCCGAGACATTTAAGGGGGTATCAGGGCTTTTACCAAAGCCCGTGTTGGTCTTGGATGGTAAAAGCCCTTCCCGCTGCTCTGGCCACAGCCCCAGCAAATGCTGTGTGCTTGGAGTGGGGATGGAGCTGGGCAGTGACACCCTCCAGCCAGGCTACTTTTGGCCTCTCACTGCCGGGGGTGGGCAGAGCTGTGTCTCTATCACCCCCAGGGCAAGTGGGTCCTGAGCGATGCAATGGTGATCTCACCATACCCAGGGCTCTGCTGATGTGGGGATTTTGCAGACACTGTCCATGCTGGAGCAGGGCTGGCCAGGGGTCTCTGCAGCGAGGGGAGTGAAGGATGGGGCTGCAAAAGCTGCTTAAGGGATTTGAATTCTTAATCCCCATTAGAAATTAATGTCCAAATCCCTGGAGTGGTGGCAAATCCCACCCCAGAAGTTCATTTTTCTTCAAAACAAAAAGAAACAAGCTGCAGCGTGTGGGACCGGCAGCCCAGGGGGTGAGGCTGGCCAGGGTCACCTGCAGCCCCGGGCCACCTGCTGTGGGGCACCCACCGGCACCATTTGGGGACAGCCACCCTCATTTACCCCGAGACACTGGGATGTTTCCTCCCAAGCTGGCTAAGTATTTCAAAGCTCAGGGACACGACTCGGGATCTGATCCCGGTGACCATTCTCCCCTCCCCAACCCAGCCCTTAGCGAGTCGCCAGCACCCTCCTCCCTTATTTTGGGAAAATATTTTCCTCTTCTGCAAAGAAATAGCTGGTGTGGAAAATGGCCGAGCTCTTGGGAATCCAGGCAGGTTGTATTGCTTTGAAAGCAATTCCCATCTGACTTAGCAAAGGGCTAAGCTAATTTTGCACATGACTTACTTTCACACCTTTAACAAGAAGCAGCTTCTTTCTCGATGAGCGGTGCATATGGCAGTTAAATTGATTATTTGTTGAACAAGTGAGAACACGCAGCACAGAAACTGTATTGGATATGCAAGGCATTGGAAAAGGGCTATGGAAGTACATTGAAAAGTGGGTTTTCTCCCCATGCAGATATGACTGAATATATCCAGACACACTGAGGCTCATTGGCAAGGATCACAGCTTGTGCTAAAGCCAGTGAAAAAGTCAAGGTATAAATTAGTTTAAAAATCTGGCTCTGGCTGGCCTTTCCCTGGCATTTCTGCCCCTTGAAAGCTTCAGCAGCAGCATTTCACCCATCTGCCTGTCTGCAGCCGTGGTGGTGTGCTGTGCGGACACAGGACGGGGAGCACCCGGCTGCAGGCTGAGAAGTGCTGGGACAAATCCTGGGCAGATGGGGCCAGATTCGGGCTGTGCTTTGCGTTTCACTGCTTTGGCCTCGGATGGAAACCCCTGACGTGAGGCACGGGGACTCACATTAACGCCCCCCCTAACACTGCTCCTCAGCTGGGGGAGTTGCAGGGGCTCTTGCTCAAAGGATGGAGCTGCATGACCTTTGCATGATGCAGTACCCTCCACCATTTGGTCGCTAACAGGGGCAAAAAGCTCAAAGCAATGGTCCTTGACCCTGCCATGCTCATTGCCTCCCTTTGTATGATAAGGTTTTCTGTGCATTTCCACTCACCTCTAAGAAAAGCCCCATCTCAGGCAGGGGACAGCGGGTGGTGAGAGAGGGAAGGGTTTGTCACACCCCCACGAGCCTGATGGCCACGGGATCTCCCTGCTCATCAGAGCAGGACCAGCCCCAGCACCAGGTTGGGATGGCTACAGGTTTGGAAACCCCAGGCAAGGATGGAGACAGCCCACGGCTCTGGCGACCCATCCCAGGGCTGTGTCTCCTCTGGGGAAGGAGCTTTTTGGTGGGTCCCACCCAAATCCCATGAACAGCAGCCACTGCCCCACACTGCATCATGGACAGGAGTTTGTCCCTATCATCCCTAGGCTGGATGGGGACTAAATCCCCGTGGCACTGCCCCGTGCTCCCAGAGGCTCAAGGGGTTTTTGCCTCTGGCCCTGTTTCCAGCAAGCTGTATGGGAACGGGCTCTTCACCATTATCCCAGCCCCGTCCTGGGGCTGTGGGTCCTGCTGGCAGAGCACCCCTGGACCTTGACAGCGCAGGAGTTTTGCTGTAATTTCCTTGCACAGGCGGTAATCATAATGAACATCCTCGCCGCGAGGGAGCGCGGAGGGAGCCAGGCACTGTCAGTTTGAATGACATTTTAATTCAAGTTAATTAAAGGGTTCAGGCAAGAACAAACAAGCAGACAGTCTCCTTGAAGCAGGTGATAGGAGATCTGAACCCGAGCTGACAACCACCCACGGGAGGCGGCCGATCCCTGGGTGCTGAAGTGGGGAACGCTCTGCTTGCAGCTGCACAGGGCACAAACCCAACTTGTCCTACGCGGGTACCCAGACCATCACCCTGAGACCCCAAACCACCTCACAGCAGGGAGGGAAAGGTCCCAGGTCAGCCCAGGACCTGGTGGGTGCCCAAACCACTGAGCCAGGGAGGTGTTTCTTCAGGACAGGTCTTCGCAGGGTGTCCCCCGACCACTGGGTGCTGTGTGGGTGCCCCCCACCTCCACTGCATCATGTCTGGGATGGGTGCCTGGGCTGAGCCCCAAATTTTTAATGAGGCATGATGTGGATTTGCTCTGATGGGCCAGCAGCAGGAGCTCAGGACCAGACGAGCTTTCCAGGCTGAGACAACCTCCACGGAGGTTGGCTTTCCATGTGCCAGGCTCTCAGCATCCGCCTCAACAGAGCTGGCTTGTGCCAACCCACCTGTTGGCACACCTGCCTCCAAAGTTTAGGACAAGCCCTAAAGGCTTGTCCTAAATTTTAGGAGAAGGCAGGATCCAGTGCCTGGGCAGGGTTTTCTTGTGCAGCAGCATGGGGGTCTGGCTGGGATGGAGAAGGATGCTTGGGGCCACGCACCATCCGCGTGGGCTCTGTGTGCAGAGCGTGAATTATTTCTTCTTTTTGCTGTAAAACCGCGCTTCTGAGGGACGCGTTCATGAAATATAAATGCGAGACCTGCTTTAAGCGGGCAGAGCCCGGAGATGAATGGAGGGTCTGCGCAGGCGGCAGCACGCAGCCTTTCATTTCCCAGCTGCAATTAATAATTTATGATTTTCATAACACGAGCTGTGATCTGGGAGCCCAAAATTCCCTGGGGGCTGGCAGGGCTCCCCCACAGCACACTGCCACCAGTGCTTCACCCCCACCAACAGGCACTGTTCCCATAGCCACCTGCACAGCGCTGCACAGGATCCGGCCACAGCTTGCCATCACTGCTGGGAGCTGGGTCTGATCCCTGGTGAGGATGGGTGGCATTGGTTGGCAACGGGTGGTCGTGGGTATCACTAACCAGGTTGGTGGGTCGTGATGGGTTGGTGGTGGGTGATGATGGATGGTGATGGGGTGATGATGGGTTAGCAGATGGGTTGGGGATGGGTGGCAATTGGTGGTGAGGGGTTTGTGATGGGTGGCAATAGGTTGGTGATGGTACCATAAAGCTTCCCAGGTTTGGGACAGAAGGGGCAATAAGAGGGGTGATAGCCTGCTGGGGGGTTGGGTAAATCTGAATGAAAACTTCTTTTCATAATCATGCCTGGGTGAGAACCTCAGTTTCTGCAACACCAGCGCTTTCTGTGAAGAAAATTACCCAGAATAGTTCATTTTGACTGAGCTGATGCTAAGTCCGTGCCCAGGAGATGCCAGGTGCTGGGCTGAGGTTCAGAGGGTTGGCGACCTGTTGTGCCTGTGCAAGGGACAGCACCGAGCCAAGTTAGGGCCAGATCAGTGACTTACAGCCAGGATTGTAATACGAGGGTGACCCCTGAAGCGACGGCACATAGGGCCTTGCTGGAGGACCGGGACAGCAAGGGGCTGCGAGGGGCCCAGGAGAGGAGACAGCACCAGGTATGTTGCCCAGAAAGGCAGGGCAGGGGTACAGGCAGGGCAGGGGTACAGGCAGGGTGTTGGCATACAGGCAACCCCCATGGTTTCCATGCCAGAGCCCTCCAACCCGGTTAAGCATCCTTTGCTGCCCTTGGGAGGAGGGTGATGCTGGAGCTGCCATCACCCACTGTGAGCAGGGACACTGCCCTGGGTGCGTGTCCCCAGGCAGAGGCTGGCTCTAGGGCAGGGAGAGGGTCCCCAGTGGGCACGGGGTGTCACCAGGACCAGGCGAGGTGTCCCGGCTCCCACCTGTCCCTGTCTGGGCTGAACTTCCCCCTCCCGGCTTCTGCTCTGTTTTCAGCTCAGCTAGAAAACAAACCCTTTGGGTTTGTTGTTTTTTTCTTCCTTTCCTAATTTAGATTGGTCCCAAGGCCCCACAGGCAGATAAAGGCAAGTTTATTCCTTCCCCGTGTTTACGGCGCTGCTGGAACATGCTGCTCCTGCAAATATTACATCAAGAGAGCATGGGGAAGGCTCAGCTTCCCCAGCAAAGCTTAACTCTCACCTACATCTGCCCATCGCTGCTCACCACCTCCTCCCGCACCCTGGCATCACACCCCGGCCAGGCTGCCGCTGTCTCTGGCTTGGCTTGGAGGTGGTGGCTCTGGCCATGACAGTCCCTGCGTCACCAATCCCAGGGCAGCCGGTGCCCTCAGCTCCTGCTGTGAATTGTGCTGGTGCCTCGGCTCGTCCTGCGAGCCAGGAACGTCCCAGTGCCTGGTGCCACATGGACCCCATGGCTTCACTTCGGCCTCAGCCCCTTCTCACATGCCTGCCGTGTCCTCAGGGAATGCAGGGGCAGCACCAAAATGCCCCTGGAGGATCAGCTAATGCCTCCCCTCCGTGTCCCCGACAGCCCTGCTCTGCTGCGGGGGGCAGAGGAGGGGACAGGGCAGAGCAGGCACAGAGACAGGCGAGGATGCAGAGACACCACGAGGCCCTGGCTGGGCTCGGCACGGGGCTCCTGCCACACTGGTGGGGACGGGGACAGTTTAGGATGCAGGTCCCTTGCATCCCGGGCTGCGGCGGGAGAACTGGGAGAGCTCAGCCCTCCCTCACCCTTCTTGGTGGTTGGCCCCAGCCCTGCCAGAAAGCGGCCCCAGGGGGAAGCCAGGACGGCTCTTGCACCAGAGCAGCCACTGCTGCCGGAGCCCTGGCTGCTGCTGGATGCGGGCATGGGCTGTCCCTGGCTGTGAGTGCCAGGGCCGTGCAGGCTGTTGCAATGCAACATGAGGCTCCGAGCTGTGTTTGCTTGGCTGGGACAGTGTGTCACTGCCGACGGAGTCTGGGTTGCGTCATGCCAGTGGAGAGGGGAGAGTGGTGCCCAGCCTCAGTCCATTCCCCTGGCCAGAGGGAGCCGCCGGCTTGGCAGGACGCAAGGGCAGGGGACAGGCAAGGAAGGGGATAGGACGGCTGCAGGAGGGCTGGGGGGAGACAGCAGTGAAGATGGAGGGTTTGTTACCTGTGGGAAAGAAGCTGGGGGCAAGGAGTGACCCCGGGCGCTGAAGGGAAGGGCTCAGGGCTGGGGGCTGGAGGTTTTAGTGGCTGTTCATTAATACAACCCGACTTACCCACACGGCGGTGGTGGGAAAGCGATGCCAGTGAGACCTCGCCCAGCCAAAAAAGCCTGGAGGAAATGGCATTGGGGGTGTCAGCATCTTCCAGGGCAGAGGTGCGATGAGCCCCATCCCTCCCAGACTGCCCCAGGATGCTGCCAGTGCCCTGCCTCTTCCCAGGGTCCAGCAAAAGAACTCAAAAATCCCCTTTGTGGGATGGCCAGACAGCTGGAGGTCTCCAGCAGGATGCGGTTGATGGGGACCGTTCCCCCTCTCCCAGATCCCGAGAGGTGGAGGCTGCAGTGTGAAGCCAGTGGGGCTGGCTCCCCCGTGGTGGCCGGCACCCGACTCACACCCTGCTGCTCACCACCAAGATTTGACTAAAATGCAAACACCAGCCTGCCTGGCCCGGCTTTTCAAAGAGGTCCAAAACCCCAGGCCAGTCTTGCCACCTCTTCCCAGGGAAGGGTGAGTCACGGGCGTGGAGCTGCCTTCCCCAAGCTGGTGGTGATGCTGGGCTCAGCACTGACCCCGGCCCCGCACGTGGCCACGGAGGTGTCCGTGGGCAGGGTGCTGGGCAGCACCTGGGGTGAATTTGGGGTTGTCCATCACCACAGGCAGGGAGAGGGAGCTCTGTCCCCCCCAGTGCTCCAGCTCCATGGGAAGGGACATCACCATCCTCCGAAATCAGGCCGGCGGCTGGGGAACAAGCCGGTCCTCAGGGAGCAGTGGGGTCAGGGATACCTGGAGAGGAGCTAGACCTTGGGAAGGAGTAGTGTGAGGACAGCAAAGGAAATCAGAGATAGGGGCAGGAAATAACAAATGTGAGTCAGCTGAGAAGCATGCAGGCAAGGACAGCTTCAGAGAGCTAATCTGCAGGAGATAATGCTGCCGGGATGGAGGAGCCTTGGAGACGAGCTCATGGAAAGGGAGAATCAAGGCACAGAGGTGTCTGAAACTCCAGCGGTCCTTTGCATCACGCTTGGCTACATCAGCCGTGGGCTCGACACCCAGCCTTGGGTGTTCCAGACAGCACATACGCTTTGGGATGTATTTTGTAGCCTCCAAAGGTTTCCCTGAAATCCTGCACTGGGCGTTTATCCCCTGGTAGACAGGACTAGCTGCGGTGCAGCCTGTCTGCTTTTAGTCTGGTGGAGATTAAGCTCTCCAGGGCCTAATGGCAATTCTTTTGGCAAGCGTTCAGCAGGCCTTAATCCATCTTATCTCCGCTCTGAAAGGATGAATTAGGCGCCTCTCCAAGCGCTCAATGGGGAGCAGAAGCGGCAGGAGCTCTGGCGACACACAAGCTGCTGCGGGCGCCCCGGGGATGCCCTACATATGGCAAAGAGGCTGCGGAGCCGCCGGCTCGCAGGCAGGAGCCAAAGTGGTCTGGGGGCTGGGGAAGGGGCAGCATTGCAGGACAGCCGGCATGTTTTCTTCTGCACAGCAGGACCCTCTTGCCTTTCTCCCCCTGAACATCCAGATGTTGGGATCACCAGGAGTCTTGGCCTGAATAACGAAGGTCCTGATTCCCTTAGGATTTGCCTGGGCATGAGCCAAGGGAAGCTTCTTGGCTCATGGGGGAAGAGACTGGAGACACGGTGGTGCCGCTCATCCCCATGCAAAGGCTCCCATGCCAGCACCAGCGCCTGTCCAGCCCATCCGGTACCCAGGAATGTCCCTGCTCCCACTGTCCAGATGCGGTCAGGACTCCCCTGAGTGACACAGAGGACATCCTGGTCGTGTGGGATGGTCCCACTGTCCCACTTGCTGCCCTGCCATCGGGCACAGGGACTCTGAACTTGCCTTTTGCAAAGCTGTCCTGACATTGTTAATAATAACTGTGTTAATTAGGGAGCATGATTCGTTTGGTCAGTTATGGGGGATATTGTCAGGGTAATGTAAATGAGGGGTGACATTCGCCTCCCCAGCAGCCGTCTGGAGTGCTGGAGCCGTGTCTGAGACCCCAGGCACTTGCTGCACGTCAGGGTGACCTGGTTGGTGCAGGCACCACAGGCAAGGACGCCACTCGGCTCAGCCCCACGTAGACATTTGGCCTGAGGAATCGTGGCTCAGACACCCACTGAGCACGACGGCTGTTCGCACCCATCTCCGCCACAGGCACCCAAAGGCAAAGGGCTATGTCCCAGCCGGGCTGTCTGCCCCGAGCCCACTGGCTATCACTGGCTTTTAAATGACTGCCCACCGCCGTGGCATCTTGCCTTCTCCAAGCCCCTTCCATGTGAAATCAGAGAGGACAGCAAAACCTTTGTGGGCTTTGCAAAGCTTGACATTTACCATTTTTCTGCATCAAAGCCCGGCTGGCATGGGCAGCTGGGGGTTTAATTTCTTTTCGGCTGTAGTATCCTTTGGGTGACAGATGGCCTGGTGGCTTGCTGGGTCGTACACCCACCCGGCCAGGGTCAGGGCCATGGCGTGGCACTGGGACAGGGTCTCTCTGCATCTGCCAGAGGGGACCGGATTGCCCTGAGGTCAGTCAGGGCCAGTTTGCAGGATGGTGGCAGAGCTCCTGCGGCATCGCCTGGTCCCATCCCGGGATGCAAACACCCCTCAGCTGGGAAATGCCTTTAGTGGGGAGGTTTCCTTCTTCGCTGTGGCATGGCAAAGGCGGTGATGGGCTCACTGTGGGGCTGCTGCTGGCTGGCACCCATGGGTGCTGCTGAGGGGCCCGTCACCACTGGATTGCCCTCCCAGGGCAGGCGAGGGGGAGGTGGTGCCATGGCTCAGCATCATTGCCCGCTGCCGTCCTTGCTCCTGACCTCAGGCCTGTTTGCTCTGTGTCGAGCTGTGCTGCCCATGAGTCAGCGTCTGAGGTGGGCCAAAAAAGCTGTGGAAGCTCTCTGGGTGCTGCTGGGGTGACACCCTGGCCAGCGAACCCATCTCGCTGCACCAGCCCCCAGCCCGTCCCTGTGTTGCGTCACAGCGGCTCTGCGGGGACTCCAGACGTCCCTCCTTAGCTGGTGGGTCTTGGGGGTCTTTGCTGGAAGATTTAAGCTGTGTCTTGTTTCTCTCCTTGGCCCTCAAAGCTCCTTTTTTCCTCTGGAAGAGGAAAAGGATTAATTGAGCAAGAATTAATTGAGAAGCAGAAAACAAAGCTGCCAATTTTCAAACGAGATGTTAAGTACTTCAGGACCTGTCCATTGCTTTCTGCTCTAAGCATGTACTTTGGTTCCAATCTGGGCTCGTCCCGCTCCGGCCACCGGCCACCCTCGTGTCTATTCCTGGCCCGAAGAGCCCCACGCCGGCAGAAACCCCCTCTCCGTGTTGCATCACCGGTTGAACTCTGGTGCATGCTGTCTCCAAAGCAACAAGCAGCTAAAATTGGTAGAAAGTTTGATCTGAGCCTGAGCCAAGCTTAATTTTTAATGGCTTCTAATTTCATTCTCTGGGCTGGGTTTGCCAAGCCGGGCAGAAAGGTCGCGGTGGCAGGTGCAGGCTCGGTTACCCACGGGCAGTGCTCCAGCCCTTCCCGGGTTTGAACCTGTTGGCGTCTGACAGCACTCAGCCGTGGGCAGCAGCGCTCTGCAGTGGTTCAGTGTCCCTTCCATGGCCGGGGGGGTGCTGGCTCAGCCGGCCGCCTTGTTCTCCGCTCTCCGGGCCCCCAGCCAGGCTCTCAGCTCCCCTGGGAGCCCCATTTGTCCCCCCTGTGGCAGAAGAGATTGAGCACCTTGCTCAAGCCCCTGAAGGCAGGGGCCCAATTTTTCAGCTTTTGCTTTTGTGCGTTCAAAAGACCAGCATGACATGGGGATTTGCCGTCAAATCTGAAACAGCTTGTGGCGCTCCTGAGTCCATTCCCACCCCTGCAGCCTCCCCTTTCCCATCCCATGCCTGTGGCCTCCCTCTTCCCATTCCATCCCATCCCATCCCATCCCTGCAGCCTCCCCACTTCCCATCCCATGGTCGGGCAACCAAACAGGGGAGCGTTTCCGGCATGCAGACACACGGGGAAGCCAAGAGTCTCCGCTCGCACTCCCTGGAAGGCATCTCCTCTCCCGAACGCCTCCCTGCGCAGGGATTAGGAGGCCACATTCCCGGTGTGGTTCACGGCTGCTGCCAGAGAGAGGGAAAATTGTCTGGTCCTGGCTCAGAGCCCCTGGAACCTTCCACAAAATCCCCAAACACACTGTGCTTGTGCTGACAAAGCAAACAGTTATTCAAATGACAAAGGTCACCTCTCCCCTTTTTGACAGCTATTTTTGCACCACGTACTGAAGTCCAAGGGTAAAGGAGCTGCAGAGCCAGGCACAGCTCCATACCTTGCACCAGCTCAGGCTATTAGAGGGATTTGGGAGAGAGGAGGAAACCATCCCAGGGCAGGAGCCAGGAGGACAGGGTCCCTCCCACCTGGTTTTCCCACTGATGTCGCCCAAAATCATCCCAACGAGCTCCAAGCAGAGGGTTGCAGACATTTACAGGATGCGGTTATTTAGGGGTTGTGCAAATGAGCTGCACCTGGGCTCCCTGTGAGGCAGCGGCATGGCCCTGCTGGGTGCACGGCCGGGTTTCACCAAAGCCCTGAGGCTGCAGTGATGGTCTCCCCCATAAAGTGCGGGGAGCAGCCGTGAGTATCTCAGTGAGACTCAGCATTGTCTGGAAAGCAGCAAGTCAGTGCTAGTGGCTCCCAGCCCTGCGAGGCTGCTCATGTGTCACCAGTGGCTGCGAACACCCACATGCTGCACCCAGATGTGGCTGGGGACTTCCTGGGACACTAACAGAGGTGCAGGAAACTGCTGGAAGGGCTGAGCCTGGGGTCAGCAGTGCCGCAGCTGCCCAGCGCAACCCATAAGCTGCCCTGACAAAAGGGCAAACCCTCTCCCTTAGCACAACGGTGCTTGAGGCATCCCTGAGTCCCAGGAAGGCGTCCAGCCCTGCTGCAAGACCACATTCCTGATGATATTCAGATTTTCTGCAGAGTCCCAGGTGAGGCTGGTGACGGGGTGTCCCCAGGGAGCCATGCACCGGGAGGAGGAATATGCACCAGAAACTGCCGGTGGGCTTTCCTTGTTGGTCTTAGAGAAAATCCCAATGAGAGCAGAGCTCCACAGCAAGGTGCACCGATGAGGTTTTCCCTGCCCTGACCGTCTGTGCTGCCTGCGATTCATTCTTGCAGCATTAAACAGAAATCCTCCCAAATATGTAACACATGAAAAGTCACTCGGAGACTTGCCCGGGGTTGCCCCAGCTCTGTCCTTGGCCAGGGGTGCGGGTGCAGTGCAAGGCTGGGACCCCCCCACCACTCCCCTCTATACCCTGACCTCACGCTCCCCAGAGGGTTTCTCCCAAAGGAAGATATTGCCTGCCCAAGGGTATCGATTTGGGTGATTTTGGAAATGGCCAGGTAGCAGAAGGGAACCCAAAAGCTGCAATTTGAAAGTGACACTTGCCAACAGAAACCCTAGTTTTCAGCTGAAATGGAGGAGTTGTGGTGCTCCACGGTCTCGAGGGGTCACTGCCTGCCACGATGATCATGGCATCCTCAGCCACTTTGATGGGGAACATCCCATTTTGGATTCCTTTTTTTGGGGTGGGGGGATTTTCTCGGACCGCACTCAGCATTTACCTTTTCCCTGCACTTTGCAATGGGGAAGCAATTTCCGGGCACCCCTGAGCTGCGTAGGTGGATTCTTGGCATTGGGATTTTTTTCTCTAGGTATCTGGTTATCCTTGCAGTGGGAGGACCACCAGATGCCAAACCTGGGCAGCTCCAAGGGCACACGCTCAGCGCCGGGCAGGTGGGGTGGTCTGATACGAACATCTGAGCTCAAAGCTCAGACGCAGACTTGGACCCACTTCAGCTTTGTTACTGTCTGCCGAGCAAAGTCCCATGAATTGAAACATCTGTCTACACCAGGTAAGAACCCCACAACATTTGTTTTTCCTAAGAAATTCAAACTAAACAGAGTTTGCTCTGTCCCAGCCCTGCCTGAGCAGAACCACTTCATGCCCACGTGCTCCTTCTCCAGGCTATGCAAGAGGACACATAAAGCAAAGCTGGGTGCAGGATGCCCCAGGCATGGGACCTGCGGGTGCTGCGTGCTGGGCAGCTCCCACTTGCGAAACCAAGCCCCGCAGCAGGGATGGGGCTGCTGTGCACTAAGAAGAGCTCAGATCTGCCCCACGGGCAGCAAAATGCTCATTGTACAGCTAAGGAAACTGAGAAGCAGCCGAGGTCACTGTCACAGCAGGGGAAAGTGCCAGGGCTAGAAATGGGGCCAGCTCCCACCTCCCAGCCCGCCGGGCTCCCAGCCACTGCTGCCATTTCACCAGCCAGGCGGCTGGGAAAGGGGCTGCTGGAGCTTTTGGTGCTTTGGGGCGTTTTCATCCATTTCTTTTCAGGTTTTCACTGCAGTAAACAGAAAGCAGTGGGGGTTTTTTATCACCTAGTGCCTGCATGTTCTTGGGGTGGGGCAGGAAAATCTGGGAAAATCCAGAATCAGAGCATGAAAATCCAGAAAAATCCTAGGTAAAGATTAAGATATATTTATATACCCTACTGGAAAATGTTAATGACAGGGAAAACCTCGTTTTCTTCACTTCTTTTTGGCCCCCACCCTGGCAGAGCCTGTGCCGTCCCTTCTGTTCCCCTTACCTTCTCAATATAACCTTCTGCAACAGTAGGAAATATCGCAACTTCCCAGATGCATCCCGAGGCCAGTATTCCCGGACACCCTGTTATGTAGCTGTGTACACAGTTTGGATGCAGCTGGCCGGGCAGGCTAAGAAACGTCACTGCTACCTCGCCTGGTCCCTTGAGGCATGGCCTGTCTCTGCCTGTGCTTTGGCCACTGGAGCTGGACGGGAAGCCCGAGCGTCATGTCACCTTAGTCATGAACAGAGCAGGAAGGCTCTGGGGAGAGGTTTGAACCCCAGCTGGGGTTTTCAGGACTGCGCCCAAAAGCCTGTGTGCTTTCCCCTGCATTGGCTGGATGAGGAGTGTCTCCCCCGGCGTTCCCCTGTCTAAAGCCCCAGCTCTCTCCTATGGGTGTCAGGAGCCAGTAAGTCCCTTCCTGGGGGGAAAAGCAGCTGTGGCCCCATGGGGATGCAGGGACAGGCAGGGACCCAGTGGAGCCCTTGACTGACGTGGCTGCCGCTGGCCGTGGGTGCAGCACAGCCGAGCCTGGCAGCAGCATTGCCCCAGCCCAGGGGCCAGCCCTGTGCTGCCAGCCTGGCTCTGAGCGGCTCACGCCGCCCCTTGCTGCAGGAGTGTCCTGAGGGGACAGGGACCTGCCCAGCACCAGGGGAGAAGGGGACGGTGGGAAACAACCTCCTGAGCAAAGCGAGAGACAAATGCAGTGTGCAAGAGAGCTCAGGAGGTCAAGCAGCACTTATGCAGCACTCACCCAGCAAGGTGTCGGACAGGAGTGCAAGTCCCCGAGGGCCAGCGTGGCCACCTGTCTTGCATGTCCTGGGTGGCTAAAAACCTTCCTGGGCAGCAGAAGTGACCCTGAGGATTATCACACAGCACAGCCAAAAAAAGCCATTTGTGCTGTGTCAGGAGATCCAGCCCGCGAGGGGTTGTGCCAGCAGGATGGAGGGGTCACGGCCACTGGCAGGTGCCGACTGATAAGTGCCAAGCCGAGCCAGAACCACCTCCATCCCCATTGCAGAGGAGGGGACGGGCGGCCGGGAGTGACAAAGGGACTGTGGATGTACTCGCTGTGGGCTCCGCTCATGCTTGCCACAGTGGCTCTCTCCTTCCAGAGGCTCTGGGCATCTCCTTCCAGAAACAGTGAAGGAAATGAAAGGACATTCAGAAAACATCTGGAGAAATGCCCTGTCACCCCCGTGTCCATCAAAGGCTCTTCCAAAGCCACTGTCTCTGCCACTAGCTAAAGGTTGTTAATAAGAGGGAAGGCACCATTGTCTTGTTGGGAAAGCAGAGCCCAGCCCTGGTTTCGGTGGTCCAGCCCTTCCTGCACGGGCTCGGGAGCAAACCGAGCATGCAAAGGGGCAGCGTCATCCCTTGGGGACCTGGAGCTCCCTGTGCCGATGAGCTGTGAGCCCAGGCAGCGAGAGCCCCTAATTCAAAACGCATGTTGTTTAAATTGAGAGATGACTGTAAAAATAAGGGTCGGATTTCTCCGGCTGCCAAGCCTCCCACATTAACCCGAGCCCTCCGGTTTCCTGCCTGCTGGCATGTGTGACCTTCCACACAGTAACCCCAGCGCTCCCCAAGGAGCCCCAGGATGCCAGGAAGAATAAAGGGTAGCAAAGACTTGCATAACCTTCATCCAGCCCTGCCAGGAAAATAAGGAGGCTGCTTGGACCGAGAGTGTCGTGGGCCTTTTATGTTGGCTTTTCAAGTGTGAAAATGGGCTTCCCTGCTCCGGGCTAACGGTGCCTGGGATCCTCCCCGGGTCAGAGGAACCCCAGGGTGGCTGCAACCCTCACCCCATCCTCCGGAGCCTGTAGGGGACATTGCAGCCCAGGTACCAATGTCTTCTCCCCTCGCTTGGGCTGCCAGCGGCTTACCCAGGGCTGACCTGTGCTGGCAGAGAAAGCTAGAGGAGAAAGGATGGGAATGGAGCCCGGGCGACATGGCTGAGCTCCCAATGCAGCTGGTCCTCACTGGGGGTGGATGGCTGCAACCAATTTTCCATGTTTCTGACTCACCCTGCTTGAAAATTCATCTCTGCTCAAGAAGCAGCACCATCAAGAGCAGAAGCTTTTGCGAACTTGCTGACAGGCATGAGGGGGTGTCCCCGGCCCTGGGGAAGGATGGGGCTGGTGCTCAGGCAGCTTGTGCCACCCTGCTGTCACCAGTCCCCTGGGGGCAGTGAGGGTCGGGGTACAATGAACCTGGCCGCCGAGGAGATCCAGGCAGGCTGCAGGAGCCAGGCTGGTCCCTCACTGCCATGCACCGAGGCCAGGAGCTGCACAGCCCCTCTCCGGAGCAGGGAGTAAGGGGGTTTCTGGTCCAGCAAAGCTCGTGCTTGGGAAAAGCGGGAATAAGTGAACCCAGCGTGCCGTTTTTAGCAGGCAGAACTGTTTTGCTAGCAGGGCTGGGCCCCGCGGGTGTGTGATAGATAAATCACTGCCAGAACCAGGTTTGAGTGGAGACCAAGGCGGACGGGGTGCCCGCTCCGGCTGGGAATGCTGCCAGCGCCTGTCTGGGTGAGACGTGCTGCTGCGCTTAGCCAGGGGCTGGTAGGAAATCCCTGTTGGATGTCTCCCGACCTCCACTGAATAAGAATAACCGTTCTTCTGGAAAACCTGAAGCAGTGACGGTGTAATTCACATATGCCCTATTCCACTCTCATTGGAGTCTCCCTTACGTTTGCCATTTCCAACAATAAAGCAAAGCTGTGAGTAACCTTCCTGTAAGTCAGCATCGCTCCCATCCCTCCTGGTGACGTGAGCCTGGGGCTGAGCAGCTGCAGGAATTCATGCGAGTTCAGACCAGGCTGAACTTTCGCACAGTGACCTGCTGGGTCAGCGTGGGAAGGAGTGGGGTGGAGAAAGGCAGAGAACAAAGACACCCATCACAGCCCGCCCACTGGCAGCCTGCTGTGCATGGGACGGTGGGACTGGAACGGGGATGGGGCAGGGACGGGGATGGGGATGGGACGCCAGGCACACGAGTGCTGTTTGGAGGAGCTACTTGTGGTGCGTGCTGGGGATACTGCCTTTCCCGGCCGGCTGGGCTGGGGGGATTGCAGGGAAGATGGGATGGGGATGGGGTTGGTGATGGGGATGGCAATGGGAATGGGTGTGGTGACTGGGATAAGGATGGGGATGGGGATGGGAGCAACCCTTGTTCCTGCAGAGAGATATCCACAAAAAATAACTTGCTCTGGAGTCCACCATTCCCCTACCAGGGGATGACCCCAGCCGGGCGATGACCCCAGCTGGGGGGACCCCAATGAAGCACGCAGAGACCCAGGGGCCAGCCCCAAGGGCCACCGTGCCCTGCTGCTCCCTGGGCTGCTCCAGTGTGTCCCAAGTGCTGCAGAGTCTGCTGGGCTGGGCCAGGGTCCTTGTGGGGTCCCTCCTGGGGGTGCACTCCGCTGCACAGGGTAAAAGGTCCTTCATTCCCCTGGGAGCAAGCCTCGGCCCTTCCCCAGCCCCAAAAAGAGACAGGCAGTCAGGACCCCATGGGGATTTTGGCTGCAGCCCTTTTCCACGCAGGGCAGACCAAGGCTCCCTCTTGGCACAGAGAAATGCCCTGAGAGATCAATCCCCGCTGGCCAGGCCGTTTTAAGCCCTATTTAAACTCGAGTGCATCCGGCTCTGCAGAGAGCACCTTCCTATTGACCCGCGGTCATTCGCAGCCCGGGGTAGCTCAGGGCCTCAGGAGTCTTTTCATTTGTGTACGTTAAAAATTCATATTTCTCAGGGCAAATTGGAGATGTCCCAATAGGAAAACACAGCCAAAGGAAAATGCATAAATCATGTGGCTTCCCAACAGGCCTCGGCTTCTTACATTACCTCTCTCCTGCCTCAGCACAAACACTGCAAATGCAGAAAATAACCAGTGAGAACACGTCTGCTTCGGCACCTGGCATAACCCCGTCATTTCCCAGGACAAGCTCCAGCGTTGGGTAACGGCAGGGCAGGGAGCAGAGCTGCACACAGGATTCATTTCGCCTGACGTCGTTAACCCGAGCAATAGTCAACACATGAAATTGTGCTTCCCTGTTTGTCCCAGTGACTCGGGGGTTTGATGTTTCCCGGTTTTGAGGGCTCTCGGGATGCTGGGTGCTCCAACCTCGGGCTCCGCGGGCACAGCTGCTGCCAGCTCGCTCTCTCCTGGAATGCCAAAAACTGTCAGGACAAAGATGAAAAGAAGAATTTTCATGTTTTTGGGGGGGACAACCCCATCTGGGAATTTTTGGCAGAGCTGTGGCTGCCCCTCCAGCACTCAGGGGTGGTGGTGGGTACGGTGACAGATCTGTCCCTTGGGGGGGGCAGATGTACAACATCTGGTATGCCCTAGGGGGGGCACAGGCCAGCCAGGTGCCACGCAGGTGCCCCCAGGCCCTGCAGAGAAGCCTGCTGCTCTCGCCCTGCCTGGGGGGTGACCCCCCCATCACCACCATCCCTCCCCCAACATGTCTCCAGCTCCCATCCAGCAACCGCAGCAGGGTGAGCGCAGAGGGGCCCCCCCAAACCTCAAAGGTTTGGAAACAGCAATGACCACAATTCGGATTTTTTGTTGTTTCTTTTTCCCCTGCAGTGTTTCCTATCTGGTTTTTTTTTTCCTTCTTTTCCTTTTTCCTCATTTGAAAAATTCCTTCTGACCATGAAATGAATGAGAAAGCACCCGCTGGCAGAGGGGGCTGGGGGCTCTCTGGACTCTGTGACTGCTGAAATTTCCCAAATTCCTCCTTCCCCAGTTCCTACCTCTGTGACTCCTCCCTGTGCTGTCATTGCTGGGTGCTTGCCCTGAGGCCTCTCACTCACCCTTTCCACGAGTAGCAGCCTGGGAAATGCTTGGAGACGGCTCAGGGCCAGAAGAACAAGAAACCGGCTGGTATTTGTTCCTGCAGGAGCTTCCTACACCTTTGTACACAAACACACCTACACCAAAAGATGTTTTGCTCCCAACAACAGGGAGTTTATCCCCGCAAAGGAAAAAGATGGGAAACCCTGAATATTAGTTGCCTACTTGGGCACAGGAAAATAAGTTTGACTGGTGGAAGTATCGGGTGCGCACGTCATCGCTTCTGCAAGGCTGAGTGCCGTGGCAGAGGCTGGGCTTAAAAATCAGCTCTACAAAACCGCAGTTAGAGTGGCAGATCTCAAATGCAGACTTTTGGCAAAAAATCCTCAGGGGAGAGCTGTGCGGGGCAGGAAAGCTGCTCCCGATGGCCACTGCCCTTGGGAAGCTCCCATGCCACCACCCTGCCTGCACCCCCAGGTGACACTGGGACTCCTGGAAGGGCAAATCCTGCTGCTGCCAGGCGTTTTCGGAGAACGTAAAAAGGCTTCTCCCCCAGGACGGGTGTCGATGCCCGAGCCACAGGGCTGGGTGTGGCAGCGGTGGGATGGAGGCAGAACTGCTGTGAGCTTCTGCGGGGCAGAGCAGAGGTGAGCTCGGCACAAGCCCCTGCTGCAGCCCTGGTCCCACGGGGCTCGCCGTCAGCTAGACGTGCGGGCAGGGCCCAGCAAGTGGTGGGAAGGGGGAATTTAGTGGGAATTTAGCCCCTAAAGACGGTGTGGATGGGAACGCAGCTCTCTGCTCTAGGATGCACTTTGTAGAGGAGAGACTGCGGGGACGGCAGGAGGAAACACCCAGCGGGGAGGGAGCAGAAGGGCTCCATCTGCTCTTATCTGAAAAGAGCTGAGAGTGGCTCCATCACGGTGTGTGAATTCCTTCATGGGGAGAAAAAACAGAGACTGAAAATCCCTTTAAGCTGGAAGAAAAAGGCAGGATAAGAGGCAAGAGCTGGTGACTGGAGTCCATGACACTTGCAAATTAAATAAGATGCACGTTTTTCACAAGGGGATGATTGAAGCCTTAGAGGGAGGAGGAATTCATCCTTGGCACTCTCAGAGGCCAGGGGCGTTCAGGGGAGTGAACGTCCTGCTCCCCCCAGGTGCACAGAGGAGCTGACCCCAAGCGTGCACCCTCCCCAGGGCTGGCAGCACCCTGCGGGGCAGCACCCGGGAGCCCTGCACCTGCAGCGTGCACCCATGCCAGGGCCGGAGACCCGCACCCACAGGGGGCACCCACTCTGGGGCCCCCAGCACCCATCAGGGCATGGCCTGGGAGCCCTGCGCCTGTGGCATACACCCGCCCCACGGCCAGCAGCTCCCAGCGGGGCACGGCCGGGGGAGAGGACACGGGCGCAGGCACGTGATGGGGCAGCACCCATGGCTGGGGGCGCTCCACGGGGCGGGGGACCAAGAGGCAGGGCTTGGTGGGGATGGGGGTCCCCAGGGCAGGGTGAGGGGCGGAGTGGTCAGCGGGGACAGGATGGGGATGGGGACGGGGTGCGAGGACAGGGATGGGGATGGGGTGCGAGGACGGGGTGTGAGG
>WAAD01017000.1:117588-131015 GCA_013389945.1 Fregata magnificens | reverse complement strand
CGGGGCACTGGGAGCAGCGGGTGGGGATCGGCCTCAGGAGAGCGGTGGGGGCACCCGGTGGTCCTCGGGGCACCGGGAGCACCCGTGGGGACCAGCCCCGCTGGGGGGACCGGCCCGCCTGGCTCTGTGCGGTGTGTGCGGCACAGCCGGCTCTCCCCAGAGCTGCGGGGTTCACCCGGCTCTTCCCCCCCACCCCCACCCCGCAGTCCCTGATGGATGCGCAGAACTTGCGAATTGAGGAGCTCTTGCAGAAGATCAAGCAGCAGCAGTACAAGCTGGACAAGCAGAATCTGCAGATTAAAAGCCTGCAAAGCAAGGTGAGCTCCCATCCCGCTCTGCGGCTGGGGGACCGCAGCCTGGTCCTGCACGGTGCGGGAGCCCCGGCACGAGCTGCCCTGGCAGCCCAGCTGGCACAGCGCTCTGGTGGCAGAAGAACTGGCTGTGCTGCTGCTCCCTGGCTTTGGGGGCCCTACAAAGGCCATGGCCCTGGTCCTTGTGCCACAGTGTTGGTGCAAGGGTAGCAAATTGCAAACTTCCCAAGTATTTGCACAGAGCAGTAGGTGGAATTGGTGTGTGGGAACAGAGCCTCTCTGGGCTCTTCCTTTGAGTTTAGCTGCAGAATAAACTCACTAGCATGGGTGTGAAAAACCGCAACCATTTCTGGCTTTGCCAGCCTCGGGTATCTCCTATTCCTCGAGGTTTCTGGGCAAGCTCAGCCCCAGCTGTGGTCACAGGGGAGCGCTTGGTGCCTTGGTCGATCAGCTCCCCTGAGTACCAGCACTGAAAATGAGCTGAGATAAAATTGTTCTGACTTGTGCCTTTTTTAGGTCAATCTACTGATCCCCTTACACTTGAAGGACAACAAAACGCAGTCTCCAAAGTGGAAGATAAACCTGAAGAAGAGCCTCAGCCTCACCAACCAGAGCCAGAACGCTAGCAGGGAGCCTGTGCTCATGCAGAGTGAGTATCTGCCTGGGCTGCCCTGCTCCTCTCTGCCAGAGCAAACCTGCAGCAGTTGCAACTGCTTGGAAACAAAAGGTTCAGTTGTCCTGAGTCAGGATGTGAGATTTGCTCGCAAAACCAGAGCTTGGCAATTTGGCCAGACTGGGGGGATCTGGAGCATGGGCAGGATCCTTCTGGATCAGTATTAGTCCAGCAGGAATTTAAGGATTTAAGAGGAATTTTTCTGCCTGATATTAAGAATGTAGTGGGGAGTGGAGAAATGCCACTAGCAGGTATTTGTCAAAGAGGATTGGCAGGTGGGGGAGTGAATGCAGGCAGGAAAGGAGGATCTCTGCTCCTTGGAGTTAACTCTTCTTCACCTGCTCTCACTTTACCAGGCAGGGTCGGCTTCTCAGTCTGTCTGCTGGCACAGGGGAGCATCAGGGAGCCCTGGACCATGAGAGGGGAGCTAGATCCTTGTGCGTCCGTCTCACTTGGCTCATATTTAGGGCTCGTACATGAAAGACAAGTGCCTCAGCTCACACTATCCTTAGCGGAAGGTGCTGAGCTGGAGCAAAGCCTGGGCAGTGAAGGCACCAGACGCTCACAGCTGTGGGAAATGCGTACCAGAGCAGGCGAGTGGATATGCTGCACCCAAAGCTCCTGGCTCTGCCTGGAGCATCCTCTCTGCCGACAAGGGGGCTGGAGGAGCTCCCAGCTCACCAGAGCGAAGGGCAGCAGAGCGGGTGTCCCCAGCTGCGCTGCGTCCTGCAGCCTCCCTCCTGGACAGGAACTGGTGTCTGTGCAGGGTTTGCTGGCCGGGAGCAGCTGCTCTCGTGTTATGTCAGCTAAATCATGGTGCTGGCTCTGTCTGTGCAGCTGTCTGGGGATGTCCAGTGTGAGCGAAACAGAAACCAGGCAGGGAGAGGATGCACGGGGAAATCCCGCCCAGGGCTTAATGCAGGGACAGCTATGGGAAAACACATGGTAATTTGTATGTGGAGCCTGGAGCTGTCACCAGTGTGCCTGAAAGCTGTGTGGGCAGAACAAAGAGCTGCAGAATTGATGTGGACAAGGAGAGAGATGGGACGTGGAGCTCCAAACTCCTCCTGGTGTTCAGCTCAGTGGGGCTGGCCAGCTTGCAGCAGGGCTATGTGAGGTCTTCCTGGGTCAGAGCAGCACTAGTGAGCCAGAAAACTCAAAACCTCTTTTCCCCCATTTCTTCCCAGCTTTGCTTTGTCATTTGCCCTCAGTCCGTCTTAGAATCCTAGAATCGTTAGGGTTGGAAGGGACCTTTAAAGGTCATCTAGTCCAACCCCCCTGCTCCACTCTCGGGTTATGCTGAAAGTGGGGTGCAGGGAGGTGGGTTTGGGTCTTAGCTACTTACTGGTGGCAGATGTAGGCTGTGCTGTTGGCTCTGCGCTCGCTGATGGGTGCTGGGTGCAGCAACCCTTGTGAAGCACGGTGGGAGGCAGCGAGGGCCCGCAGCCCCCAGGGATGCTGCGAGGCGGGGGGTGCGAGAGCTCAGCACCTTCTCATGCTGCGCTGTCCCCGATGGGGAGACCCTGAGCATCCCCAGCGCCCTGGGCATCCCAACTGCCTCCCACCCGGCTGAGCCGTGAGCTCCCCCTCCTCTTGCCTAATCCCTGATGTTTATATCACTGACAGAAAACAAATTGGCTTCTTCTCATTAGCAAGTCGAGTGAGTTTTCTGGCAAATCTTAAAGCACACAATATCTGGGGGCCAGCCCCGTGCCCTCTGCCTGAGGAGGCTTGTGGCCGCTTTTAGAGCGGGCAAGCATTGGGAAGGCTTGTGCCGGCAGCTCCCTGCCTATTGTCAGGCAGAGCCACGGTGCCAGCACGGCTCCAGGGAACAGCGATAAACTCCACCAGCAGCCCTCTCAGAAAGACCCTTTTATTTGCATCCAGTGAACACAAGTTTTTTTCAGGCCAGAGATGGCACGGGGCCAAGCATGTGAAAGTTGAAGGCTTGAAGCAGCCTGGAGAGTGAAAGGCTTAATCACTTGCAGAAAGAGGATCACGTCTTTAGGCAGAGCCTGCGCTCTCTGGCAGCCGGCCGAGTAGGGGAAAGGTAGAGCCTTGCTCGCTCTCTCCCCATGGTGCTGGGACTCCAAAATAATTGGGTTGGGTTGGGGAGGGTGAGGGGGAGGCGATGCAAACAGCTCCAGGCATGCCCTGCCATCTGCAAGAAAGGGTGTTTATCCCAGGTTGGTGACCTCCCGTCATGCCTGGAGATCCTGTTGGGTAAATAGAGTGCCATGCCTGGGGCAGCTCCAGCCAGCCTTGTTGATTCTTCTGTCTTGTTTGGCTAAATAAAGGGGGAGGGAAAGAAAAACATCCAGAGCAGCCAGGAGGTCTTGTTGTTCTGCTGGTGCCATACGGATGTGCAACATGAACTGGAACTAACGAGCGTGTTCCTCAAACAAAAAGATTGAGTTGAGGTTGTTCAAGCAGCTGCATCTCATTCAGCTGCTTGAAAGTCCCTGTTGCACCAGGAAAACAGAAGAGATCCGAGTGCAGTGAGTGTGGCCAGGGCCCAGAAAAGAACACAGGCAGGGATGGGGTTGACTTCTGCATGCTGGGGCCACTGAGCATCTGCCTGGGCACTGTCCTGCTGACGTTGGGAGATACGGTGGGAGAGGAGGCAAGGAGCCCTGCGAGGCTGGGCAAGCCCAGCAGCCTCCAGCACCTTCCTGCTGCCACGCTTGTGAGCCGGGGTCGCTGCAGCTGTGGGTGTGAGGTCAGGTTGTGGGTTTTCCTTCCTCGAGCCTTGTTTGGCTTCCCTGGCTGCATTCACCTAGAAAGTGAGGATATCGGGGGTGCACTTGTCCTCCCTGCAGTGCTGGGTGGGTTTGCGTGTTTTTATCCTTCGTGCAAAACGCTTGTCCTCGATCCATGTGTGCACGGGCTCGGGGCCACACGCTTGTCCCATAGGTGCACTGATGGGCTTGGTGGCACCAGTCCCACACTGGCATCAGGCCGGAGGTGTGAGGGATGCTCACGGCAGCGTGAGTCCAGCCGTGCTGGCTGTGGGGCTGTCCCGCTGCGGGCAGTGGGAGGGGGGCTGCCCGTGCCAAGGAGGGGAAAGTTCACTGGGGGGGGTCTGGTGGGGGCGGGAAGTGGGTGAAAGGTGGTGGTGGGTGTCACATTGCCACCCCCTGGGTGTCCCCCCCCACTGATCTTTCCTACAGTTGTGGCTCCGCTTTTCACCCTGATGCAGCATCGGGGCTCCCTGGGTGCCCAGAGAGGATGGGGGCAGGGGGCGATGCCCCACGGGGGCTGCTCTTGCCCTCGGTGGCTCAAAGGCCCCATTTTTGCCCCTTCTGCCCCACGCGAAGCCCTGCGGGGCAGCCACCGGAAGGGGGACCCCACAGGGGGGCTGCAGGGGCGGCCAGCACCCCGGCACAGTCTGGGGCTTGCCTTTAGGTTTCTTCACCCGTCTGTCTTGGGGTCGTGCTGGCAGCAGCTGTGAGCCACCAAAATCCATCCCACCCTCGTGCAGGGAGAACAGACCCCCTTTGTCTGGGGGTGACGGGGGCACCTGTCCTGGCTGACAAAGAGCCCCTTGACTACGCCGACAGCCCAGGGGCTGAAGTCCCTGCACATCCTCCTGCGGCCTTTTGACTCTGGTTTTGTAACAGGTTCCCCCCCTCCCCGACTCTCCCCGAGTGCTGCGGGTGGTGGTTCCTGGATGGACTTTTATCAGCGCTGTTGAAACGGTGCTTTGCTGGCAGCTCTGGGCAAAGTCCCCGCAGGGGCGGAAGGAGAGGTGGGAGCCTGGCCGGCGTGGGGATGGAGCGGGGCAAGCTAGGGGGTGGCCTCACTCGGGCAATCCACTCGTGCAATGAGCTGGGGCTCCCTGCCGTCCACCCACCCCTTCCCTGCCCTGGTCGATGTGTCTTGGGCAAAAGGGTCACCCCAGCCTGGCCCTGTGCCTGCTGGTGGCAGGTTGCCCAGCGGGACGTCTGGCTGGGGCCACCACGGTCGCTGGGAGCAAGAGGTCATGTGCTGGATGCTCAGGCGCCTTCTTGATGTCAGGACTTGGGGTTTCTTTCTGCCGCTGAGGCCCTCTGGGACTGCTTCAGCCTTGGGGTGGGATGGGGATGCTCAGTCCTGGCTTGCCCCTGGCGTTACCTCACCCCAAATGGGCTGCTCCTGCCTGCCGCAGGCACGGAGGGAGCTGGGGAGCTCCTTGGGTCTCTCCTCGATGGGGAGCCGTGCTCTCCAGCCTAGGTCACCCCAGCCTGGCCCGATGCCTGGCTTCTGCCTTGGACAGAAGCCCAAGGAGCTGTGTTTGGATAAATGGGAAGATATGGGATCACAAGGTTTAAAGACGTTGAAGCTGGGGGCCGTTGTCTCCAGCACATGTCCAGAGCAGCAGCCACCGCTGTGCACAGCTGGCCGGGCTTGTGGCCAGGGCTGCAAGGGCTGGGGCTGTGGTAGGAGCAACCTGCTGAAGAAGTGGGACTCCAGGCCATCTTCTCAATGGCTGTTTCCTTCCCCTGCAGAGCTTCCAGAGGATTGCCACCAGCTCTTCCTGGCCGGGCAGCAAAGCAGTGGTGTTTTCCAGGTGCAGCCTGCAGGGTCTCAGCCCTTCAAAGTCTACTGCGACATGACCGCAGGTAAAGCAGTGGAGATGTCCCGCAGCTCTTTGCACGGTGGGCTTGCAAGTGGCAACCCCAAATGACCGTGTTTTCCCTGCCCGCAGAAGGTGGCTGGACAGTGATCCAGAGGCGCACAGACGGCTCTGTGGACTTTGACCAGCTTTGGGATGCCTACAAGAATGGCTTTGGAGACCTTCGTGGTAGGTGGATGACAGTGCCTTATCTTCTTATCATGGGATAAGTGATACCTTCGCACAAGTTATTCCCCCTTGCTGGCCCCTGGAGATCTCTGTGCTGGAGCACAGCATTGGACTGAGGAGGGGAGGACACTGCTTGCAGAGCAAGAGTCCTTGTTCTTCCTGACTTGTCCTGCAGGTGCCAGACAGCGATTCAAATGCTGCAGTGTCCTGGGCTGTCCCTGTTTGTCTGTGGAGCCTGTTCACGTGTCTGCTTTGCATGGCATGTTTGTGTCCCTGCAGCCAATGCAATGTGTCTTGTTTCAGGTGACTTCTGGCTGGGCCTGGAGAAGATACATCGCCTTGTCCAAGAGGGAAGGTACGATCTCCTGATTGAGCTGGAAGACTGGGAGGGAAATTCCCAGGTGGTTCAGTTTGTCTTCAGCCTTGGTGGTGAGAGCACAGCCTACACACTCAACCTGCTGGGACCTCTGTCTGGAGAGCTGGAAAATGCCATCGGGGACTTCCGGCAGCTGCCCTTCTCCACTCGGGATCGCGACCACGACCTCAAAGCCGACACAAACTGTGCCAAACACCTCTCAGGTCAGTATGAACTCTTCCTTCCCGGTGGCGTGCACTTTCCCTTCAGCCCTCCGCTGTCTGGTGGTGGCTGTGAGTGGGACAGAGACCCTGTGGAACTAGACCCCTTTGGTGTTGAGCCCAGCTTGTCCCCCTGCTTCCCTGGGAAAGCTGCATCCTTGGGAGGAGCCGTGAAGGGAACTGGGAGGGAAGCTGAAACCAGGAGGGGTTCATGATTTAGGTCTTGGCCCAAGGATCTGTCTTTAACAGCTTTGCTGGCTGCCACCTTGCTTGGAAATGTTTCGAGCAAAGCAGAGGCCAGTCCCTAGGCCTGACATGGGGCTGCTGAAGAGTTTGAGGGGGTTTTGCATGCAAGAAAGAGCAGCAGGGATTTGCAGATGCATCCTGAAGTCTTACAGGATCTGTGCAAAGGTTTCCGAGTGCATGGGACTTCTCAAGTGTGTACGAGGTGGTCTTGTAAGGTCCCGAAGCCCTGGAAAAGTGGGAAAGATGGGGGCAGCAGCTGCCTTGAACCTGGGTTTTTTTTCTGTCTGGAAGTGCTATGGGTTAAACCTGCCTCTGCGTTGCTTTGGTAGGTGGCTGGTGGTTCAGCACCTGTGGCCATGCCAACCTCAACGGGAAGTACTTCCGCTCCATTCCCCGCCAGAGGCATGAGCGCAAGCAGGGCATCTTCTGGAAGACATGGAAAGGCAGGTATTACCCGCTGAAGTCAACCACCATGAAAATCCAACCTGCAGCACTGGAAGCAGAGCCCTAAAGCTGCCACTTGAGACTTGACTTTCTCTGCGGAGCACAGACCTGAGCTCCATCACTTGGTGTTTACAGAAAACAAACCCACCCTCCCCGGGAAGTCTCCCGGGGAGCGTTTCTCTTGGTTAGCAGCCCTTTAGTGGCATGACACAGATCCTAGCTATAAGTAAAACAGCTCCTTGTTGCTGATACCACTGGATGGGAGCTCCCAAACCAGAAGAGGAGCCACCAGCAGGGAGATCCACCTCCAGAGCATGCACAAGGGTCTTCCAATCTGCCACGTGCTGCTGCAGCAAGTTCAAGTTGTCTGGTGCTTTCTGTCTTGTCTGAACACTTCTGTGCTGGTTTTGATGAGCTGCGGCTAGGGGGGAAGGGGAGCATGTGAAGTGTTTCACCCAAGCGTTGGGTACGGAGCCCCTCTGTGTCCTGTCTCACTGCTGTTCCCAAATGATGTCCTATGTACCCTCCTGTGAAAGCCCCCAGAGTCCTTCCTCTGCTGGTGCTGTGGGGCAGTGAGCCTCAGGCAGCTCCATCTGTGCAGCCCCTGCTCTGGTGACTTCAAGCTGCTGAGAATATGGGTTTTGGTGGGAAGGCTGAAGGGCACCCTGTGCAGAAGGGGACCTCAGGCTCACTTGGCTTCCCTGGCCCCCATGGCTTCAAAGCCCTGTGTTTCTGGCTGTGCTGGAATTTGCTGGGAGCTGGGGAAACCGCCTCCAGCTCCAGGAGAACATGGGTGGGATCCTGCAGCCGGTTGCATGAGGGCCAGATCCTGGAGGGCTGAGTCTTAAGCTCTGCCTGGAGCCTTCCAGTGTTGCTGGGAGTGGTTAGGACAAGCACTAGGACAGCACAGGTACGGAGCAGTGACTGTCCCTGGGCAGGACCAGCCCTGCTGTCAGCTATAAATCCCCCTGAAGCCTTCTCCCAACAGACTCCCCGTACTTTGCAGAGTGAATAGCACCGTCCCGCATGCATGCCCCAAAACTTGCTCTAAAGGGCCAGGGGATGACAGGATTTCTCTGCAAGAGCTGCACTGCCTTGTTGGGTGTGTACCTTGATGTATAGCATTGCCTCTGCATTTGGGGTAGGTGTCTGGGGAGAGGTGAGCAAAACAGGTCCCCCAAAAACTGTTACGGGCCAAGCTGCCGTCTTGGGGCTTCCCAAGCATCCTGCCCTATCGAAGTCATATTGACTACTGTGCTAGAGCTCCTAGCTGCTAAATATTGTAAATAGTCATTTGTAAGATGTTGGATCTTGTTGATGAATTTCCTGGTTTAATTTGTTTCCATATTTAAATGCAGTGTTAATAACAATGTGGTGTAATTTATAAGTGTTGATGCTGGGAAAAAAAAAGCAACTGTAGTTTGTGTATTTTAAACTTTTTTTTGTACTAAAATATCTTTTCTGACGATGTCTTTTAATAAAAACAAGCCTGTAACTGTCCTGCCTGGATTATTTCCCTGATGGTTTACCAGTAGAAAGTGTGTGGGAGCTATGTGAGGACTCTGGATTCAGAAACTTCACTTGTGGGGAGTTTCACCAGTGCACTACGCTTCCTTCTGGCCTCGATTTTCAGCTGTAGCCTTATGGAGCTCTCTGAGATAAATCCCTGCTATAGCCCCCAGCAGTAGTTTTTAGTCTGAAGTTTATGGACTTCTAAATTTCTTTTCCCTCTGGGAATCAGGCCCTGGGCAGCAAGTTTACAAGTGATGATGAGCTGGCTTTTCTTTCCTGACAGCAGACCTTTGCACCAGGAAGATATTCCTTATTAGCTGCCTGGAAAACCCTCTGCCAGCTCCTTGAACAAGAACAGAGGCTGAGGTCTGAATTATCTGGATCGATTAAAGTCAGAGCTGATCAGGACAAGCCCCAGTAAGTAGTAGCCTTTTACCTGCTCATACCATACATGCGTAGTCATCTCCAAAAGTATTTATTGCAACTTCTGGGGAGTGATTACATATGCAGGAATGAAATGAGCTGGGGATGGAGCCTTGGAGATGATGGGGTAAACTCCAGCTGTGCTCACGGTACCAGACATGTGGCCTGATACTGGAGCTGGAGAAAATAGCAAGTGCTTCTTTAGCTGGTCAAGGAAGGGGGACAAAAATTGCTTATTGCAGAAGGAAGAGACAAAAGACTGCTCTAGTCCCCTAGAGCAGCTGTATAAATACCTGATGTACCTAAATGTGGCCCCAGCTCCTGTGTCTGTCTGCCTTCCCTGGGGAAAAACCTGGGGTTAATGATAGCCCCAAGCACAATTGCACAAACAGCCCATTATACCCGGCTCTGCGCTATCTATCTGCTCACTCTTGCATTCAGAAATACATTTTTAATGTTCCATTTGCTTAATTCAAAGCTTATTTGGTCCCTGGGTGCACCAGCAGATACTGGAGTGCCATGTTTTAGTCTGGACGCTAAAGTGATTAGACTAAGGTGGGGTTTTTTTATGCATCAAATAGAAACTGGTGAAGGGGCTATGCTGTATTTGTTCATTGCCAGGGGTTTTTTTTGGCAGATCTGGGGTTTGCTCCCAGTGGTGCATTTGATCTTCAGGATCTACAGGAGGTGCCCGCAGGACAACGCCAGCTGGTACCAAACACCAGGCGGGGGAAGGCTAAATGCCCCAAATCTTGCCTAGCCCAGGAACTACAGCTGCTGCTTTCTTCTGCCTCTCTGTCTCACCCTGTTCTGCCGTGCAAGTCTCCACGTCCCGCCAGTGGCAATGCCACCCCACGCACCCAGACCACAGGTCCCATGCTGGAGCGTGTGGCATCCCGGGGCCTTTCCAAGGTCCCTCTGCAGAAGCAGCCAGTCCTGGGTCTCTGTTTTCAGCTGAAATCCCCCTGGAATCCTCCAGCTCCTTCATTTTTAACAACTACTTGAACTGCAGCTTGTCGTTAACATCTGGGAGCCCAATGAAGGATGGGGCAGCTCCCTCGAGCGACAGCGAGAGGAACGGCACCGTGCGCTGCCGAAAGCACAAATATGCTTCGGGTTATGAAATGCCGCTGCTCCCCCAAATAGGCCATCGCTCCCGTACGGGCCGTGACGTGCTGTGGCCCCACAGCACCTCCCGACATGATGGTCCGCCCAGGGCTTCGAGGCCTCCCAGCAAAAACCTCACCGAGCAGCTGGAAAGAAGGCCTGCTGCTCCTTTTGCATGCTTGGAGGGGCTGTGCTGAAGGCAGTGATGGGGTCCGAGCTCAGCACGTGCCAGGCGGCTAAAGGCTGCGGGGTCCGGACTTGGTGGGACAGGGCTTTTCGGGGCCAGAAGCACTGTGGGACAGCCTGGGGCTGTGGTCCAGCGGGGTGACACGGGGCTGCCGCGTGCCTCAGCGTGGAGCTCGGACTCATCAGTAGAAGCAGATTGAACTGCAGCTGCTTTGGACCTGGGGGTTCTCACAGAGCATCGTTAGATCAAGAAGATGTTGCACATCAGGTGCTGACGTCCCGACCCAGCTGCGTTTGGTGGGCCCAGAAGGCGAGGAGAGCCCTGACTCGCTGCACAGAGCCCCCTCCAAATCCAGCCTGCGGCTGAAAGGCAGAAACAACCGCTGGGAGATCCGACAGTGGGGCCTCAAGCCCCTTTTTATACAAGTGGAATCCAAATCACTCTTTGCAAAGTTTAGCAAAAAGGGAAGGTGTTTGTGCACACACAGGGCTGCACCAGCTTGGGTGGATGGGCTGAGCCCCCTGCACCGGTAGCTCCGAGACGCTGGGGTGGGGGGGAAGCCAAAGGCATTGCCCTGAGCCCCCCGCCGCCAGCGCGGCTGTCGCAGAGCACTGCAATGAAACAAAAAAGGCAAATTGGCAAACCCCTGCTTGAACCTGAAACCTGGTGCAAAGCCAAGAAACAGCAAATTAATAACAAGAGACGAGTTCTCCACCCACCGACACTCCCCAGGCACCCCGAGCCCAGCCCCCGACCCCCGGCCTCACCAGCACCAGCAAGAGTCGCGCTTTCAAAGCCGCCCCTTGCTCTAAATGCCGTGGGGTGCCTGGCAGACACCAGGGCATCAGGACTTTCCCGGTCCTCCCAGTAACTTCAGCTCTTCTGCTGGAGCTCAGCAGCATCGAGCACAAATTGAGTTTCCCGTGGACACGCCTGGCACGGCTTTGCAAGCACCCGCACCCTTACCAGGGACGCCTCCCAAGCAGAGTATTCTGGCGTGGCTCCCTTGAGTGTGCTCACAGACACCCCGAGGACCAGCTCCCACTAAGAGGGTGGGAAGGGGAACTCCTGGCTCAAGCATCCCGGGCAGGCAGCTATGCCCCCGGGGCACCGCAGGGGCTGAGGCACCCAGGACAAGAAACAGCATCTTGGGTGACCATTTTGAGCAAGTTTTTGTCATGTAAAAAAAGAAGCAGATGGCATAGGCCTGTCTGCTTTTAAGGGTGTGTGCCCCAGCATAGTTTAAGAAAATATTTGGGGCTTGTAAGACCTCTGCTGCCTGAGGCTCGATGGCCTGCGACCAATTCGAGAACACACGCGGGATTTACAGAAAGGGTCTGCAAACGCAGTGCACCATCAACAACCGGTGACACGTGGCTGGTTTTGGTGACACGACACCAATTCTCCAATGCAAAACATACCATGAACCTGGGGGACTCCTGAGGACAAAGAACACGGGGACTCTGAGCTCACGCTTCACTCCGCGTCATCCTGGGGCAGCATCTCTCCTCTAACACCAAGGCATCATCTTCACTCCCTGTAGCCCGTGTTAAAATGCTGCCCCAGGGGATTTCGGAGCTGGACGGCACTCACGAGGATACCTCCGTCGTATATTGCTCTTTAAAACTTATGGCAACAATTCCCAGGCATTGGAAGAAGAAAAGAAGAAAGTGATTTCCACCCAAACTGATAAAAACTAGCTTTGGGGTTTTTTAACACCCCCCCACCCCCCCACCCCCCCCAATATTCAGTTCAGAACCAATTAAGCCGCTTGTGATAATTAAAATAAGATGTTTTACTTCTGCTGTGCGCATTTTATCCAGAACAAAGTGAGGGAAGCGACGGCCTCATTTGCAAGACCAGGAAGGAGCCACCCTCCTCTCCTTCCTTTCTTTCACCTTTCAATGTGGCATTATCAGGTGTGGGAAACCCAGCATGGGATAATTCCCCTTCTGGGGAGATTCTGCATCCAACATGTTCCAGCTTTGCTCCTCCTGATGCTATGTAGCTATTCATCATTTGGATGCTCGACATCTCTGGCCGTGCTCTAGTCATTACTCAACAGGACCATTTGCTGTGGTCCTGCAGCGATATGAACAGCATCAAGAGGAGAAAGTGATAACTCCTTCCCGCAGATCCTGGTTGATAAAACTCCCTTCTGCATGGGAAGGTTTAAAAGACCAATGTCCTGTGCTGAGCACCACAACTGCAAAGAAAAAGTGAAAAGAAAGATTTCCTCCCCGCTTCTTCAGCAATCGCTGCCTGGCAGAGAGCAGCAAGTGGCCCGACCCATTGCTAGGTTGGAGTCGGCATCTTCCCTAGACCCCTGGTTCTATGAATTTTTGGCTTTCCTTCCCAGCTGCTTCCGTTGCCTGACCTGCAATGGGGATGCCTAGACGTGAGTTCCCACATGGCAGTGGAATTGCACAGTGTTTGCAGCATGCTCTGTTTCTCACCCCATTTTCAGAACCTGGTTCCTAAAAAGAATGATTTTCACTGAGCAGGAGCTGGATACCCCCGCTGACAGATAGCTGTGAGTCTAGGTGCTGCCTCTGTGCACGCTCCCACACGTTTATTAGCACTTATATTTGGGAAATGGGACCCCTTAGAAACGACGATCCCACCTGCCCAGGGCATTCAGGTGTCTGGGGGAAGTTGAGGGCAGCTCAGCGCCGC
The DNA here is from genome assembly GCA_013389945.1 of Fregata magnificens. Classification (NCBI taxonomy): domain Eukaryota; kingdom Metazoa; phylum Chordata; class Aves; order Suliformes; family Fregatidae; genus Fregata; species Fregata magnificens. Next base: position 118,077 of record WAAD01017000.1, on the reverse strand, counting down.
ACAGCCCGGAGGGTCTGAACCACCATCTCCCCCTTCCCCGACGCTGCTCACGTGTTGAGCATCTCCCAAGGCTGGCAAAAATAAGTCCAAAGCCGTCTTTTTTCTCCCCGTTGTCTCAGCCTTGCTCCCGTGTGATACCGGAGACCTGCTAATCCTTTAGCTGGCTAAAGACTCCTCCAGGGAAAGTAGGGCGGACGAGCCGTGACGAACGCAGCCCAGGAAAGCAAGAAATCCATTTAACGAGCAGAGCGAGTTTCCCCGCACATCACGGCGAGAGGGGATGGAGCCGTCGTCTTCCCCATGAGGGTTTGTTGCAACCACAAACCAAACGCGTTAAAGCAGCGGAGGCCACGCCGGCGCGCACGTGCTGCGAGGGCGGGAAGGGAAGGCCCCGAAGCGGCGAGGACATGTCTGGGCTTCCCGAGTGGCTCGCTCAGGCCGGCCCCGCGGCTTGGGCCATGCTCGCAGGACGGAGTGCCGCAGCTCTGC
>WAAD01017000.1:96750-116682 GCA_013389945.1 Fregata magnificens | reverse complement strand
GGGGCTCGGGCCGGCGGCTGGAGGGCAGGCGGGCTTCGGGCCGGGGGTTGTGCCCGGCGGCGGTGCCGTTGGTGCGGGTCGCCCGAGAGATCGCCCCTGGTGTCGAACCGGAGCTGAAAAAACTTCAGCCTCAGTGGAGAACTGCTTCGCAGGCTGCTGGCTGAAGGCTCACGGCTGAAGCCAGGAAGCTTAGTGGTGTTAATTTGGCTTTGCCTGGGGTTGTTTTAATACTTCTGGCCCCATACTTGTGACATTTTGGGTTGTCCGGCAGCTGTGCGCAGGGGTTGTGTGAGAGAACAGAGTGGGTGGGTTTAGTGCTGCTCTGCTCGTGCTGGCTCAGGTGTTTTTGATTGTCGTTGATGTCCTGCGTGTGTGAAGGTTGCTGCAGGTCGGTGTCCGGCACCTGTAAAGATGCTCAGGCTGGCCTTTCCCTGGAGCGTCCCACAACTCTGCCTTTGAGGCCTAAGGAATAGTGCAGATGGGTGTAAGTCGTTCGCCTTTGTGTTTCCCAACCTGTTTTACGCTTGGTCTCCTGTGGCAGCATGGCTGAAGCCCTTCGATTCATCCAAAGAGTTCACCCTTGCAAAAGGCGAGGTCAGCGTTGCTGTCTGTGGGTGCTCCAGTGGTCTGGGAGGGGTGTGGGTGTGCGCTTGCTGCCATGAAAATTTCCCAGGAGTTTGATGTCCAGGCACGCTGTACATACCCGGCCCCTAACAAGGGCAGTAGCGATTCCACACCTGCTTGTTGATGAAAGAGCAGTTACTTCTCTGTTAGAAATATTTTGTGGATGTATTTGCCTGTTTGGTGTATTTGTTTTGCAGTCGTCAAGGTAGTGGGGGGGGGGAACCCCCTTATTTCTTCTCTGCCTATAAAGCAGAAAAAATGTGCTAAACTGTCTGGGCCTAAACTAGCTTCCTTCTGAAGTCATTCCACTGTCTATTTGCCAAGAGGTTTAATAGCCAGGAACTTGAAAGCCTAAAAATTTTATCTCTTTTTTTTTTTTTTTTTTCTTTCTTTCTGTGAAGAGTCAGGTAGGTAGGCAGAACGGCATTCATCTTTAAAAATACTTATGCCCCTTTGAAATGTGTTTTGGTCAGGAACCATGCTGTTGTGTTGATACTGCAAAGTAACTTGGCATACTTTGTAGCACTTAACGAAAAATCGGGGAGAGAATTGTCCTTTTCTGTGCATCCTTTGGGTAGGGGTAGTTGTGTGGATTTTTTTTTTTTTTAAATAAACAAACCAACCCACAAAACCGCCCTTCCCTATCTACTCATCTTTTCCTTCCTTCCTTCTAGGCTTTTTGGGATTAGGCAAGAAATAATGAATATAAATGGGACCAAGTGGGATGAGGTCTCTGCTGTAGGACCAACTCCCCTTCCTTTCCCTTCTGCCCCCTCCAATAATGGCATTAAATATCAAGGGGAATTGACATAATGCAAAAAATAATGTTCAGGGGTTTGATTGACTTCTGGTTTAGCCCCTTCTTGGCTACATAGTTGGCTTTTGAACTTTCTTCTATCAGGCACGTGTAGTGGTCAGAGGTAGAAATAACGGTGGAGGGGTGTTGCAGTCTGGGAAAGATTATTTGTATTAAGTTTAAGGTTTGACCATTTTCCCTACCACCTATTTCAAAGGCAACTTGGTTGGACTCTGATTTTAGCTTTTACACTTGTGCTTGTTTAAGAAATTTGCATCCTTGCCTTGTAATATTATTTAGGATGACTCCAGTTGAATGCAGTGTTGCTTTAAAGTCACAATTTTTACTTTTCTATGTAGTGGAAGATCTGGAACTGCTTGTATAGGAACTTCTGTCATTTAGCATAGATTATATTAACCAGCTCTGTGAAAAGTTTAAAAGGCAAAGAGCCCCATTTTGTTAGCCTCTTTCATGTGAAATACGGCCTATAAAACAGTTGTTCAGGGGTGAAAATGGCCAAGGAGTTTGTAGCAACAGTTTCTGTGCATAGCTACCTCACTGTTCTTAGCGTTCCTTCGTGCACAAGAACAACCGCTCGCGTCGTCCGTCAGCTTGTGCTTTAGGACCAGCCATTTCAATAGGGCTGCAGGAGAGACGAATGTTATTGGCTTATCAGGTCTAGCACACAGTAGGCGAAAACTAATTTAAGGTTTGGTGGCACTCTGGGGATGCGAGTGTGGTTATAGTCAAAGCTGCTCTGCTAAACTAGTGCCTCTTTATCTTCATTCCCAATTTCCCTTTCTTCTGTGTGCATCCCGGCAGTCAGAACTGCTTATTTTATTGATCACAACAAAGTGGTGTTTGTTAACAAAATGACTGAGCCAACCTTTGGGAGAACAAGCTGAATTCTGTATGCAGAGCTGCGCAGAATAATGAGGCTGTGAGGATCTTGTCGTAGATGTGTTTCGGTGATGTAACCCAAGCAAAGCCAGCGGTTCAGGGCTCTGTTCCCAATTAGTTTTGTAGCTGGGATGGTTAAAAAGCAGGAGCTTTTCATGATGAGTTTTGAATGGGTTGGATCTGGAATTGAATTAATGACCTTTTAATAGTTGTTAAAATATAGGAAGCCTTGTACCTATTAAAATGCGATCTGCACATTAATTTTCCTCTCAAGAAGATTAGCTATTATCAGTGTTTATTTTAAAAATTAAATTTGAGGTTGTGCAGATGTATGCTGGCTCATGAAAAAGGAAGGAAAAAACCACCTGTAGAAAAAAGAGCTTTCTTTTACCTTTGTGGGAATTTAGACTGCTCCGATTAGAGCTTAAGCCTAACAAAGGCTGTGCTTATTAAAAACAAATGCGTGTCATATTAGTCATCAATATCTGGCAACCTTATGTACTTAATATTTACAATGAACTCTGCTTATGTGGTCTCTGCTAGAGAGAGTCTTAATCTTCTTGATTGTTCAAAAGAATATATTCTTTTTGCCAGATCAATAAACTACTGTATTTAAAATTCTGTCATAAACTCGATCTTTTTTTTTTTTTTCTTAGCAACAATGTATTGCCCTGGATTTTTAATTCTGTCTTTTGCTTGCTTTGTACCAGGATCCTGAGGTAGGAAGCAGGTGTCCGGGTGATGGGATTGTGCTCTGGTCAGATGGCTGTAGGTCTGTGTGTTGTGAGGCCTAACAAGACACGGGAAGCAGAGTGATGATGGTGACTGAGATCCGAATGCTCTCCCGTTGACAGGCGGGTAACGTGGTGAACGGTAACCCGCAGACTGACACAGTGTGTTGGAAGAGAGAGAAAATCAGGAAGGACTGAAGGAGCAGCGCCACAATTCAGGATATAAACGGGGCACTAAGCGTGGCTTGCTTGTGTATTATAGCCATCTGATGATGATTGGTGCTGGTTATTGGTTCAGGTCACTTCCAAGTTAAAACCAGTGCGTCTTTGCATTACCGGTGTGGCCCTAAAGGCCGTTTAGGGAGTGTGACTCCATCGATTCTGGTGAGATGCGTTTAGGGAGTATTCAGGCTCTTAGGTCTGATTTGGAACTCTTTTCTACTCAGTCAAGACTTCTGCATTTGAACAGGCAATGCTGTCTGGTGGCCTGTTCCCAAATTTAGGAACTTTCCCAAGATCTAATCATTTAGTCCAGAATCTTGAAAGTATCTTCTTGCTCATAGAAGAGAAAAGTTTGTGGGTTCTGTCTGCATGTGGGCCTCCAGTCTTTGCGTCTTTCTCCTGAAAATGCTCGTTTAATGCTCAAGATTGAGTAGCACAAGAAGCACTTGGAGACTGTAAGGTAGAGAGAACATTATTTACTGAGTTAGCTTCTGGTTGCCTTCCTTTGTTACTTCTGCATCCAGTAACGTCTCAAAAATGCTCTCTTATAAGCTCTGCTAGAACGTGGAGCAGCCTGGTAAAGGGGAGCCTGGTGCTTTGCTGCCAGATCACAGCAGAGGCGAGTAACCAGCTAAAGTAGTACAGGACCCCCTGAATTTTCTTCCTGTGACAGATGGAGTTAATGGCCTGGGAGCCATTTGCATGGTTTATGCACAAAGCTGATAATTTAAAAATTATTAGAGGATAGTAGGTGGCTAGAACCTGGGGAGACGTCTGTGCTTTCTCGAGCTGCAAATTCATGAGAAGGTAACACTGGAAACAGTTGGAAGCTTCAGGGTTTTTCCAAGCTGGTCTAGTTTGTGTGGTGGATGTTCTTACCTCCTTCTGGTTATGGTCAGGGCTTTGCTGTAGGGTACAGCCTACTCCAAGCCAGCAGATCACTGTGCAAGATGGGTGACCTTCGGCCTGTTCTTGGAACGCCCCGTGGAATTAGTGATGAAAAACTGTTTGTCTGGAAAATAAAGCTAACAAAATCCTAGAGTTAGAACTCATAATAAAATCTTGTTTATATATCTGTTCTCATATCCTAAAAAAATGGTGTAGGCTGTTTGCCGGTGAAGGCAGAGCCCTGTGAGGAGCTGATTTAAGCTATCCCGGGTGGGGAGTTGTGGCGACTTGCCAGGATCCACTGGCTGCCCGTTCCTGCCTCTGTTGTATTTTGACTGTTCAGCTGTGCTAGCGCAATTGTCTGTCTATCTGTGCTGTCAGCCAGATGAAATGCTGGGAGGGGGGGAGTCCGGAGCATTTCAGCAATCTCCCCGTGCAGCTTGGGAGCTGTCGCAGCAGAGTAACAGAGGGCTACAGCAGAAGTTTGGGAATGTGCTAGCAGGGGTGGGGAGGTATGTGAACTGGAGCAGTGTGCTGCCAGAGCTGTATCCTGAAACAATGGCCTGAGCAGAAAAAACCTGTGATGGCACTAAAAGACGAGTATGATCCCTGGCCCTGGGAGAACGCTGGTGAGCTAATTCTGAAAGTGTGTAATGACAGGAGTCTTCTGTAATTTGTTGTGGAGGGATCAGGAATGTTTTCTGCCCATGTTTGCTTTTCTATAGGAAAAACAGATCGTATGAATGAGGAAGATCAACAAATCTGTACTTTGAACCGAAGCAGGAAATATTCCCAAGGTTGAAGAAACCTCACTGAGACTGCCTTTCTTCCTTCTGCTCAAGCCAGGATACTTTAGCTTGAATACCAAAGTCATATATGATACAGTATTTGCTGAGACTAAGGGAGGATGGCTTAATTGCTTTTAGCCTTGTTTCCCTTTAGTATTTCTTGCTCTAGTCAGTAATACAGGGATTTAAGAAAATGTGTGTAGTTGCATTAGCTGCATAGTAAAGAACCTAGTATGACAGAGATCTTGTCTTTGGAGTTGTTGATGAGAAGGTCTCATGGAGAGCCTGGTCTAGCATGGCTGGGTATGAAGCAGCGGCCTGTTCAAGCAAGAATGGCCAAGAGGTGTGCCTCGGGATCAGCGGAGAGCTCAGGGGGAAACTCCTACTACAAGATGTACCTTTTATTTTCACAATTCCTTTCAGTAAAGCTGGGTTTTGTGTGCTAAAGATCTCTCTGCACTAACATTTTTCTGTTAACATGGCAACATGTTGTGTGGAGGCAGAGATTTTTAGCTCGTCTTTTACTTCTCATGCAATCTACTAGAAATTGTTTTGCTGGATGAAGTTCTGCTTTCCTTTGTATCCTGTTTGTGGTATCAAATGTCTCCTCTTTTCCCCTTTTTGTGGTGAACATATTTATGAATTAAATTATTGAACTAAAACACCCCGTATGGCCCCAACAGGGACTACAAGTAATTGTTTACTTACTGTGTTGGGTTTTTTCTAAATAAAAATAGAGTAGGCTTATACTGCACACAGGCTTTTGTCAGGCAGACAGGTAGCCTGTTGCCATGTTCTTGACTGTAGTGTTTCTTAAAATGTGGGTTGCAGCCTTCCCCTGCAAAAGGTCGAGTATGCAAGGGACATCTAGTTACCTCTAATTACTGGCAGTGGCTTGAGGCCTCCAAAGCAATGTTTAGCTGTTGACAGTCGCTGTAGCGATTTCTCATTTCCACCTCTGAGGAGCTGAGCAGCTGCTAACAACAAAAAGGCTTGGGGCTGTTTTGGGGCTGGGGAAGCAAGCTGTCAGTAGTGGTTTGGGGTGTTGTCAGCATAACTTTCTCCTGTGTTTATCTGGCTGTGCAACTCCTCTGGGTCCTGCCTGCAAGGCAACGTAGCAGCCAGGTAGCACCACTGCACTATGTAAATGCTGGTATGAAGAATTAATTTCAAAAATAATGTTTTTTCTTTCAGTTGTGTTGATTGGAGACTCTGGAGTTGGGAAGAGTAATCTTCTGTCACGTTTCACACGCAATGAGTTTAATCTGGAGAGTAAGAGCACCATTGGGGTGGAATTTGCCACCAGGAGCATCCAGGTGGATGGGAAGACGATAAAAGCACAGATCTGGGATACTGCAGGACAGGAACGATACCGTGCCATTACCTCAGCGTGAGTACTACGTCTTTGCTCGGGCTAACCGCAGAATTCTAGCAGAGATGGTACAGGTAAATTTATGGGTAGGGAATTAATGAAACATATTTGGGACATATGACAAAATCATTACAACAGACTTCAGTGTAGATCCAAATCATACGATAGTAAATACTTTTGGGTTCCTTGATCAATCTAGCGAAAGTAATTTTTAGATTCTAATGATACTACTGTAGAAAAAACGATAGGATGAATCAAAAGTGTGGGAAATTCTTTTTGAGTCTTGTGATCTGGGTTTTTTACCTGCCCTTGGATGTGCTATCCTCATCATGTGGAATGAGTGTCATTTCTGATGGAAGCTGGGTACTGTTTGGCATCAAGTTTTGGCCTAGTCATGGCAGCTTACCATAATGCCAGTGGCTTCTGGTCTTCATTGCCCCCTGAATCTTGAGATTGAGGGTATTTTTAGGACAGTCTGCAGCCACAAACTGCCTTGAAATCTCAATGACTCTGAATTAGTTACAGCCCTGAAAATTAGGTTCAAGAGTGCATTCTGAATAACCAGCAAGTAGGAAGGCGACTGTGATAATGCTGACTCTGCAGTATTAGGCACATCCCTATTTAGAACAGTGGTGTTGAGAAGCTTTCATGTACAGTACCTTGTTAATCCAGACAATGTCTTAAGACGTAACCTCTGGGTGTATCTGTTTCTATGCAATTATTAGGCAAAAGTATCTTTTAGAGGAAAAAAAAGAAAACCCTATTGGCAGGCCTAGTTATCCAGGGCATATTCTGGTCAGTGAGCTGAAATTTTTTAGTGTTACAGATGTATATCAGTTTTTTAAAGGTACAAACTTGTTTCTGAATCATGGACAGATTGAGCCATTTGTAGTAAACTCAAGGTAAGGAGAACTTACTTCATTGAGGTGAAATAGGGTAATGCAGAATAGATGGGAGAAGAACAAAAGAGCATGGAGCCCAGAGGGAATAGTCTATTGGGAAGGAATGCAGAAACGAAGTAATGCAGAAGCAGATGTAAGTGGCAATTTCAAATTGCATCTTTTCCATAATTGTTGGCGTGTTTTTTCAGAATTTTTTCTGTGACCCTTAGATTGTTTTTACTGCTGTAAAAGCTTAGCAGAAAAACTGCTGGCTGAGTCTGGTTCAACAACAGACTTGGCTGGTGAGAATCAGTGCATCTGTAGTCCTGTGATCCTGCCTCTCCTTTGTGCTGGCACAAGCTCTTGCTTGACACATCGCTCGGCCAGTTCAGCTTGCTAAGCCAGCAGAACGCTAACCAGCAGTAAAAAGTGAACATTTTCTGCTGACTTGCCCTGAATCGGTTCAACGACCTGTTGGACAGGTGCTGGCAGAGCAGAGGAGAAATGGTGTGGGAGAGAGAGATGGACATTATAGGATTGCTGATATAGATTGGCTTGTGCTGTCCTGAGCCCTTGGCTTGAGTTGAAATGGGCCCAAACCTGCACTGAGGGAGCAAACTCTGTTCTCGGATTATGGGCTTGTGGATAAGTGTCAGTATAGCCCAGAGTCCCCCTCTTTAATTTTTAAGAGGGACGGGAGGTATTTGGAACATCAGCAACAAATACTGACATTTTACTAAGGACTATTTTCCTGGTAGAAAGGCAAGTTACAACTTCACAAAAACCTTCCAGCAGTACTGATTCTGAAATGCATTGTGAGTTTTCTTGCACACTGTTTTAGCAGACTAAAAACGTCATGGCTTCCACAGTCTCTTCAGCATTTTGTTACACATATTCAAATTTTTTAGGAATGCCATTAAAAAACTCCAGCATTTGGAACTTGGTTTTAGGCTTAAAAAACCCCCAACAACAGTATTTGCATCAGCACAACTTTTTCTGAAGCGAGGGGGCGTGTTTTTAACTTTTTAGTGGTAACCAGTGTAGAAGAGCCAGATACCAGGTTTGTTGGTATAACTCGGACAGAGCTCTCTGTAAAGGAATGTGCCTTATGGTTTCAGATATTACCGCGGTGCTGTTGGGGCTCTTCTTGTCTATGACATTGCCAAACATCTCACTTATGAGAATGTGGAGCGCTGGCTAAAGGAGCTTAGAGATCATGCAGACAACAATATTGTCATCATGCTGGTGGGTAACAAGAGTGACCTCCGCCATCTGAGAGCTGTGCCCACTGATGAGGCCCGGGCTTTTGCAGGTTTGTAGACAGTGTGTTCTGGGTTGGTGCCTTCTGAACTTGATGACGTTGGTGCAAGCTGTAATCACGCCATTGTTGTCCAGGACTGAACTTTCACCTCAAGTTTTATTTTTGACCCTAAAAAAGGCATTTGAGATTTTTTTTTTTAAAATTAAAGTAATCTTGGCTTATTAAACAGCATGTGTGGTTGCGGGTGTTTGGGGTTTTTTTGTGTGTGGGTTTTTTTTTTTTTTTTTAAATCTAGTGGTAGTACAAGTGTTAGAAACACTGTCCTTGGGCTGCCTGATAGCTGAAGATTAAATATTGTTTCTGGCCTTGCTAGAGGAAGTAAGCAACATTTAGAAGAGAAAATGTCACAATATAAATATGAAATATCACAACACAAAATGTCTTTCCTTCCTTCCTAGAGGCCTGGTTCTACTGAGTACACATCAATGTGGACAGCTGCAAATGAATACTGAACCTTCTCTTAGATGGTGTAGTTTCCGCTCCAGAGCGCTGATGCATATAGTAGTGTCATCTAGTTTCATTTAAATGCATCAGACTTGGAGATTATCAATTGTTGGGAGAAATCAAGTGGGTTTTGTGAGCTGCTGCCACTGCATTACTTCTCTCTCTTCCTTATCTTGCAGAGCACTGATCAAATACTCTTTTGCCCTTATAGATCGAGGGACATTCAGCTTACTTTTGTGTGGCTATGAAGCTTGGAGGTGGAATTTAAATGTATAGCCTTTAAAATCCTTCTAGGAATATTACTAGGGGTTGCTTAAACATGTAAGTAAGCATAGTAAGCAAGTACCCTGTGGTTAGTAAAACCACTTTAAATTTTCAGATGACTGAGAAGTGAAGTCTATGTAAGAGAAGCAGAACAAGTTAATAGCACCCTAGATAGTGCATTACTTTGGTCACTTGGTTCAACATCTTATTTTTTTGCCCCTGGCTTTCTACTAAGGCTGTTTTAAATAGCTAGTGATGGTACAGGTGTTGCCATTTAAGCTCTGTGACTGAAATTTGCCTATTCTGGGCAGGTGGTACAGTACTATTCCAGGTGTGATGTTTGGGTGTTAATCACAATCTTTTTTTTTTTTAAATAAAAAAAATATGTGTGTTGCATTGTAAGAGGAAAGAAGAAAATAGAGTGTATTACTAGGGGTTTTATTGTAATTTGGAGGTGGGGGTCTGATTAGGAAAGTGTAGGTCTGTTTATCTTTTTGGGGTTGCAGAGGAGAATTGTGACTCCTGTTGCAGCCAACGTGCTTTTGCCTGTGCTCTTGCTCAAGGTACTTCTAGAAGTTATCTGTAGCCAGATGAGAATGACATTGTATTGCTTGATTGAACAAGGGCTGCAGTGAGGAAAATGCTCTCATGCTATGGAAAGGCAGTGGTCAAAGGTGATGCTGCTGAAATGCTAGCAGCTAAATAAATGGTGCAGCAAGTTGTTCCTAGTGTAACAGGAAAAAAAAAAAAAAAGGCTTTGCCCTGGCTGATTTGGCTTAAAAATAAAGGTGAAAACCTCAATGTAAAGGTGAAATAAAGTGCTATTAAAGTTTTTAACTGAACCATTTGTTATTTATTACAGAAAAAAATAACCTATCTTTTATTGAAACTTCCGCTCTGGATTCAACAAACGTAGAAGAAGCCTTCAAGAACATCCTTACAGGTATGGTTTGTTATGGATTCAGAGGACCTCCTGAGGTAGTGGATCTTCTTCATGGGCACGTTTTGCAGTTATCTAGAATGTTTTGGAAATGAATGTTGGGAATGATGGTTAGTTTGCAAGCCTTCTAATCTTACCTTTGTGTTCTGCCTCCCACCCCACACATACCTTTCTGCCCAAGAATCTGGAGGCTTTTAGTCTCCTGATGTTCCATAAATTGAAGCTATTGCAATAGCACTGTTGTGAAGGCAGTAGTAGTTCTGTGCCTGCACAAAATCTAGGCAGTGAAGCCACAGCTATGCTAGGAAGTTAACTGTTCCAGTGTGTTCTCTTGCATCAAAGCAGACTGGTACATAATATTTTTGTCCAGACTACTGAACTCTTGTTCTCAGCTGATGGCAAGGGTTGTAGGTGACTGTGCACCAACAACATAGCTGCATGCAGGCTGCCTTCTGGGAATGTCTCTGAAGAGTCCCAGGAATTGTCTAAGAACATGATAGTGGTCACAGGCCAAAATGAGGCCAGGGCTTATGATTTCCACTGCCCAAGAATGTTCCTCAGCATGTATAACTGCTGTAGATGTGGCTACTGCTTGCACAGTCTCCAGTTGCAGCTTCTGACTTGCTGTATGTGTGGGAATGCTACAGGGCTCATGCAGTAGGTCCGTTGCATGTAGTATCAGAGGTATTCCAGGTCGTAGTACTCTACTACTTGCTTTTTTCCCCGCTTTCAGACTGGGGCTTAGAATTTCCATTCCTTAAGATGGAGCTGTTGCCTGCATGTATTTTCTTGGTCCTGGAGTAAGGGAGCACCCTACTGCACATGAGGCCTAGGATTCACCAGTAAAGCTTTATTACTGTAGGTACACCAGCAAGTTCTCCTTACTGTGCTAAGCCATGGCCAAAGCACTTTCGTTAGCAGGCTCACAGGGATTTCCAGCTGGCGTTTCACAAATTTGAGCTGAGTGCTCACTTGGCCTCTGGAAGAGTGCAGTTCTAGGCTAAATGCAGCACATGGGGAACTTGCTGACTTCCTTCAAAGTGAGGTTGGCCAAGAAATGTGAGTTGTGTGGTCATGACCTAGGAGAAGGAGGAAGGACAGGGTTGAAGTGGTGAGGATACGTGCTGGAAGATATACAGTCTACAGGCAGAAGTGGGAAGCACACAGAGCAAGAGAGATGCTTAAAATAAGTGCTGCTCATCTCTGTTACCTCAGTTGGGGTGGGTAACTTTTCCCAAACGTGGGGTTTGGCCTAGTCTTACTCTAATTTTAGTTAGACTTTAGTTTGTACAAGTGTGTCAGCACTGTATGCTTTAGCACTTTATGTTCTGGAGGATGTATTATTCTGGCACCAGTCCGAGGTGACTCTGCATTTGGATTAGCTCAGGCACAGAGCTACCCTTGGAAGCAGAGTCCTGGGAAGCATGGTGCTGTCACACCCAGGGGTGTCTGAAGGAAACCAGCCTGGGCCTGCAGGACTGCTGAATTGGAGCTAACAAACCCTGATAAACTTGAGCATCTCTGCTTTCAGAGACTCTGCCTTCCACTCTGTGTTCTGCAGTAGTCATATCTCAAAATACTGTTTGAGGCGACAGGGAAGTTGATGTTTCAAAGCATAGTCTTCCACTCCTAAAATGAAGTAATTGGTAATTGGCAAAGAAACCTTAAAAATCATATCTAGATAGGAAGAGGGCTATCAAACAGGTATTGCATTACTGTTCTACCTACCTCTGGCTGCCCCATGAGATCTGAATCTTGTCCTAAAGAGGGGAAAATGCCGTATAATTTGTCAATGTGTTTGTTCTGTCTCTTGAAAAGCTCTTTAAGATCCATACCATGAAATGAAGAGTTGGCAAGATCCAGTTCCTGACTATTGCTTACCATAGCTGAATTCTAGACCGATAAACTGTCTCTATAGTCTCATCCCTGTGCACTGTTGTGCCTGATTTACATGTCCCACAACATCTCAAGATGAGCATTTTCTGAGCTTTATTGTGACCAGATATTGATTTCAGTTAAATGAGAATGAGCCTTTGTTCTGGTTCTACTTGATTATCAGAAGTGTCTGGTGTATGTTGCTTATTGGATGCTGACCAAAGAATTGGCTTTGTATTATTGTTTCTTGATTATGTTTGATTGAGAGCCTATTGCTAGGAAAAAAGCTGAGTTGTAGTATGGTGAATTCTCTAAGGCAGGCTCTTTTAGGTTTCTTTTGCAGAGGTGTGCAGGAAAGCAGTAAGAAGTGTTGGGATCACTAGGTCTGGTGCTGGCTAACTCTGTTGGTACCAGAAATGTGTTGCAATTAGAGGAAGGTGACCAAGAAGAAGCAGGCAGGAGAAAAAGGATAGCCAAGCTGCTCCCATAAGTAAAAAGCCTGACAGACTGGGAACGGGTTATATTTGCTGTCCAGCAAGATTTGCCTTGAGTTATTAGAGCTACTGGTGAAGCAACTGGAGAATATTGCTGTTGAGACAAAGCCATGGAGAAGATTGCCTGGTGCCTGAGCCGCGACTGTCTCTTGTGCAGGGCAGCCTTATAGCAGATTCACTCCTTATCTGTGACACTTGGCTGGATCTGAGGCAACTTGCCTGGCGCTTTGAGATGGTATCCATGGTTTTAGTGCTCTGAGCATAGTTCAGCAGTCACCGTCCATCCTGTCTTCCCTTGCAGTGTTGTCCTGAGACTGACCCTGGGTAAAGAAGATGGCCTAAGGTTGCTCTAGGAGAGAGCCCCAATACGGTCTGCTGTAACAGATGAGATACTTAAGGAGCCAGAACTTGAGCTGAGGTCAGGCCTGGGCAAACTGAACTCAAAACACTATCTCTTAGCAGCATCCTGGGCTCCCAAAAGTGTTGAGATTGTCCAGTTCAGGTAGAGTGGGAATGTGGCTAGTAAGACTGAGTTGTCCTGAAAAGGCTGTTCCTGAAGTGATTACCTGGCAGAGAATCATTCTTCTATGGGAGGAGAAGAAACCTGGGAAAATGTGCTGTGTAGACCAGAGAGTTGGGAGCAACCGCGGGGGACTTGGAGGAGGGAAGAGGGTGGTAGCAGCAGGACAGGAGTTTCCTTACTGGCCACCAGTTTGAGGGATCACTAAAGACGGGGCCGGGGAGGGGGGAAACCAAAACAAACCCCAAACAGATGCTACCCCAAAGAAAAGAGGGCTTGGCAATGACTCTGAACAGCTAGTATTAAAATACATCACTGAGCATGAAAGAAGGGGGATGTGACAATCTCTGTATAGCTCTCCTCATCCCTTTCAGTAAAAAGAGCTGAAGGTAGCCAATGGCAACAAGATCAGTCTTGGGTTAAAGGTTTCCATTTTAAACAATGTAAATATGTGCAGCTTCTTTAAAAAAAACCCAAACAACAAAACCACCAAACCAAAAAAACCCCAAACAAACAAAAAACCCCAAACCAACACAAACAAACAAACAAAAAACCCAACACCAAACCCATAAACAAAACCCACATAGTCCCCCATGATTTTTAATCCTTACTAAAGACTTTGGGTGTTGCTGTTTTGAGGCTGTGGCTGTATGAATGTGACCATAATATTTACTGCAGACTTCCAGGGAGGTACTTGCCCTTTTCCTGTCTCACAATGGAGGGAAGTTGGAACAAGGGCTTACAGTCAGCGAAATAAGTAATCTAAAAACCTTTCAACTTAAATTATTTCTACTAACTATGCAGTTGAAATGGTTTGTTTCTGAAAGCTTTTAACCTGGCAGTCTCTCTTCAGCAGTTACAGCTTTGTGGATCGGTGTGCTTTCAGGCACAAATTAGAGTCAAATAAATTAATTCTCTCAGGAAAAGCATTTTCAGATCGATACGGGGCTGTATGGAACCATGTGGCTTTTTACTGTCATGTGTGGGAAAACTGATTTGTTGCAGAGAGGAGTAGGCATTTCTGTCATTTGGTAGTAGCAGCTTGCCAGAAGCTAAAGTGTGAAATAGATAACAGTCATTGCTGCTGCGCAATGGTGTTTTGCAAGCATCCTGTTGATTGGTGTTTCTAGATTATGTTGCCCATTTTTTAAATCAAAAATAAGATGAAATGAGCATCACTTTAGAAATGAGCATTCTTGCTCCTTTCTCATTTAAAAAGCCTTTTAATAATACCCATGTTCATGGAGTCATTGAAAAAGAACGTGGTAGGAAGCACTGTTGTGGAAGAGAGTAAGGATTCCTGTCTTAATAACTTTTCCAGACAGAGCTGGCGTATCCATTACAGAGCTGGAAAGCCAGCCAGATGTTACATGCCACAGCTGGTCAGACTAGAATCCCTTTCACAGCACTCGAGTTAAAATCTTCGCATTCTTGGGTTCTAGCATCTTCTTTGACAGCTTGCTCTGACATGTGCATGTGCTCCGTTGGAGGCAATGTCTTTCTGGGCTCTAACAAGTCTGTTCTCATTTCAGAAATCTACCGCATTGTTTCGCAGAAGCAGATTGCAGATCGGTCTGCACACGATGAGTCTCCTGGCAACAATGTAGTTGACATCAGTGTCCCACCAACCACCGATGGACAGAAATCCAACAAACTCCAGTGCTGTCAGAACCTGTGACCTCCTGTAGATGACTCTTGTGCCCTTCACTTCGTCTGTGCTTCATTTAGAAACTTGTGTGCACTTCTTATCTCCTGTGATTCAGTGACTCCCTCTTCCCTCCTTTACCCCATTCCCAAGTCCCCCCTTTCATCTTAGAGCTTTAATTGTAGGGCTAACATTCCCCTGCCTCTGAAATCCCCTTCAACGTGGTGACTTTTGGGCTTGAAATGTAGGCACTAATCTGATAGACATGTTTGTGTTGGAACATCTGCTGCTGGATATTATCCCATGAAACACTCTCCTCAGATGGTTTTGGGGTTTTTTTTTTCTGGGAGAGAAACCATGGGGACTTGACTATAACAGTTGAAGAAGTAACTACATCTAGGTGACAAGGTTTTTTCCTCCCATAGTCAGATTTTTTTTTCTTGTGTTTCTGTAAACATGGGGGAGAAATTAAAAGAAAATAGCTATCCTACCAAAATGCTCTGTTTTCTGTCCTGATAAAGTCTCACAGTGAGGTTTTTAGTGGCTGCACACACATAAGAAAGCTGTTGAAAATAACATGACTTATTATGTAATTACCCCTAATACAGTTAGTCTGGCTGTGTAGTTTACCATTTCCTGCTTGGGAAATCTTTCTCTATTCTTATTTGGGAACAATGAAGTATGTCTGCATTGCTTTCTCTGCCACCATGAATGCCTGTGCTGCTGGTGCAGGCTTTATGAAGTGGCTTAATATTTATTCATGGCTTATGTTAATCAGTTAACATTATTGTATAGTAAGTGCCAGCATATTGATTTCAGAAATCTTTTTGCAACCTGTACAAGTAGGCTTATTTTGTACTGTAGATCAGTGTCTGAAAGCAGGATCTTCTATAGTTCCAGGATTTTTTTTGCATGCTGCTTTTTCTCTAGATCTTTCCTACCCCTGTTTGAGTGAGTGAAGCAATATTTTCCTGTCATGTATATACCTGCACTTGTAAGGGTTTTGGTTGTTGTAGAGAAACACAATACTTTATACATTTTGTAAAACTTCTGCAGAACCATAGCATCTTGAACTTTCTCTTCATGATCTTTCACTGTTGACCCTGTGCATAATCTTCTTGACTTCTACTAAAATGCATAATATTAAGATTTCACATAATAACTACTAACCTGTTGTTTTCCTCTTACTCTGTTTTACTGAATTGCAGACTAATTCTCAAATGATTGTACTTCACCTGATGTAACAGATTTGTCATCAGCAGGGCTAAATACTATCATACTTTGTTTTGCTGAATGGGAAGACTGTTATCACAACTTCGTGTAGTCAGTCTCTTGCTAGCTTGTGAAAATCTCCTGTGATGGCTTTTCATCATTCACTAGCTCTTACACACTTGCATCCCCTCTGGTATACGCTGAACGTTATGATGAGGCAAATACTGGGTGAAACTATCTAAGGGAAGAGTTGGAGACCATCTGCTGCTCTCTGAAGGCTAGTGAAGCAATTTGCAGTGAATTTTTGCTCTGTATTCTGAGACTGTACCTCACTTGATGAATCCTACCTGCATATTAGTGAGTTGATTTTTCTTTTCTGATACAAAGCAAATATGAAACTGTGAATTGTGCTTGAAGGGGAAATCTGACATTCCAGTCTCAACTGTTCTGTCTGGTTATGTAATAAAATTAAGGGCGGTTAACTCTGATGGCTTTTCTTTTATAAGATTTCCAGACCAATGCCTGTAATTTTGTACTGTATGCACCTAGAGGGCTATAGTTCACAGCAAAGGGTGCCCGTGGTGCCTAGCACTTCCACTTTTCAACTTTGTTTAGAGGATACATTCAAGGTGAAGGGGTGCATGCTTGCAGCCTAATCCCATTGAATGAGGTTGTGAATTCCTCTGTAGGCATCACAGTGCTCTGCCCTAAGGGTGTCCCAGTTTGGGAAGCACTTTCAACACTTGGTATTTACTTTAATAGCATCCTGTTGAGAGAAGGTGCAGCCAGTGGCAACTGGAGGCGTCTCCTTGTTGGTGGTCCTAGACCAGAATGTGATGTGCAGTCAGTATTTAGAAGGCTGGCAGATGAGCACACCATCGGAGAGAATGGAAAATTCTGAGATATTTCATTCAAGAACAGGCAGCCACTAGTGGAGCTGGGCTCCTTAATTTTGAACACAACTTTTTGTAAAGAAATGAGTTGAATAGCATGAGGAAGCAGCATGCTGTTAAGAAGACTTATTAGTTTAGGGTGATGTATTAACGTGTTTACTCTGCAAATCCTGTTCTTAACATGAAGTTTCTAGAATCAGTCTGGCCTGGTATAAGAAGCTGAGAAGCAATTTAGTCACTTCCTTATCTCTTAAGAGATTTTCTTTAGTCTTTGACTTTGTAGAACGCTCTAAACTTTGCCTCAGAGTCCCAACAAAAGGTTCCTGTCTAGGGCTCAAGTGCTGTTAAATTATAAGGGTATTGAGGAGACGTTGTACAACTTCATTGTGTGTTGACCAAAGCCCCCTCAGAGTAGGTGGATCTTGGACCCATACTGTTCACGCCAGGGGTGTTGGGTTGTTTTGAGATCTGTTGTGTGACGTGGAAACTACCTTTTGCTGCAGGACTGTTTGGTATACCTGAGATGTGGGAAGCATGTGTGTGCGTGCACATGTGCACGCACATAGCTTATGTGAGCACTGTAAACTAAGCGGTGGTTTTATCTGCTGTGGTCACTCAGTTTATTAGACTAGGTACTGACTCTTTCCCAGATTGCTGTGCTGCTCTCCGGGCAGTTAGATGCAGCCCTTCTGTGGGTTTGAGACGCTCTTGCCTAGACTAAGCACAGGGCCATCAGTGCCAATAGAAAAAGGACAGTGAACCAGTTCTGCCTGGTAAAATCATCTTCCTGTGCGTAGACAGGGGAAAATGCTTTTGATCTTGAGTACCCTGGTGTCCTGCTGAAAGTGTTGTGCAGTCCTCAGAAACCATAGCTACGACCCAACCCACTGTTGGTGATGGCTACTGAAATTGCAAAAGGGAAGACTTAGAGGAATCCTGAGGAAGCTTGAACTGTTGAAGAGCTGTCTGACATTCAAAGCAGCTCTCTAATAGGCCAGAGTCCTTAACCATGCTTACCTCATGTGAAAATAACAGTTAAATGTAACTTCACGTGGACTGCTTCATACTGCAACTTAGCTGGCTCTGTGTGTCTCGGTATTACTGTCCGGAAAATAGAAAAGGATCCAGCTCTCTTCCCTCTGCCATAAGAGGTTTGAGGGCAGAATTTGGCTTATGTAAAACTCCTGATGACGGGAAAGCTGCCTGTGAAAGAAGGAACATGTGCTATACTTGCCTTAGTTGGATGTTGAGGATGACTTTAACTATTGAAAAATAACACTAAAAAGCATTGGGTGCTTACCACCCAGTGTCAGTAATATAAACCTCAGCTGAAGGTTCCTGTTGATATTTAGAACAGGTCCTCCAATGCAGAATTAGACAGGAGTCTTTTCTGCTAACTACCCTGTAAATTATGGGAACAGTAAAGGCCAAAATTCACACATAAAAGTGATTTGGTCGTGAGCACGCAAACAGGTAATTGGTAAAATAAATTCACGGGGTAGACCACCTCAATCTAACTTCTTTTCTTCCTATTGAGTCAGATGGTTACAGACTAGATGAGTTAAAGTCTGGAATCCTCACTGAGAGTTTGTCTGTAGCCTGCACAGGACAAAAAAGTTTGGTTCATAGCAAAGTTTTAAAGCTTTTTACTTGTATAAATGTAAAAATCCAGTTGATGAGTGACTGCTTGCTACTTTGTTAAAAATATTTTTTTGTGTGCTGCGGAGACCATCAAAATTTGGTAGAAGGAGAAGGCACTATGATCCCTTCTCCCTGTGGCTGCTTCTCAGCACTTCTAGCAGGTTAGAAGCAGTAGAAAGACTGCTGCATCCTAGAGNGACCCCCCCCCCCCCCAGTTTGGGTGCTGTTCTGTTGGATCACTTGTAATGACCCCACAGTATGTGGAAAGGCTGGTAACGGCGTATTCCTGTGCAAACAGGAGAGAGCACTGGAGAGCTGGACATGCCAGGATGCTAAGGATTGGCCTGTGCCTTTTATTTGAGTAGGTCACTTACCAAAAGCTGCTTGGAAAAATGTACAGTAGGTATTTTTGCTTCCTGATGCTTTGATTCCTGCATGCTGTACTGTTCCAGAACTTGTGGATGTGATCTGTTTATAGGCTGTTACTGGTTGAGTCTTACCTGTGCTTGGTGATCACTTCCATTCCAAGCATGAAGGAAGAACTTTGCTTAGAGGTTCTGGACTCTGTAGAAGGAAAAAGATCTTAATGAAGTGACTCAGTCACTTAAGGAGGCCTTTTTCCTTCATTTAAAAAAAAAACCAAAAAAACCCCACCAACTAGGAAAAACAGTATTGAAGGTAGGGGCCTGAATTTCAAATAAGAAAAGAAAAATCAGGCCATCAGAGGTGAAGACCAACTGTCCTTCAAATAAAACACAGTGAGTCAGGGCTGAGGTTGAATTCTCTTGACTTGCAGACTCCTAATAGAGTCTTAATACAGTTTGAATGGTGATTAATGGAATGCTTCCATGAAATTATCTCCGGGGCTGCCCTGTATCAATAAATAACGGCAATTCTTAAACTGGTCAGATAATGCAACGGTAGTGTTGTCTATCAGGCTTCGTAGGCTATGAAGAGCACTGGACCTTTATGCAACCCAGAAGAGAGGTTCCTTTCATTTACTTTTATTCCTAGTTCCTGTGTTAAGTGCAATTCACTTTGTAAATATACACATCACTTGATTTTTGTGCATGGTTATGATGTATTGTGGATATAAAGATTGCCAAATCATACTGTCTCTGTAAAGTTCTGTTCCAAACACAACTGTAGAATAAGGTGGGAACGTAATTTTGGAGCTGGTACCTTGCTGGCCCCAAAGCCCACGCGCTGTGGTCGATCCTCGTGTGGGTGCCCCTGCCATGGCCAAGGGTGTGCATGCTGGGGGCTGTGCCCCTGCGGGGAGCGGCAGGCCAGAGCCAGGAGTTAATGGCCCTCGGTATCTGCTCCACCTGGGAGCAGATGTTCCTGAGGGCTCTTCCGCTCGCCTCAGGGCACTGGTTCCTGGTGCCCTCTCGCACCCGGCCTGGCAGCGAGAGCGGTCGCTGCCGCTGGGGAGCCAGCACCCGGCCCGCGGGGGTGGGAGCGCGCCCCCGTGCCCGGGC